>OZ014558.1:3605000-4030463 GCA_963966155.1 Clivina fossor
CTATTTTATTTTATTATCAAATATTTACAAACCTATATTACGAGAAATGTAGATGTGCTATAAAACAAAATACTGTTTCCGTTTTCTGATTGGATCGTACTGTGTAATTTAGCTGACGTGTAAGTTTTTATCAGTGTAGTTTGAAGAATTTTAAAAGTTTAATTACTTATTATAGTTTCGATTAGTAGCAATCGCATTTTTTAACTATAGTAGTAAGAGAAGCAATAGAAATTTATAGAGAAAATGATAATATCAATCAGTATGAAGGCACTAATTTAAATAAAATCTGGTTTCTTTTAATTAAAAATTTATAAATTTTGTAATTTAGTTACTTATTTTGTTAGCCAGTAACTTGTTTCTGTGTTCTGTTTATTTACTGTCATTTGTGTAATTTTTTCCGGATGATAATGTACGTGAAGTATTCCGAAACGTCGATTATTAATAAAAATTAATAGAAAACTCTATCCTACAACCGTTTTATTTTATTATCAAATATTTAAAAAAACTAAGTTACGAAAAATGTAAATGTGCTATAAAACAAAATACTGTTTCCGCTTTCTAAGTCAAAATTTAAACATACTTATACTTTGGTAAATCGGGTACTTATAAAAAAAATAAGTTAAAAACATGTGGCCCGACTTATTGTAGACAATGGTAAAAACTTGTAATATTATATTTAACTAATAATAAAAATAATACGCTAGCCTACACTCTAATTAAACAATAAATATTGAACACCTTGCAACATAAAATTCAGTGAAACAAAATAAACTTCAATTATAATTTATGGTCAGTCCCTTATGCCTCCCACTACAGGTGTAACTTTCTTACACCCCAACTGTATTTTGTATATCCCAAAAAAAAAATTACACCCCACTGCTTATAAATGACAGCAGGTGCCTAAACAAAATAATCCCCATATAACCTAGCCTCTGTGTAACTAACCTAACCTCAATATAACACAATTACCCCAGAGATGCAACTGCAACTGTTTTTAGTTAAAATTCAGTCGATGCATCGAAGCGCAAAAAGAAAAAAATAATAATAAAAGGATATAATAAAAGAGAATATTAGAACACAGGGGAATCTACAAAGAATAGATAATTGTAATATTACTCTGGCATTGTTCCACCTTTTGATGGATGGAGCATTTGGTTAAAGTATGTTTTATGACAACAAAAACCAAGGTATTAAGACCCATTTTGTTCGTTAACTAGATGGTTATTGTTGGATAATAAAATGTTGTTAACATGTCAACTAGATGGAATAGTGCCTATAAATTTGTTGCCCACGCAGTTTAAATATAATCAAATTGAATAGACTCTTCAATCGATGGTATGTGAAGGAAATATATTTTTCTAAAGATGTACGTAGGTTTTAAGTTATAAGATGATTTAACATACAATGTATAATAAGCATTGAAAATGTTAAACGTTTATTAATAAATTAAAAAAATACGTATTTATAAAAAAAAAAAAAGCAGGTGTTTATTAAATTTTCTATAAACATTTGTAAAAACGAGATTTTTTTTAATTACCGTATTTTTTGCGACCATAAGACGATTTTTAGAAATAAATATTCTATTTGGTTTATATAGATATTTTCAAATTCTTACTTAATTTTTATTAATTGTTAAAATAATTCGTACTAGCAATATTCAGCTCTCTTTCACTCTCCTCCTATATTAATATCGCTGTAATACATTTTTACGCATAAATGCCCATTTCTGGTCACTATAAAATATTTAAACAAAATACTTTCTAACAAAGACTCTACTATATTACATTGACAGTTTCATGATTCGTATTTATAATTTATTGTAGTCAAATAAACGTTCCTTCATGTATGTTAAAATGGATAGAAAAAATATCACAAAAATATGAAAAATTATAATAATTAAAAGGCGAATAAGAACAGTTTGTAAATAAAGTTGTTAGTTACAATTTGTGTAGCAACTTTAAATTATTTTTTTTTAAATATTTCTCTATTGTGAAATATTCGTAAAAATAAAATATTAACGTGTTTATTAATATATTATGCTTATTTCACGTTAAAACTACTGATAATGAAAGCTTGGCTTCCGAAATACATATTTACTTTTACTTAATTAATTTTAAAAATTTTAGATTTTTTTTTGGTTTAATTTAACATTGTGGAAAAATAATACTATATATAGTTCAGAAAAATATATATTTATTTACGTTTCATAACACGCTTTAACACTAATAAATCTTCAAGCACTCTTAGAAAAAAAGTTAAATTTAATTTCGAGAAAAACTTTATTTTTACGGAAACGAAAAACTGAAAGTAGTCGTATTTCAGGCCAAAGTAAAGTGGACCTAACCCTTGAAGTTTTCTGCTTTTCCAAATTACAGCGGCGTCACAAATCCTGGCCCAGTTGGAAAAAGGATCATCATTATTTTCACCCAAAAATAAAATAAGTATCGTTTGTAATTAATTTCGAAAAATGCAAAGAAAGAAAATCCATCCTCAGCCCTCACAAGCATCACTCGACAATTTTTGCTCTCTGCCGAAATAAAAAAAAGTTTCGGAAAATGCCTGAAACGCATCCAAGCTGAAGTTTGAATACAGTGTCAAGCAGCACTTATTCGCCAAGCAGCCAGCTAGCTGAATTTCCTTCGCGACTTGGCCGTCGTCCCATCATTATCCTCAAGGACTTGCTGGGAGATGTCTTAATTATCAGGCCGGTGCCCGGCGCGTACGTGCCACGACACCGTCTTTACTTTACTTTTTTTTTATTTTTTCGTTTAGTCGCTGCAAATGAACCGGCTGCTATACTTACCCGTATAATTTAAATTTCTTTAAACTTTAAATTTTAAAAATATTTTCAATCATATTTATCAAACAGTTACGCTGATGTGAAATGTACACATTAAATTACACAATCTTACAATTATTTTTTTTAAATAATATTAATTTATTTTAAACATTTTTTTAAATTAAAATACATTATTATAATTTCAATTTTATACTTTATTCAGTTTACTGTTAATTTACAAAGCAGTACTTTCAATTAATTCCAATAGAAAATAAAGTACTTTTGATGCACTTATTGCACTTCGTACCGCACCATAGTCTAATTATATTTTTCCTTCATCTTCTTTTATAGATTAAAGTTAGTGATAAAAAACTTTTCAGAACTTATTTTATACAATAAAAATCTGTTGTGGCTATGCTATGTCTCAAGATAAGTAAAAACTCATTTGTAATTGGCTAAAAATATATATCTTCAGAATAAATATCAACTTTTTTTTTAGTTAATTTTATAATTATTCCCAGGATAAATTTATTCCAATAATTGGAATACTGGGGGCGTAAAAGGTTCAAATAAATTTGAATTCTGCTATTGTTACCACCGACAGCGATCCGAACTAAGTTGTTTCAGAAGCATACAGTTTTTCTATGCGTTTTTGGCTTTATATATATATATATATATATATATATATATATATATATATATATATATATATATATATATATATATAGAGCGATTGCACACCACCGGTATCGGGCACCGCACGGTGTCAATTCGACATCGTCTACAGCCCGAAGTCCATTGTGTGAATTTCTTTTGATGCCGAAATAGAGATGTTCGGTTTAATTAGAAATGCCGACTGGCTGATCATTTCTATTATATTTTAGCTTTGCTATATTCTACGTTCTTAATGATCTTTTAATGAAAAATATACTGTTCATAATTAAATTTACATTTTACAGTTTTTATAAAAAAGCTATGAATTAAATTTGTTTTTCTTCAAGCATATCATAATATATTAATATTACGTTACAATATTGCATATGTAAAAGGAAATTATTATGTTATTAGTACTATAATGACATTCTTGTACAACAGTTAGTTACTATATACACCACTGATGGTAGTAGCACTAAACATAATTGCAACTTCAAGTGTATTTAATCTAACATCTTGGCCATTTTGAAAACTATTACGTCAAGTTAAGTTAATTGACAATTGCGTTGTGTATTTTCGAGAAGTTTATTGTCGGAATAATGACGCAAACCCATTTTATTTACATAGAAATTTTGAATATATTACACAAGTACATATGAAAAATATTTAGGTACGTTTTTATATTTTACTTATAATAGTAACATATTTAATTTGACCATTTGACACATTTTTAGTTTTTACACCAAGTGTATGAATTGGTAAAATTTTTGTCCATGTTGCATAAAACTAAAACGGCAGTTTGAATGATTTTTTATAGAACATTTATATAATAAAAATTTTAAATAAATACAATTATATTTATTTAATAGGTTTTATTATATTCATTTGTTTTGTTTTTATCAATATCTTCAATAGAATTACTTAGAACATAAATATTATTATAGTATGACATATTTTTATTAACACTTCACATATGTGTGAAAATTAGCCAATAACAAAACTGACATTTAAAATTAAAAAAAGAATTCTACGAAGTGTTAAATATCATATTTTTAATTTTATTACTATCGTTTATTTTATATGAATTTTTTCCAAGAAAATTATTTGTATCTAAAGAAACTTAAAATAAATGTTTGTTTAAGTTGTGTATTTAATAATTATATATTTTGCATAACTATTTACATTTTACGTTAATAAGTTATAGCACGTGTAAAAGTATAAGTGCTATAATCTTTACAGGAAACTAATTTCAAAATTAATATTATGTTTTAGTTGGTATTTCTGACGACACGAGACTTGTATCATTTCGAAAAACTAAAATAATAATAGACGAATCTTTAGTATTACGACAACAAATTTTACATTTTTTGTAGAACGCGGTATTTTAAATTTTTAATATTGATATTTTGTTACATAGTAACTTGTTTTTATGTTTTGTTTATTTACTGTAAATATCATTTGTATCATTTTTTCTTGCTGAAAAGGTAAGTTGAGTGTATCGAAACATCGATTATTAATAAATATTAATACAAAACTATAATCTAAAGCCGTTTTAATTCAATACAGTAAGTTCTGAACTGAACAATTTTTTTACTATGTAATAAATTTAAATGCCATTTCAACGTCTCGTTAGTAATTTAAATGCTATATAGATCCAACGATTCATTATAAATTTATCAAACAAAAAGCTCCGTATTAAACCGAAACCAGCATACGATCTGAAAGCGTCTGGTCAGCGAACTGTCCCTCATCTAGAAGGGCATCATCCGTGGCTTATCTTCAATCTGGTAGCACGCGGGTAACGTGATAGGCCGCGTTTCAAGGGCGGTTAGTAGTAGCACATTATATAAAGGAAGCTCTTTCGCGCACACACACACACACTCAACCCAATATCAATTCGGTGGGTGAGACATCGCTGATTAGGGTGTGCGATCTCGGGTGCTGCTGCTGTCAAGGAACTGGGACCCAAAAAGGTCTCTCGTTCGCTCACTCGTTCTATGTTCCCTATAATGAGACTTAACCTTAACAACAGTACAGTCGACCAGTAAAGTTTTCCATTTGATTGAATAGGGTGAATGGGAATGATTGAAGTGGATGAATGGATGTACCTATAAGGAATATAGTATACAATGCGTGAGATGTGTTCGGTCTCTTCTCTAGGCGTGCTACGTCCAGTAGACCTGTTCGTTTTTTGTCAATATACTTGATGGATTTGGATTAGACAGTTTGATTCTCCACGTTTAATATTATAAAGTGACAGCAATAAAATAAAATAATTATTTTAAGAAAGCAGGAAAGCCAGTTAAACTAAATTCAGTTTTAAATTTAAAAATAATTTAAATATATGTTTAAATGTAGAGTTTAATTTATTGTATAAATACACTGTAAAAATTATTGCGCAACAATTATACGTTTACATTATACTAAAATGATACTGAATTTTAACATATTATTCGGTTAATTTTTAGTAAAGATTTGTCAACCGGAAATGTTAATTTACTGATGTCACTTTTATGTGTTTCACAAATATTTCGAAATATATTTCGAAAAAAATTATTTAACAAAATTTGCTAAACAAATCATAGTTAAAAACTTTTATTTCTAATATTTTTCGATACGGCTAAATATTTTTTTTTATTTTTTTATATTTTTATACTCCAGTAAATTTTTTGACATTGTTGTTCATTTTTTGTTACAGATAAATCCAGAGACGCTGCAATGCACGCAGTTTACCGAATCCGCGCTGATATGGTCGACGAAAACAGTGAATCACGGGCGCCATTTTATTTTTTATAAAGCGACAATTTTCTTAAATAAAGATTAAAATAACATTTTTTCGAATCCTCAAACCGTTTCCTTCTATGTTTTCTCATTTGCGAATAAAAAAATTCCAAACTTAGCGTACTTTTTAGTCATTCAGAGGAGAACCTCCCTTCAAGTCAATGGTTTTACAGCATTTTATTTTTATGTTTCGTGGAGGAACTGACAGTTTTGGTTTTATCCAAAGACCTGTGAAAGTGGCCAACTGGAGAGACACTGCAAACAACAGACACGGTCCAGGTAACATTTTGAAAAGCAATGGTTATTTTTTTCCTCTAACAATATTTTTTTGTGTATTACAGTAATCTTGCACTGGACAAAGTAGTGGGCTAGGATGAACATAGGCTGGACAAATCCAACAAACGTCTATATACGCATTTATATAATTGCACCAAATGTGCGATAACACTTAGGAAGCTTTTCGTTCCGTATACCTGACGACGACAGCTAAATGGTGATTAACTTTTATTCGCCAAAGAATTCATTCGAGTTTCGTTTTAACTTTGGCCATTACAAACATTTTTACAATACAGCTCTAATGTGTACATGTGTGTATGTGTGTGTGTAATGTGTAGACTTGAAATAAGTTAAGAGATTGAGATGTGCTTCAAAATATTTGTATTGGCCTTACACATTTTACTAAGAAAATAAATTACTTTTAACCTACGCTATTTTAGCTTTTCAATTGTAAATGTATTGAAAACCATATTATATTAAAAATAGCATTTTTATTTAGAGAAATAATAATTTTGTTACCAAATAAACTGATTTATGGACATTCATTTGCTTAATTAGCAAAATTTATTTGCACAAATATTACCCGATATAAAAAGTTGAAGTTATATGAAAGTTATCGTAAATGTAAAAAAGTTGAAAGTAGTATGATTATAAACTTAATATGATAAAAGTTTTACTAAATCTAATAATTATTCATATATTAAGCATAATTCTATGTATATTTTATTGTTTATTGCAACATATCTGAATTAACAATAATTTAAAAAAAAATATAGTATCTAAAAAAATTTAATATCTTATTCTGTAACTGATTAAGTATATAATAAATCATAAAAATATGTAAGAAAAACTTGAATGTATATCTAAGAAAATAAATATATTCAAAATATATTGCATAGTTAATTCGACAGCCTTATAAATGCATTTTACAATGATGTAACTTGATAAATACACTTATTAGCATAATAACCCATCATTTACGCTCATATCTTAAAAACATCTTTGTCAAAAGTCGTCTTCTAAAGCACATCAACATGCATCGCTTCAATCGTCAAAGAACATTGAATACTTTTATTAATTTACTTTATAGCTTCCAAATTGCAGCCATAGAATTTGTAAATGATCCTTCTAGATACAGCTAGTATACGTAATAATAACCAGGTGTTTCATTTATCCTGTGTCTCTATCTGACGGTAATTTACATATCGCTAAGAATGAGTGATTGTCGTTCAAATCAGCATTGCATTCGACACCTGTACGAATTTATCAAGTGTCAGAATTTTTAAAGGAGATTTTCGGTGGTCCGGGCATCAGTCATCAATCTAGGCTCGTCACGTGACTAATGACCCGAGCCGTGACTGTAAATGCGGCCGAGAGTATTACGGTCCACTTCTTTTTAGGTCTGCGTCGTTCTTTTTGGATCATATATAGTTGGAACACTTGGAGTTTGAATTGAAGTTGAAGTTAAACGCTGTTTGTCTGAGTCTCGAAATCGGATTGTGTTTGTTCGCAGGTGGACCGGAGGACGAGCACACACACACACACACACTGGTTAGAAAAAGAGAAGTCTTTGATGGGTGAAAAAGCACGTGCAACGAAAACGTGCAGTCGAATTCGATTTCCGAAACGAAATCTCTCAGTGAGCTGATGTTGCTGTGCAAAAGATTTAAAACAGTGAATGAAAAGATGTTCGGTTTGAATAGAATTAGAGTTTTATTTTGTAGAAAAAGTTACTGCTGCTAACTAGGTTAATCTTTACAAAATGGATTTGTTATTGTTTATATTTTAATACATAATAGGTGAAGGTCACTTTTGTTAAGAAATGGCAGCTTTCAATAGACAAATAAAAAGTTTTATTGCTGTATGTTAAGCCGTGTTTACATCAGTAGTCGACTACCCCAAATAAACTGTTTTTTCCTTGCAAGTATCAGTTACTATATTATTTCACAGGTGATGATTTAAATAAAATATATAGAGAACTTAAATCTATGGCTTTTTTATTTTAATATAATGAGTTTTAATAGATTCTTTTTGTTGCAATTTTTTCTTATAAATTCAGATAAAAATAATACAAGTCTCATATCGTACAATTTTGTAAGCGTCAAATAATATTATTAAACCAAATTGAAATAGAATTCCCGGTAATGCAGTGAGTGGAAAAACAAGAAAAACAGTCGCCCGATTGTCTAAATGACCGGGCACGCACGTCTGTCTTTGCCGTGCAATTGAGTAATATTCAAAATAACCCGTCGAAATTTGGAGTGCTTTGACGCACATGACAAACGAATGAAATACTTTATCGCGTTTGCCAATTTTCGTGAACGGCGATGCCGAGCCGTCTAGAAGCTGTAGCTCAACGCCGATCATTATTAATTTTGACTTTTTGGCATTCGCGGCCAATGTTCACGTAACTTTTAGCAAAAATAAAATTATACATGAAGTCATTTTTCGAGATTTTACTACAAGATTACAACACAGTTTACGTAGTTCCGGATTGAATGTCTGATGTCCTGTCACTGAACTATGTTAGGTTATTTGGTTTTTTTTTTTAGAAAGAAAATTGACTGTCAACTCATTATTTTTCACGGTTACTTAAAAGTAAAAATAAACCAATTGATTAATGTGATGTACTATACTTGTTTAAAGTATATTTAAATAAGATATAAATAGAATATTTTGAAATTTATTTTTTGAATTTTCATATAGAATATGTCCAGCTAAGAAATAATAATACTAACAGTAAAAAATCTTTCAATAATAATCGATGTTTCAAGGTTTCCACATACTCAACATATATCTTCATCAGAAAAACTGATACAAATGACATACAGTAAATAAACAGAGCATAGAAACAAGTTACTAGGTTACAAAATAAGTAACTAGATCATAAAATTTATAAATTTTCAATTAAAAAAAGCCAATTTTATTTAAATCACAAAGTAATTTATGTTATCTTTTTCTTTATAAATTTCTATTACTATTCTATTTCTTATCAGTATCTATTTTAACATATATGTAGACATGTGTTTATGGTTACAGTAAGTTGGTAAGTAAATTGTCAATATAATATGATGTGTTATTATCTGTTTCATTAATAATTTTCTATTAAAAAGTATTTTATTTAAATACTTGATCAATTCTATGGTGGCCACAGTAAATTTTTATTATTAACTTTTAACGGTATTCTCAAACAATAAATTATATTTATACATTAATAAAATTAATTTACTCAATAAAATTATTAGCTAAATTAAATGCACATAAATCTTTTAATTCGGTGCTAAAGACATCTCAATTCAACGCTGGGCTGGCAATCCGTTTTGTGACTTCCGTAATTCAAAATTGTTCGTCCCAATAGAAATCGACAAAGATGAGCAGGAAAAAGAGCAAAAAATAGAAGCCATTAATGCACACACACACACACATACATCGATAACTAACTCAAATAAAAGTTTTAACTAGAATCCCCGAGAGTTCGAGTACAATGATGAATGCATAATTTATGATAACGAACCGAACGACGAAATCATTAATAACATCTGTGTAGACAGATCAACGTCTCGTTTTCATCTTTGCTATCTTCTCCTCTACGATAAAACACACATACACACATTTCCAGAAAATCTGTGTGCATCTATAAACATTATATTTAAAGTAAATTAACTGCATTGTCTGAATAAAAATGTTATAAGTACTCCAAAGTTAACTGATTTAGTATTTTTTTTATTTACACGACAAGTTTTTGAAATTAATCAGCTGTTGTTTTCAAAGAGATGAACGTATGCAGATTTATGTATATATAATATTTAAAAAAATATTTGTATCAGTTTATTTTATTGACGAAATATATACTAATAATCAATGTTGGAATAGATAAAGAAAAAATAATCTAGCTTAAAATTTTTTGCAGTATTTTCCATTATAGATTTGTAGATGTTTAAAATTATTTTGTATTGTAAAATATCTTGTTTTATATTGTTACATATTCAAATATAGCGCGTAATTAGTAGATAAAATAATTATATCTGAGTATATTTGTACTTGTTACTATATATTCAAAATGATCTCGAACATACCCACTCAGAGACTTTATTAATTATAAGTATATATAACGTTATAATAGATAAAAATATTGTTTTGTACATACATTTTTTAATTATAATTATGATTATTCTTTCATTCTCCTGCATTTCGCGCGAATTTCAGTTTAGAAAATAAATAAAACTTATTTACTCTTAGCAAAAGTTTATGTTATGGTTCTGTAAAATAATTTGTGGTACATAACTAACATTTATTTTAATTTTAAAATATTATGACAGCATTTTACTTATATACTTATTTAATAGCAAATCAAATTTTATTTTGTAATAAATTGTTCAAAGATATAAGCGGCATTCACACTAAAGTTGGAATAACAATATTTTTATAAAAAATACCGACATATCGATAATAACAATAAAATCAACAAAACTAATAAAACCAAAATATTGTGTTTTTAAATTGCCTTGTTTTTTCTTTTGAAAGTTAGTAAATTGTTCAGTTCAAAACTACAAATTTTGTGATAAGTAAGACAGCAACAAAACGTCGAATTTTAATTAAAATCGATATTTTTTCAATTATTACGTTTGTCTTAAACTAGTTGATACAAAACATATGTATTTTATGAATGAGTTAATAATTAAAATATTAACATAAAAACAACATTTAAAAAATTTAACATAGGTATTAACAAATATGTTCTAAAATTAAAAATAAAATTTAATATTCTAGTCTTTATATTTTAGTATAAATTAGTTTATAGAGTTTATTTTTTTAATTATTCTAAATACTGAATTTTGTGTCAATATAACTCTAATATCAAAGAAATAACTGATAAATTGTTTGAAATAAGAAAATCAACAAATTAGATTTATTATTGGCAATTTGAAATATACCAAAACATTTTATTGCAACATTTTATTTAAATATTGTAATAACACAAGGAATATTTAAATTTTTATATGTTTCTATTGCACATTGTATAATATTATATGATCAAATTTAATATTGTTTATAATTTTCTTCAAAAATTTTAAATAAAATTTAACAGTTTTAATAAAAACTAGGTGTACATATATTTCGTCTTGAACGTACATACTTATTAAAATATTTGAATATCTGAATATGTACATCATTCACTCATATTAACTTCCAACAGTATATAAAGTCTGAAGCTTATTTAAACAATTTCACGTAACTTTGTTCAATGTTTTCCGTCAACAAAACTTCACTTTTACGACTTCTCATTAGCATTTCTCCACATCTTTATCTAGACAACACAATACACAGTTTGCCGGGAACTCTCGTCCCCATATCATCGGAGATGTTGCGCTGCTAAGTTCGTTTCGTTTCTGGAATATCTTGTTTCAAAAGGTAAACATTTTCCGAATGGTAAAGAATGTCAGAATACAAAACTAAGGATATACTATTATATCAAGCGTTCAAACTTGAAATGCAGTTTTTATTTTAAGTTTTATAAGGCCCCTGTTGGTTTTATAAACGCTCGTTATACATTTACTTCATAAGTAATTCACTCCCCTATTAAATAATTTAAAAAATAAAATTTACTACTAGATTACTAAAATAAAACGGTCTTAGGTTGCAGTTCTGTATTAAGTTTTATTAATAATAGACGTTTCGACTTATTTATCGAACATTTTTATCAAAAAAATGAACAAATGACATGTATAGTAAATAAAGTTACTAGGTAATAAATCAAGTAACTAAATTATAAAATTAAAAATTTTTAATTAAAGGAAACCAAATTTTATTCAAATCAGTGTCTGCATGGTGATTGATGGTATCTTTTTCTTTATAAATTTCTATTGCTTATTGCTATTGCAAATTAATTTCAATATTAAATTTTATTTTTAATTTTAGAACATATTTGTTAATACTTATGTTAAATTTTTTAAATGTTGTTTTTATGTTAATATTTTAATTATTAACTCATTCATAATATACATATGTTATGTATCAACTAGTTTAAGACAAACGTAATAATTGAAAAAATATCGATAAAACGTCGAATAGTTAAGTCAACTCAATTTTCAGAAAAACTGTACTTATTAACTTTTAATATTTAAATTTGGAACTGTAAAAAATGTCATCCAAGTGATATTTTTACATTCTACATATTTATCTTTCATAAATCTAAATACCGCAGCAATAAAATAATATACAAACTTTACAATAATACTTTCCAAAAGAAACTCGAAACAACCATCAAATATTTTACGTCTGAGAATGGAAAAAAACCAGAAACTCCCCTCACAGCGGGCGGTCGAGAATTTCTCCGAAAATCTTGAACATTACCTGGAACAGAGCGTGTCCTTGAAGGGTCTCGCCCTTTACTGGGACGGACCCAAGGCCCATCCACCATGAACGACAAACCCAGGGGTTGTTGTTTATTTTAGCCAGGGATGCATAAACCGTCGTTGTGTTGCTGTAACTCGAAACTGCAAAATAACTCATATTTTAAAGTTGAAGTCGACGAGAGAAGTTTTGTGGCGTGCCAGGTCAGTGCGTGCCATAAATGCGTTTACAGAACCGTAACACAAACTTTTGCAAAGATTAAACAAGTTTTGTTTATTTGTTAAACTGAAATGCCAGTGAAATGCCGGAGGCTGAAAGATGTTTTGTATTCTGAATACCGAAAAATGTTTTTTTTTTTAATAATTGTTCTCATGTTTTCTATATACTAACAGTGAAAATATAACATATATTATTTTATATTATTGCAAAGTATACTATACTATACTTATTTTGTTATCTAGTAAATTTTCTGTTTATTTAATGTATATGTTATTTGTATCATTTTTTCTTAATAATGATGTACATAAAGTACGTCGAAATATCGATTATTAATAAAAATTAAAACAGAACTAAATCCTAAGCAACGTCAATATAAATTTGACTTTGAAAAACTCTGCTGCTAATAGTTGCAAAAAATATATTGCATTTAATGAAAAAATGCAATAATATATATGATATTTAACTTGAACTTTATTCAAATAAAATATTTGAAAGTATTTTAGCAAATTTAGATAGTTGCATGTAAAATAGAAAGAATTAATTTATGTTCATTAGAAACTTTCATATTGCTAAATTTCATCCCCAGATTATGACAAGTTTAGTGTGATTTTCCTATAATATATTTTTTTGCGCATTTTAAGTTTTGTTTGAAGATCGGATGAACAATTTATTGTTTAATTTATAAAAACAATAATTTTTTAATAATTATTAGAAGTTGTAATACCCATAATGTGCTAAAATATATTTAGTAAATCTGACAACATTGCATTTTAAAATTTGAAAAAGGTTAGGGCGTTGACATTTTTACCTGTCTCTAAACTGTATATCTACAACAGGTGCATTATTTAAGTTGTTTTCTGTGTAAATCTTGTTCAGACGTTTTTAATCCAAATTGATTATTTTTTCATTATGATGGGTTTCCTTTATCTTTCTTATCATATTTACTTATGTTAAACTATTAAATGTGAAAATTTTACTTTAGTAAACAAACATTTACAATATTTAAGTATATTTTGCTACCATTTTTTTTTTTAATTTTTTAGAAGAATATATAGGTTTCTTTTTTAAAATACTAAATTTTGTAGTTTTGTTATTAGTTTTTATTTAGATATATTATTAATTATGAGATTTATATACTTACAAATCATTTTGTGTATATTCTGAGTTATAAATTTTTCATTTCTGTATGTTAAATGTAACATGTTTGTATATAATATAAATTTAAATTGATTTTATTTTGCATGTCAAATATTTGAAAATTTTCCGAAACACAACTTGACATTTTGAATGAAACAGAGTTCTCGAATATTTCTTTACAATAAATACAGTCTTTAGAGGATCCCTCAAAATGCTAACAATCATTTCATCCTCGTGTCGAAAACATCAAAAAGCACCCCGAAAAGATTTACACCCCTCATTTTGCCTTTCATCCGAAGCGCAAATTTCGCCTCAACGAAAAACCTTTTTCTATCCAACGTCGTTTCGGTGAATGCGTCCCGTCATGCATGATCACCATTGGCACCGCGACGCTCGCTACGTCTCTCCGCCGACAAAATACGGGCGAAGAGAATTCGGCAATATTGCGTCGCGGCGTTCCAATATCGGCGACCCCTCTATCCCAGCAGGACTGCCGTGACAGAGAGAGAGAGAGATCAAAGTGCGCTGGGGGCCGATGCGAACGGTCCAAAAGCAAATAATTACAGTTAGGCAACACATCCGCAATTACGGCGACGTGTTGCGAACGCAAGGCGAAAATTGTGTGTGTGTGTGGCTTCGAGGTTATAATTGCTCAACACGAATAAAACTATTAAAACGGGAATAACGATAATTAAAGATTGGATATAGGCTGTGTGATGGGAGAAGTGATGTTTTATTGTTCGTTTTCCCTTAGCTTAACAAGATTATTTGCAGTGTTTGATAAATGTGTTTGATTGATTTTTTTTATTATTTTATCTTAAGCGAATGTCTAATGAATGTTTTGTTAAAAGATTGAAAGTGTTATAGGAATTGTAGAGCATGCATGAGCGGTATCATAAATGTAGATGAAACTAAAGTTTGGCAAAAACTAATTTCTCTTAAAACTTTGTTACTCTCAAAACGTTATTTTAAGTTTAATGTGAGTGTTCGTTTAAACATTAATGAAGACTTTGAAAATGTCATTTCATTATGGGTAAAAATAATTAATTCATTTATTTCATTCAATTTTATTTGATATATAGATTTGCAGATTTATAATTACTCGTATGCATAGAATTCCAACGTATATTAATTAAGTGTATTTGACATATAAATTATAAAATGAATTTTATAAATGTATTTATAGAAACGATACTTAATTTTTAAACAATATCTAATATCTATATTTTTTAACACATTGATTTTAATTTAAAAAAAAAATGATAATATCTGTCACATCGTAAATAAATAATAAAAATTACATTAAAAAATTATAAATTTTAAATATTTTACTGCTACGATAAATATAGGTATATAAAGTAATTAAATTTCTATATGATTGTCGCGTTTGAACCCCTTTTATAATTCATAAACTTTTTAAATGACTAATCTGACGTTATGGTATATGTGCGTATTTCATACTTTTCATTTTAATTAATACTTTTCTAATACCACAAAAATCAGTTAAATAAAGTACAGTTTTTTAACAGCCGCAGGAAAAATCAACTACCGCCAAAACAATCAACTCTTCACATAATCTTTCATAACCGGGCAACTGGCCACCAACAAACTGTATTCAGTATATACAGTTGACTCCAAACTAACTCAACTTAAAGTTGGCATCGTCGAGCGGTAAAGTTATTTCTCATTCCGATCTCGCTCGCCATGTAGTCCAGTGTGCACGCGGCCAGTGGACTCCATTTCCATCGGGCTGTAGCACCACCGCACCCAACCAACCCCTAACTTAACCATTGACGGTGGTGTGTGTGTGTGTGTGTGTGTGTGTGTGTGTGTGTGTGTGTGTGTGTGTGTGTGTGTGTGTGTGTGTGTGTGTGTGTGTGTGTGTGTGTGTGTGTGTGTGTGTGTGTGTGTGTGTGTGTGTGTGTGTGTGTGTGTGTGTGTGTGTGTGTGTGTGTGTGTGTGTGTGTGTGTGTGTGGGCCTGAACGCCCAACTTCGCAAATGACTTTTCGATAGTGGTCGCGCGTCGCGCCACGCCGGTAATGCATCTAGCAATTGGCGAGATTCAAGTTTGATGACTCCTGGGGATCGACCGATTCACTCTCCGGGCTTGTTGGCAAGTAACTTGGGCTGAAGTAGCTGGTGATTTTGGTTGCTTGGAAGGTGAGGGGGGGAGGGGAAGGATAGGGAGTGTAAATAGAAGGGGAAGATGTTTGTAATTTTTCGTAAAAGGAAATACAAAATAGGCTAACTTTTTTATAATAAATAAAAGATAAAAATATTTGACCTATGAAAAAAACATATGATCTACCGAATAGTACCTATAAAAATAATAGTTTACCTATGTGTTAAATAATTAATCTATGGTTTTAATGTTTTACCTATAGAATTAATTATTGATCTATAGAAATATTTATCGACCTATGAAAATAATTATCGACCTATGGAAATAATCAAATACCTATTGATATAATTATCGATCTATAAAATTAAGAAAGTAGCTATTTATACATACGGTATGTATACGCAATTGGCTATTTATACATATAGTATTTTCACGTAATTGGCTATTTAGGGTAGGTTAGGTTAGTAGGTTGGTTTAGGTTTTCTTTTTACTTTATTTTTTTAATTATTAATAGGTAAATGATTGATTTTTCTATTGGTAAAAATATAAAATTTCATAGGTAATATTTGAATTATTAATAGATCATAAAATTAGAATCCATAAATAAACATAGTAAAAAATCTTTCAGTACTCATAATATTAAAATAAAATTATTAATAATCGACGTTTCGACGAACTCGATGTACGTCTTCATCAAGAAAAAAATACAAAATACATAATAATAACCTAAGGCCGTTAATAATCAATTAATTGACTATATAATTCTTATTAACTTCTACCAACAAAATTCTTTATGTAATAAAGTTTTTATAAGCGCATATAAAATTTTCCATTGCTAATTTAAATGGTAAGCAGAGCAACCAACGTTCATATAGTGAATGCATCTTTCGACTGCATCTAGTTTCACATCGGATTATTTGATTATGTATGATGCGAGTTATCGCTCGCACAGCGAAACTATTTCCAACTTTAGTCGACTTTTTGCTCTTTTTAATACTCCCGTATATATCCGTCGTTCGCGTCCCGTTTTACGTAATTTTTGATGATAAATTTATTATGGTTATTCTCTTCCCGCATCGCGTTCTTATAACTCGTTTTCGAATATAAATTACGCTACGAAAAATTAGATATTTTTCTCATGGAAAAGATTATCGTTGCGAAGGAAAAAGAACGTGTATTATAAGTAATAAGATTAAAGAGGGAAGAGGAAAAAAAAATGTTATTTATAGATTTGTAATGACAGATATAAAGTTAACGTTGTTACTGAAATGAATGAGTGCATTTAAAATCATTTATTCTGACAGTTGTGATTTAGTGCTGTCGTATTTAGTTTTCTTCAGTTGGCCGCACTGAAGCGTCTGCTTTCGTAATTGTAATGACAAGTAATCAATACATAGAATGACTTATGTTGCTACTACTATCATTTGATGTATTAATATTTATTTTAGATTTAATTAAAAGCATTATTAATATCAATTTTAATTGCTACTTACTTATGTTCGATAAGAGTTTAATGAAAACATTTAAAAAAATAAGTATTTTTAAGTATTAAAATAAAACGGCTTTAAAATGTAGTAATAATCGACGTTTCGACATACTCCACGTACATTATCATCATCAGGAAAAAAGATAATAAAATTAATACGGAACTACATAATAAAGCTCTTTTATTTTAATATAATGAGTTCTGACAGATTTTTACTTTCTTAAGTATTCAATTTCAAGTCAAAACAAACTTGGTTTTTCTAATAAAAATAAAAATTATAACAGAAAAAAATAATAGTAAGTAACACTAACTATTTTGCAAACTTTGTATAAAATTTGTTAATATTTAATTTAAAAACAAAACTACATTTGAACTGCAAATTAGAAATAATTTTCAAATTACATTTATTCCAGTAAAACTAAACTAAACTAAACTAAACTAACTACACTAATCTTTTAAAATAGTTATATTGTTACAGTGTTACTTACTATTATTATTTTTTTCTATTAAAATTTTTATTTCTATTAGAAAAACATAAGTTTAAACTCAAATAATGTTAATTTTTTTTCCAATAAATGTCAAATCTTAATTTGAAACATTCGTAGGAAAAATAGTATTTCTCTCTCAAAGTAGAACTTTTTTTGTGTTTTACCCATTTTAACGCCTTGACCGCAAATAACTGGACTCAATAAAAAAGAATGTTTTCTACTTCTAGTAATGTAATATACGTAAAATACTGTTTAAATTAATGTATAATACTTTATAATATAATACCAAATATTATACTTTTTTAAAATTTTTCTACATACATTTTTTAACGATATTAACATTATTTGTATATGAATATTTACGTTTGTTTATTATAGTATGTTACATCTAAAATGCAAAGAATTTCTAAAAGTGTCGCTGTTAATGTATCAACAATAAAATTATTATCAAATTATTAAGTACATAAAGAGTTCGACAACGATTTTGACGTGAGATTAATATCAAAATATTTTGTGCGGTAGCCAAATTCCGACTATAAATATGTAGTCATGAATATAAATTTACAAATTAACATGGCATTAAGTTAAACGATGCAATAAAATTTAATTAATATAATGCGTATTCTAATAAATGCGCATAAATATTACTTTTTTTTTCGTGTAGTGAAAATGAAAATTTGACATCCGATATTATGTTGAGATTTTTTTTTTAATAATTTTTTTTTAGTTTAGTTACGCTATAAATTGTAAACTGACTTCTAAATAATAATTCTTTAAATTTCTATTTTTTCTATGGTATTGTCAAACAAATATTTACTATCTACTGAGACAGTATTTTTTTTGGGTTGCATCATTTTTGTACAAAAATTAAGAAACATAAATAAACAAGATTTTAAGAATTAGGGTTTTCAACTGAAAGTGACATATTTGTGAAAGAGTCGTTAACGTGTGACTGACATAAATAGATGGCAGTGTTTTGTTTAGCACGACATTCGAACGCTCATGTGACCGATTTGAAAAATACCAGAACACACTTTAAAAGTTTTGGGATAGTTTAGCAATATTTCATTTCTGTTTTACGGCTCCAAAGAGAAGTTTTCTTGTCTATGTTTTGCGGTACGTAGTACATTTAAAATCTTTTCAAATAAAATATAAACTAAAAAATATTTGCAATTATAATATTTGCGAATCACTTCTAAACGAAATGCTTAATTACAATTTTAATTTCAAGTATTAGGTATTTGTAAATAATATAGTGGTGTTATAGTGGCGATTCCAATAATCGGTGAGCACTGTATTTTACATATGAGTTGTTTATATTATACATACAGCCTTAGAACAAATATCTACACATTAAAAATACATAACAATGTTCGGTCTAGGAAACTAGAGCACCTATCTAAAATTATATGAAAAAAGCATTTGAATAAAGATACAGAACCCGCCTGTAATATATTTGAAGTATGGTGGTTTCTTTGAACATGCAATGAACTATCAGAACGTTTTTAATAAATAGTTCATGTCTGATTGTGCACATTCGTGACACTTATCACACACACACAAACAAGCAAACCAAACGTGTGTATTAATGCTATACGAAAACATTCATTTTCAGAAGATAACAAACATAGCAACCGCGTACATAAATTTAAATGTTATAATTTATAGCATTCAGATTCACTGAGAAGAAACGCCAGTTTCCTCCTATAACTGTTCGTTAGATGTGTGTGTGTGTGTGTTAATCTTCATATTCAAATCTACTTACTTATTATACAGAACAGAAATTAAGTTATTCATTTTCTTCACCAACAATTTTCCTAGAGTAGACAACTGACTATCGTTCGTTTTATGTTTTCATTTGTTTGTTATGGTTGCGAACCAGTAAGTTGATCTCAAGCATAACAGAAGAAGATATTCTATTTTACTTATGCATAAATTTTGTACATATATATATATATATATATATATATATATATATATATATATATATATATATATATGTATATAACAAGGCGACGATGAAGAACTTGCGAACATAAATAATCATTTTTTATTTAGCAAGTATATTCTTTTATACTCTTTTTATACGGCTGTTAATTTGATATAAAAGAAAATTATAGCGTTTGCAGAAAATTTACATATTTCACTTTATTTTTTGCTTTGCATATTATGTAAACATAAAAATAATATAATATTTTAATATGTGATTGTGATTGTGAACCCAATTTAAACATTTGTTTTTTAATTTAATTTCTAGTTTCAATAAAAGCTGAACTAACAAATTTTAAGTCAATAAATATTTTAGAAAAATCAACATAGAAAATACATGCATTTGTTTTGTAGAATATAGCAATGTAAAATATAAATGGTACAGATAGGTATGAGTAAGAAGCCTTATTTCAAAATTTCTATACGAAATTCATAATGCACTTGTGATGGATGCTCAAAGTTAGTCGAAACGTTTTCTGTTGCTGGAGCAGCGATGAATATTTTTCACGGAGTGGAGCGCATATCTAAGGGTGTTTCTTGCTACGTTAGATGCACTTCACTTACTAGCTGAATGCTGAAATACATGTGACTAATGACCTTGAAGTTTTGAATATATTATCAGTTTAGATAAAAGCGACTACGATGAAATACACTTGTCTATATGAGCTCTTAAAACCGATAAAATGCCAGCAAGAAATTGTTTAGATTTATTTCAATGTCTTCGTTTTTCTGCATTTAACATAAATTATATTTTCTTCAGTTAACCTAGTAGAGTTAGTTTTTTTTAAAATTTATTTCATATGTATTTTGTACTATTAAACGATCAATTCTTGTATGTCTATTTGTTTGTCAATTTTATTTTAAAAATGGATTGATAAAATTGGATAAATCTACCATTTTCGGATGCGAGAATGCGATTTAGTTAGGTTTAAATTTTGGAAATATTTATATGCAATATAGAAACTTATTTTGAAATTCATTTTAGATAAAATAAAGATTATTGAAATTTTTTTGTCACATTATTCAATAACAGCATTGCCAAACGAAACCTGGTTTTGCTAATGTTCTTAATTATAATATTTAAAAAAATCTGCTTGCTTACTTGCTTGGCTGTAAGCTAACGATCCCCATCACTGATAATGTAAGTAAAAATTGCTAATGAAACTATATGAATCAATATTTGTCAATGATTAGTCAATTTTTACACATTTCAGTATTCTTATTTAACTATTGGTCAACGATTATTAAACTGGTTATATAAACAAGAAAAAATTGAGATAGTATTATTTAAAAAATTAAATTACCTGAAAAATGTATTTTGTAATATAACTTAAATATTTTCTCACTATATTAAATAAAACTTTTATTTTATTAAAAAAGTGCCAACTAGAAAATAGTAAAACGAGCAATTTTATAACATGTTTTATGTACAAAATAAAAATGTTGGCATGAATTTTACGCCAAACGAAACAGTTTTAAACTCTGGAAATTCAAATAAGTTTTAGTGAAACTTTACTAAATTAAAAATTAATATTTAACAGACTGTAAAACAAAGACGTGAAGCAAAATTCTAAATTGTAGTTCAAGTAGAAAATTATATAATAAATTAAATCGTAGTATAAAAATTGTTTCATGTAATTATTTTTCCAGACATTTTAAAATTAAATGTAATTTAAAGAAATTGTAATTTTGTTTGAAAATAATTTTTTATTTTTATATTAATAACGATGATTAATATTAGAAAATAAATAAATCTTTCAACGATTGTGAATTATTAACAAGACAAGTCCTCGTATTAGTTAAATCTAAAATGCTATTTGCCAAAACTCGTGCACATTTTCTTCTTTGTTGTATATGTTGAACATGTTTCAGATAAACACGTGTTATGATTAATACGTAGTAAACAATCTTTTATTAGTTGCAATTATAATAAAACATACCTAGTTATTAAAACGTACAAGTACTTTAATGCTTAACTATTATAATTAATTTTAAAATACTTTTAAAACTATCTCTATAAATGCAAAATGGTTAATTTTTTATAATATTTGATACATAATACACAGGTTAGTTACAAATTTCATAAACATATAACTCTTTGCTTTTTCGGCAAGATTTTGGTAACTATACGAAAAATTTTATATTTCTAAATTTTGCTTTTCTAAAAATTTAAAGTTTTGGATTATTTATGTATTTATTAATAATATCCAAAATATTATTATATATAATGTTAATAATAAATATAAATTAAAATAAGTAATTTTATAATATGCAAGTAAATATTTTGTTTTATTTGAAAATTGCTCATATATTGATATTAATCTATCATAATTTATAATTTAAACAATTAAATATTCGTTTATCCAAAATGAAGAAAATTTATAGATATTTTTACAAATCGACTTTGGCAAATTAATAAAAAAGCAATTATTAAAACAATTGCACTTTATTACAAAAGAGAACTACAACGCAATCATCAAAAATCTTTAACTATACCAATAGACCTACCAGTATATTTCAAAGAATTTGTTCAGACCGCACGTACTAAACAAACGGACTAATAGCAAATAAAAAGTATTCCACACACAGCACGATGCAATTAACACTCTTAATTACGTGTATCAAATGAATCGCAATCGCGGCCTACTGCGCAAAAAAAAAAACAATCCGATTTTTTCTCCAGTTTGCTTCAACGGCAGAATGCCGTCAATTGCTTCAGCGACATTTTTTCCATGCTAGCGAAATAATGCGATCCAGTTACAAGTTGCTTACCTTTACTTTGCTAGTTTTATTTCTCTGTTCATTATATACTATAATTCATTTCTTTTTTTGGTGATCAAATATTTTTTCAAGATTTATACTAATGACGTAAACAAATTATTGTATGTCACTAACAGTGTGTTATAATAATATTGAGAAAATATGTACATAAGTACTTTATCCGTCACTGTATATCAGTATATTTTAAATAAATTAATATTATAGAGAAGTATCATTTATCTTTAATTGCAGAGTTATTATAAAAGTAAAATTTATCTCTATTATAAAAACTCAATTTTATAGATCAAAAGTATGTTTACTTTTGAATTAATAGCAATTTTAAACTAATATTTTTTTCAGTGCGGTAAAATAATATGATTTTTATATTAGAAAAAATTATTAATGAAATTCAATTATAAGTTGACTTTATGAATAAATTTTTTGTATTATTAAAAAGATAGAAACGTTTTGATTACGCGTCAATTTACAGCAATCATTTGTTTGAGTGAAGGTCATCGTTGTCGTTTTTTTCCATCTTTCCTCCAATCTAAGTAAAGCGCAGATTTCGTCCGCTTAAAGCAGCGTCGCATCGCATTTTATTACATTGCCCTGGCGCGCGCGGCAAAATGCAAAGAATCGGGGGCGCGCTTACGATCCCATGGCCGGTTGCCAGCGCCAAGGCTCCACCAGCACCAGAGTCAGCCAGCTAGCGTTTATTCGTTGCCGGAGCATTCCGGCTAAAACACTCAACTTACATGCAATGCTATTCCGGTGCTGTATTTTGTATCGTATTGCTGCAAAAACGCCAGCGAATCGCTTCGTTGCGCCGCTTCGTGAAAGAGTCTGGCACATGTTTATCTTACTGCCGCTTTCATGGGACCAATTCGCCCGCTCCGGCGAACGAACGTATTTTATTCCGGGTGCAGTTTAGCGAGCAGAGTTCGGGTGTAGATGAAGTTTTCTTATACCGACACGAATTATTATATGTTTTGTTTGGTAAATTATTGTGTGTGTCTGTGTGTGTGTATGTTTCTCTTTAGAGAATTTAATCATTTTAGTTGGAAGTGTGTGAACAAGTTTAAAATAGTTTTTAATATTGTTTTATATATTAACATACACGTACAAATAATTTACAATTAAAAAATTAACGGTTTTTAAAAAATTTGCATCGAAATTATATAATACTGGAGATATCTGTTGAGTTTTCATTTATTATAATTTACAAAATGAATTATTATAATTTACAAAATTAAATTAAAACCCATATCCCTAACAATATCGAAAATAAATGTTTGGCAATTTACAAAAGTATTATATTTTTCTGCAAAATTAGGTTTCAGTGGGAAAAAAATATTGTCAAATGTCAAACGTATTTTATTATACTTTATTAACGCGTGTTGTATTTTCCAATATTTATATATTTTTATTAATTTTTTTTAAAGATCGTGTTGCTACATTTATTTTATTAAATTTATATAGTTATAGTTAGTTAGCGAAGGAGGTATTGTAATAACATCATTTTCGACTTTTTGAGATTTTTATAAAAAAGTTTTTTGTAATATAAATTAATTTCTTTTAGCGTGATATCAGCCTGTCTAGGGACACATGTAAAATAAATTTAGTAGAATTTATTTAACAGAAATGTCATTTTTGTATGCTATATCAATATTCTGCAACAGAGAAATACTTAGAGAAAATTTATTTATACAAGATATGATCAATAAATTTTATTTGTAAACAGATTTGGTGCGACTTAATAATTTTTTATAATTTTTCATTTTCTTGCGATATTTTTTCTAATGTAGGTACGTTTCGATGATTACGGTAAATTGTAAATTGTCAACATAATATAATATGTTATTATCTTATTCAATAATAATATTTTTCTTTTTTAGAAAGTATTTTGTTTAAGATCTTTGTAATGATGGTCGGTTCTGTAATAACCATAGCAGCTATATATAAAATTCCAGCTTTGTTTATAATTTTAATCTTATTATGAAAATATATTTACTTATTGAGCATATCTATATATCTTTAATATTTTTTAAACTATACATTTATCAAATATGCGTTGAACTTGATAGAATCTCCTTCAAAAATTTTTTCTTAATTGTACACGGTATATAAATATCAGCAAAAATAAATCAAAGATATTTAATTATTTTAAAAATTTGTTAAAAATTATATATATATATAAATATATCTTACAAAGATTAATTTCAGTATTTTAAACAACTTATAAAATTTAACACAAATATATAAAATATTAATGGAAAAGTAAAAATGAAAATTAATTAAAAGACATTGAGATAAATAATCGTCTGGAGTTCTTTAACGCTTTAGCACAAAACATGCGAAATATGAAGACTTGAAATCTCTTTATATTGAAAGACTTATCTAGCAGTCCTCTGTACAATTTGAAAATAACGTATAAGAAAACGACAAGCCAGCGTATGAAGTGAGTGGAGAATGAATGAATATAAACCTGTATAACATGATGATATCTTTCGTCGCAATTTGTTTTTCATTTTGTTTTAAAATCTTATAATGTAAGCGCTTTAAGGTTTTAGTCAGGGAAGCAATATCGTATACTTCTTTGAGCTACTAATAAATAACTAAGGAAATTCATTTAATATTATCTTTGTAGCAATTTTCACAGTACATCTTATAATTCACTAAATAAAGTTAGAACATTTTATTTTTTATTTTGTTTTCGGTATTTCGACATTATCTTATTAAAAATTTGATTATTTTTTTAAAATAAAGTTGTTTCTGTATGTAAATTATGACAATATTATTTTTATTATATTATAAACAACCTAAACAAAAAAATGTAAGAATATTTGAAAATTTACAAGAAACATATAACAAACAAATTACAAAATTTATAATAAAGTAATATTTAAAACTTTCCAAATAAGTATATGATTAAAAGTAATTCAGTGCTTGAAATTCTGTACAACTTTATTAAACATCGTAATAAATTTTTTAACTTTTTTTTGGGATGATGTTCCGTTCAGAACTCGTGTCAAGAAAGGCACCATATTCGGACAAAATAAATAAATGTTATTTCTTGATTTGGCTACCGTTGTTCAAGAAAACCGGTCTCACAGTGTTCTTTACACCTGCATTTTTCTACATAAGCGCTCACCGACATAAACATAAGACTGTCGATGTTGTATCCAATGCAAGGGACTATCGAATAAAACATATGAAAGTGGTAAACAAACGTCTTAACATGGTCGTCGTGTACAGTTTTTCGTTTGTTTTGTTTTAATCTTTTGTTTTGCATTTATATAGTTGGCGCTGCGCTGAAGATAAAATCTGGCAACTGCTAAAATACGAGGTTTTTAAAAATGACATTAACATACTTTTTCACACAGAGACGTTCCGAAAAGATAAAGATATTTTATTTTCACTTTGTATAATCATCTGCATATGACACATATATAAATTAATGTGTATTTTATTTTGTTTTAATGTATTATTTTTTTTTTTTCAAGTAAAAACATATACGTACCAAACGAAATATGTTAAATAAAAAAATATAAATTGTTTCCGATAGAATAGTAATTAAATTTTTATTACATAACTATTCACTAAAATAAACAGTTTATTTAAATATTTATTGTTATGTAATTTTTTTTTTTGGAAAGTTAATTATTTAAACACATATTTTTCCAACACTGCTATTGTACTAGTTAGCAACAATGAAATAAATGGTAATAGAAATAATATAATTTTTTTTTGATATGCTTATCACAAATTCAGAAAAATAAGTTATATTTTAAATTCAGGTTTATGCAAGTTGTGACATGTCTATAATATAACGATTTTAAGTCGAAAATTTATATCAAAATAGAAAAGGCTTAGAAAATCGATTGAAATTCGTTAATATTTGTGAAATCTAAATAAAGATATAAAAAATAAAATATTTTTTACTTACCGCATATGTTTGGTTATAATTTACAATAATAGTGCCATTTTGCCGGTTGCTATGGAAACCTTATTGACATGTAGTAAATTCAACTTCCACGATTTGTCAATAATGGCATATAACAATTTCAAAAAAAATCAAAATTTATATCTACCAAGTTTTCTACATATATACATACATACATACACAATCACGCCATGTACCCAAAAGGGTGTGGCACAAACTCTTTTCATCATCCCGAAATCAATCGCCTCCAAACATTCCTATCCAAACAAGCAACTTTCGCTTCATCCACATTCATAATTCCTCTCATACATGCTCTTTTATTCCTACTACTTGGAAACTTTCGCTCACTGAAAACACTCTCAATACAATACAAAATAAGACCATTTAATTTTTTCATATTTTTTAAAAGATTATCACATAAAAATACTACTTATTTCGTCATTTTCAATTCGTCAAAAAAATCATTATTTACCGGTAAGTGAACAAATCAAGTTTGCCCGTCAACAGAATTTAGCCAACAGGCATTCAACCTAGGAAAGCAAAATTTCCCCAAACAGTATACGCCGACACTAGCACTATTTTGCCTTTATTAATGCCTGTTTTGGAACAGCCATTTATAAGATCATTAATACACAGTCACCGGCACATTTTGTGTTCGAAATTTCTCGCCTGCATTCGATGCATCTGTTGCAGGTGCAAAGTGCCTAGAAGGCTGCTAGTTGCCATGGTTACTAGGATGTTTCGATTCTTACTTGTTATATACGCTGGTGGAGTATGCTTGCGTTAGTTGGTAAGACCAAATTGTTATAATATTGGAAGAAGATTGGGTGAGAAATTAGCACCCTTGTGGTAATTCAATTGACCGTGATGAAGATTATTTTTAGAGGTTTTTTTTTTCTGGTTGGTTTTTAAGTGGTTAGGTAAACGACTGCCTGGACGATGGATAGACAAAAAAAGATACAGTCTATTTCTTAAAAAAAAAATAAATAAAATGTTTCTACTTTTTAAATAACACGTTGTAATAAATATATGAATATTCTGTTAAGTTATATAGTTCATAACTCATATTCGTAAGTTATAAAATTATAACTCACAATTTTTGTCCAATCACAACTATTTGAAATTTTAAATATTCATTTGTAAAATAGTTAACTTGTAAATTAGCATTGTTACTATAATACCTCGTTGTTGATAAAAAATAAATGAAATTAAAATTATCTTGCAATATCCATACACTTTATACTAAAAATTTAAATTGTATTAAAGTATAATATTCTACTCGCATATTATCGTTATCACTCACTTAGACGATTTAGGGCACTCCTACGGTTCCATTAATATATCTAATTTTGTTAACATTTTTTTTATCAAATAGTTTAATTTGCATTAATCTCTATAGATATTTTATAAATTTATTGTAGTATGTGTTTGTCAAACCTAATAGTATCTATCTAACATATGATTATTTATTAAATTTTATTATTATAATTCATCATCATATTTGGTACGACAGCTCTATTAGAGATTTGACCGCAAGTACGAAGTACTTGTTCCGTGATTATTTATTTAGACACTATTCGAAACTGCAAGTTATGACATTATTATTATATTTATTATATTTTATTTTATTATTTACATACGTTATATATATAACTATTTTAAACCAAAATGTTAATGAAAAAAAAAACTAATGTTAATAATTTTAGCAATTTACTAATTTTCTTTTTATTTGCTTCAGAGGGAAAATAATGCAGAAATGTATTTCTGTTGGGTGTACCCAACAAAAATATAGAACAAGTGTACACATTGCATCCAGACGTACATATCTGTGTTTATGAAACCTAAACTATAGCAACTATATACGAAAGATTCAAGTGCAAAATGCCAGAGAGTAAACGCATCGGATCCAAGTTGGCCTGGGTAGCCGCAAGGTGCTGTGTTGGTGCCTGGGCCCGATGCGCAGATGTTCTACAGCTGCCTGCAATCCGGAATTTATGTCCGCTAAAACAGAAGACTGTCTGCACGTGCAACGCGGTGCAACACGCGCCCGGGTACTTCGACTGTGCAAGTGGTATATATTTTGTTTTTTTAACTGACACTAGAGTACAGTGCGATGAGAGTGGAATATAGTCTATACAGAACATCCCAATTTGGTTGTTTGCATCTAATATATAAGAGTGTACCTATAAAACAAATGTATCTTTATGCTTTTTATATTGTGTTAACTTGTATTAGACATTTTAAACTAAAACTTTCGTTTTTGTGTATCAAGTAAGACTGATTTACTATTTTAAATTGTCAATGTACAAAATATATAAATAAAACAGATACTTATAAAACATTATTAATTATTATGATAACGGCTGTTAAAGTTATACAATTTTATTATATTTATTTATTTATTTTGTGAACATAAATAATATATATATATATATATATATACACATATATATTTGACTATAAATAAAAATTACGTATATTTTTAAAGATACCACAGATAGCATATATTAAAATAGAAAACCTTCAAGATGAAGTTCCGTTTTAAATTATAATTCGACGTTTCTATATACTACACCTATAAGCTCATCAGAAAAAATATATGTAAATGACATACATAACAAATAAACCAAACGTAGAAACAAGTTACTATAGGTAACGAGCATGTAATGATTGTTATTATTTATTGCGATAGAATTATTAAACTTTTTCAACAAACTATACAATAAAAAAATACATTTTTCAGTTTCATATGAACAACATTCCAAAATAATTATAATTTAAAAATTATTCTAGCAACAGTGATAACACATCAGATATTTCAAATGCAATTTTGTAATTAGTTACACATTATTGAGTAATACAATTTTAATTGATAAACCAAATGTACAGTGGTAATTCTAATACCCAAACATTTCTAATAAATAAATAAAATTATCAAAAACCAAATATATATAATAAATTAATAATAATAATAATAATTAATTAATAATCATTACTTTTATTTAAATAGCATAACAATAAATTTTAAAACAATTCCAATATATCTACTTAGAGTGTTAAGTAAAATAAGACGCTCATTACAACAATCTTGATTTGTTGCAAGTTACAGGAGACGTTTTATTAACGTGCAGGCAATATAGCTAGCTCGCACTTTATTTACATGGATGGATACTAGTCTCTTTCAATTTTACAAAATCAATGAGCAATACATTAAATTCCACTTAAAATAAAACGCCTAAATAACATGCTACAGCCGTTTTACTCTATCTCAATTGGCCAACCTTGATAACATACAGTGGAAGTATTAATATTCGATCGACATGTTAATTTCGTTCTTTTTTTTTCTTTTCATTAAATGAATGTTGTTGTACGTAAACAACTATTAAAATGTGAGATCAGTAATTCTTTTTATAAGAATAAAGGTAGTCAAACTTCTAAGGTCATTTGCTAACAGGCTTATTATGGAACTACTATAATAAATTTGTATTTTAGTAGCAAATCTTAAAAGAATATCAAATTTGTTAGGTCATACGGAACGGCAAAATAAAATTATACATTTTAATATAATTTTACATACACAATCACGTCGTGTACCCAAAAGGGTGCAATTATTTTCCGCCAAACATTTCCATCTGGACAAATAACTCTTACTTCGTCCACTTTTATGATAGCATTCATACATGCTGTTGAGTAGTAAATTTATAAAATCTTATTACGTAAATATATTGAGATATAATTTAAAAACGCACTAATGTGAGTAATCAACTACTGAATATATTTTTCCTTTTGTGTTTTTCAACTACAAAAATTAAATTATCTAATAATATTAATTTTATTTGTTAAATAATGCTTAATAATAGTTTATTACAAATTTATGTTCACTATATTCAATGCTATTTTTTATATAAATAAAACTAGCAAATTTATCTATGCTTTGCTTAAAGGATATAAATAATTTACTGTATTTCTTTCCTAAAAATATAGTTTGAAATTTCTCATGTCAATATTAGCTAACATCTAAATTAAAATTATATATTTGCATGTACTTATATAAGGAAGTAAATATAATTTCAATTTAACAAATTATATACATAAATAGTGTTTTACTAGACTTCGAATGTATGTTGAAAAGTAATATATTATTTAAAATCTACCGGAACAAAACACAGAAATAACTAAATTACAGAGTTTCCAAGATTTAAAGTTTATTAATTTCAAAAACATGTAGCAGTCAGTGTAATTTCAATATTATTTAATCAATAATTTGCTTCTAATATATATATATGGAATAAATTTAATGGTAAATAGTCGAAGGTTGGATGTTAAATCAATCTTTTATTTAAGATTTTATGTCATGCTTTCGGTGGTAATTTCTTTCTTTTTGAAGACCTACGATAAATTATTTTATTTACTAAAGTAACATGGCAGTGTAGTACAATTAAATGACAATGTTAATTATTTAATTGGAGAATTAAAAACAAAACATAAAGATATGGAACAGTAATAAAAAAAATTGAACATAAATTCATGTAGTCAATATTAAATAATTGTGAATTACTGTAGTAGAGTAATGATGATTTTACCACTCATGTAAAATTCGAAATTGTAAATAATGTAAATGAATAAGTGTGTTATTTATTTTACTAAATTTTATAATCTTAACATTTTATCAAAAATAATATAAAGAAATAAAAAACTTTAAGATATATATTTCAATATAATAAGTTCTGAAACATTTTTGTTATGTTAATAACATAAAGATTTTACGTAAAATATTTCTACAAAACAGACAAACACAATTTAAGTTTAAATTACACTGCTTTCAACAACAAAACATAAGAAAAGTACATGGAAAAAATCGAGATAATTATCTACAATCTAGACAAATCGTCCAATTTAATTACTTGACAAATAGTACCTTTATAACGGACTTCATCAAATTTAGTTTTTGCTTTATTAATATCCGTTACTAACAAACAAAACACACTCGTATTCACAGGATGTAATAAAACATCAGAAAAGTTATATACATTGCACAGCAACCCTGATGATGCAAAAAAAAATCAAACCATCGAGACACAAACTCTGTTCATTTGTTTTTTTTTGTGATTCGTTTTTGTTTTTTTTTTTATGCAACGCCAACTATAAACGAATAAGCAAACTAAAAGCTACGACGCATATACAGTTAAAGGGAAGCGGAAACACGCAGCCTCGAAACTTTGTTGTAAATACACTTTTCACTTGCACTTGGTAGTTGAGTGAAATTAAATTGTCAATTTCTTAATTGGACGCGTGCGCGCGCATAATAATTAAAAGGGCTGAACTGGAAAGCAAGTGAACGTGTGCTCAGTCGACCGCGTGTGATGTAATTAACGTAGAATCAAGCAAGGATAGTGAATTTTTTTCTTCGGCGAATGATTAGTAACACCCTAGCTTAGTTTATATATGCTGGTAGATAATAGACCTTGAAAACAAATTAATATTTGATGTTAAATGATATAATCAATTTCAAAAACAAAAATTGCTTCCATTTTGCAATTTAGTTTATATTGGATAATATACAGCGTGAACATAAAGTTTGGAACAAAATTCGTAATTATATTATATAATGATTTTTATAATAAATCAAACATTGTGATTGTTAAAAATCTGTTTTTGCGTTATGACACATCCAAAACATTTTTAAATAAACTTTATTTTTATAATTGATTTTGATTTTTAGTTTCATATTTACGCTTCGGTGGTGAATTTCTCAATTTGGTCAACTTTTGGTAAAATCTACCAACTGGAAGTAGTAATTTACTGATGTGACTTCGATGTGTTTTATGAATATTTGGCAACAGAGATATATTTCAAAAATAAAAAATTAACGAGAGTTGCTAAATAAGTTATAATTAACATTTTTATTTGTAACATATTTCAATATGGCTAAATATTTGTTTAATAACTTTTCATATTTTTATGATATATATATATATATATATATATATATATATATATATCTGCAAATTCTTAGTTATTATAACTACAACAATTGTTATACAAATTTTTCTATTTCACAAATTTATATATTAAATATAAAGTAAATTATAAAGTATCTACTATACAAGTAAATTTAATAAACAAGTAAATTTAAAATAAAACAGCTTTAGTTTCTAGTCCTATATTAATATTTATTAATAATCGACGTTTCGACGAACTCTTTGTAAATTTATTTTGTTGTTTCACAAAGAAAGAATTAAAATAAATAACAATTAGAAAATTTACCGACCGAGAATTTTGCGATTTGTCAAAATATTCAATAACATTTTGGCATTTGAAAAAATCATGACAGAAGCAAAACCTACACAGGATCTGACAAAAATAATTAATATTTATTAATATTACATCAGCATCTTTGAAACATTAAATCGTAAAATAAGAGCAAAATAAAAAGCAAATTATAATCTAATAATTAGTACGGATTCGAATAAATTACGTAATTTCATCCTTGTTGAATAATATACTATTATTTTCGATCATAAAACTAATACTAATATTATTTGTTTCATAATTAAATCAAATCTACAACTTATAATTTAATTTTCACACATTACAAAACATTTCAACATTGTATTTAAATCAAGTTGCAAGAAAATACCTAAAAAAAAAAAGACAAAACAATAATCAGTAACAATTATCAACCATCAAGATTCCACTTTTTCTTTCTGTTACAAAAAATAAATCTCGTCTTATTTCATTTCAATGAAGCGTTGCATCGGCCAACTTGCAGCCCAAGCAAAACAGCGGCTGTGTGTGCTGACTGTCGATCTCCGTTGGACAATCCGTGCAAGCTACAGCGATCAGGCGCGCAGCAAAAACCGCTCGCTCGCTGAAATAAAAATAAGAAAAAAACGTAAAAGAGAAAAAAAAAAAACGCGCTAGCGACTGGAAATTATTAGCGTATGGTCGCCGGCTAATGGCGGCACTTAATTATGTCCCCAACGGACAGTATGTACCATGGTGACGATAGTGCAAGGAGAATTTGCTCGGTTGCATTCGGTTGCAAATTTGTTGTAAAAGCACGTTTGAAAAATACCTTTTGGCATCGGTTCAAGGTCAATTGTTTCGAAATCGTATATTTACTGTTAAAGTGTTTTGTATCATGGCTAATACTATACCAATAAAAAGTTGATTAAGTGGTAGTTGGTTTGAAAAACATTATTTATAATACTGTAAAAGATTTTAATATTGTATAAATGAGTAGTCCATTGGGCAAAAACAACTAATGCTATTATTCTGTATTGTTCGACAAGTTCTATAGTATTATAGATTCTTTTTTTACCTTTTTCTAACATATAAAATTTCCTATTTAATAAAAAAATAAATCTATAGTACTATAGAGCTTATAGAATAATACAGAATATCGCCATACATCCATAAAAATAAAAACTGTGATATTGATACTACTGGATTTATTTATTTCTATGACTGCAAAATTAACAGTTAAAAAAAAGCAAAACATTAATTAAAATTAAGATGAAAAAAAAATCATCTTGCAGAATTACAATGTAAAAAAATTTGATGATTTTCACACCAGTTTCGTATGTAAATGTACAGACGTCCATATTTTTACAAAATGTTGTTATATAATAAAGTTTAAAATTATTTTTTTTTTGAAAAATTATAAAGCTTTCCAATTATATTAATTTTATATATACGTTTTATTTAAAAAAAAAAACAGTTTGAATTTCTTCTCCGAAGCTGCAAGTGACATATTATTTGATTAAAATCTTTTTTAATACATTTGACTGATATTTTGATAACTTTTTCTTCTATTTTCATAAATAACAATGTTTTAGTATAAAATATAAATCAGTAAAGTTTTAGTTTCAGCAATTTACTTGAAAAAGATTAAATCAATTAAAAATCTATTTACATTATTCGTTTTGTCTTAAAGATCTATATGGTTTTCAGCTAACCGTAATAATATAGAAAAAAAATTATATGTGTGTAATTCCATCGGAAACTAAATATCCCATACATTCTAATTTCTAATATCGGACCTATAACTGTTGAAAAAATCACATTATCTAAAATTGTGTAGTTGTAGCTTTTTTTTTTAAACTTAGAGCACATAAAAACTAATAGTGCAATACCGTTTCAGCAATACAATGATAAAGAGCAAATCAATAAAAAGCAATATAAAATTTTATTAAAACACAAAAATTAACATACAGATTACTTTCAATCCTTTCGTTCACCATATGTTACATAACATTTCAATTCGCACCCTATAGCAATTTATTACTTTAACCCAGGCTTCATTTCATCATAAAGCCCAATCTACACTCCACCGTTCCAACAAGCATCACGTATATGCATCACGGTGCAATTAACAATTCAACAACGATATACTGGGTGATCACTGTAACCGATTTACTATTGCTACTTTCTTCTTTTATTTAATTGTATATTAAACTCGAAAAAAAAATGTATTAAAATTTAAACTATACAACTTATTTTCAACTAGTGGCTCTAAAAATAATAAATACAATTTTCACATTTTAAGTGGCATGTTATATTTTCATTGTAGTGGTTTTATAAATTTGTATATTTTAAATAACGTAGTATTTTACTGCATTTTTAGAAACATATCTGAAGTCAAAGATATAAATTTTGTTTGAATAAAAATTATTTAGCAGTTTTTTAAATACTCGTTTTCAAGAGTTACATGTACTCGTAAATTATCTTAAGTTTATTTTGTAAATTTTTGTTATTGGCTAATTAAAATATTTAAAAAAATTAAAATTGTCGGCCATTACTTTGTGAAAATTCATATTAAACTAAAACATTCAATTAACTTTGAAAGTTTACTGTCTGACTGCTGTTTCGACAAACGTTATCATTACCAAATTGTTTGAAAATATTAACGTTTGTCGAAACTGCAGTCATTACAATTATTAAATAATGTAAACTTTTAAAGTTAATTAAATGTTGTTGTTAAAAATATTATTATTTCAAAGATAAATATCAAAAAATATTTTTCTAGAAATCTGATAAAAATGAACCATGCATTTAGTTATAGTTACAGTTATATTTAATATTTTGAAAATTATTGGTTGATGAAGAATATATTATTCAATATTAATATTATAAATTATATGAAGTTGAATTCATCCGAATAAGTAATAATCATTACATGCGAATAAAGTACTATATTTTTTCTGCAATTAGAAATAGAAAATTGCTCGTTTTAGTTGTGAATGACATTTTAAAGTAATTACAAATTATCTTAACAACAGCGCTAACTTGTTAAATATTTCAAAGTGCAATTATGTGATTAATAAAGACTCATTCAAACTGCAAAATCAGTTTTACGATTTAGTTTTAGTTTCACGATTGAACACAATGCAAAAACTTGACCATGCATTCCGGTTACAGTGAACATCCTGTATAACCAGCAAATACACGTTTAGCTTATCAGCGAATTCGAATTCGAACCATCTCCTACCCCTCCGACCCAATCGATTTGATCATCGTGCCACGGCGTCGAATTTTAAACACGCGCGCTTTTATTTAGTACCACGTCTCGGATTACGCACGGCTTTGCACGCCCGGATCAATGCTGGTAAAATATTGCCCAGCGTAGATTTGCCGAAGTACCCGGAGTACCCCGGAATACTATATTGCTAAAAGCACAGACAATAGCCGCGCGCCGAATATTTGCAACCAGTTCATGTTGTTTGGTAAACGCTTTTTTTGGTTATTGGGTTTGTAATGGGACTTGGTTGATTTGCATTTTTTGAGAGGGTGGATATTTCGATATTGGTTAATTTTTAGTAAAATTGTCGAATATTTTAATAAATGTGTTTTATGTAATTTGTAACTTAATAAATTTAAACTAGTTAAAGAGCAGTATTTAAAATAATTTAAAAATAAAAGAAATATTTATATCCGAGTTTATTAAAAGATAATAACTAATATCGCAAGCTAGGTTTTTGAGTGTTTTTGTTTATTACAATATTTTTTTTATGTCTTTCTTTTTCGACCTGTAATTCTCGAATGAATATGCAGTTTTCAAAGTTCAATTTGTAATTTAACAAGAAATTCAAAATTTAAAAAGTTGACTTTAGTAAACTTTTTACAAATAAATTACTTTGCATATTAAAAAGTATTTCAAATTTGTAGCTTAAATTATTGTCTAAATCTAAATTGTAGTCTAATGCTTTTATTTGAATTTTGTTCTTATAAACTTATCAGAGAACGATAACGTTACTATTAGTTTACAGTGTAGGGGAGAGCGGGGCACAGTGGCCACTTTTTCAGATAAATAATATTATCTTCAGTATGGTACATAATTTTACAGCGGTTGTTATCTAAAAACGTAAAGGCATGTTTTAGCAATAGTTAAAATTTTTTATAGTTATTTATATCTGTGTTTTCCTATAATATATGCATATTGATGCATACCCTTTTTTTTGTCCACTGTGCCCCACAATAGGGGCACAGTGGCCATGGCTAATGGGTACAGTGGACATAACTATAATAATACCTATATCAAAATTGTTTGAAAGTGAAAATAAGAGATAGAAATAATTACGAAATATTAGAAGTTTTTATTTATGTTTTACATTTGAATTAATTTGTAACATATTTATGTTAATGCAATCATTTATAATTTTTAGAATTATTTACTTTTATGATATTAAATAAGATGCTAAATCAATCTCAAATAAAATGTTTGATTGTACACATTTGTTAAGGTATCTTCGTAATGTAGTTCTGGGTATATTAAATCTTGTGCTTGCAGATTTTAGCGAATTTCCACCATTCATAATAGATTTCACTGCGTCCATCATTCGATCGCTCTCTGTTTTTCCAATATCTGTTGTTCGTTTTTTATTACGCACCATTTTTACCAGCTACAATAAACAAAAAAAAAACAAGGTGTAAATAAGGCCAATTAACGGGGTACAGTGGTCACCTCTTATTTTATGTAAAAGTAGTGTCCACTGTTCCCCAACTACCATGTGTCCACTGTGCCCCCAAACCTAACCAAACATAAAAATAAAATGAAAAATAAAATATCAAAGAATATTTACTCTAGGCATACTAAATCGGTTACAGATACTGCGTTTTAACATTTAGATTAAAGTAGCAATTTATTTAAATTTATTTACTTACCTTGGTACAGGTTTGAAAACTAGCAAAAATATTAGTGGCACATGTGTCATACAATTTTTCCAATCTGCATCCTAACTTACCGACAATAACTGAAAACAAACTATGTTTATTTATTCGTATACATAACACCATCTACCATTCATCGTTTGAAATATTTATAGCGCTTAATTCAAATTCTATAAGAAAAAGTCCACTGTGCCCCTATGTCCACTGTGCCCCGCTCTCCCCTATATGGCAAAATATGCTACCCTGTAATTAATAGATATAAAATAATTAAATTTAATATATATGTAATATAATATTTTAGAGAATATTTACTTTGTTGTAGAAAAATGCAAAAATAAAATTTAAATATACTCAAAAATATGTAACCTTATCAAATATACAATAAATTCCATTATTTCAAAATCAAATTTAGTTTCGGTATTACATTCCACAAATACATTTAATAAATACATATGGATGTTTCCCTATCCGTATCGAAATAAAAAATTGATTTGTTTTGACTGTAACACTACGTCCATCTACACTCAAAAAAAAAACAACAACAACAACAACATAACCACTGAAAAAATATTTGTTTACATCCTCTCAGCTTTCCCGCCTTTGTGTTTGTCAAATCACATTTCCGTCCTATAATAAAATAAACATACATACGTATATGAGTAAAACGGGCCAGTAATATGATTACATCCACTTAAATTTCAAATGTCCGTCCATTTTGTAACAATAACTCCTCTCTCTGGCCTGGGCCACAATGACCAGATGAAATACGTCGCCTGGAGAGATATCTGTATAATAGATCGACTGGTACGTATTTGTGTGGTAGACAGGTCGGGCCCGGAGTTGGAACTTCGGACCGGCTCCGGTTAGCTTTGCACCCCCTGTTTTGGAATTTGGACGTTATGGATAGTTCTATTGTAGGATGGCTACATACTATACACATCATAATATTCTATGTCTTGGGCTTACAGTTTCTTGTTTGGAGATTATAAATGATGGTAAATATTTTATGTTTTATTTTTTTAAATATGCAGTAGAACTTGTATAGACGTTCGGTCTTAAGGATATGAAGCAAGAAAATTAAAACTCATCAATTAACACCAAGATATAAGAAAAAGGCTCAGTATTAGAAATAAGTAAGTTGTAGGACAATTTAAAATACAGTTATTACAGTTTATTGAAATTAATTGAAATTTTTTATATTATATTTTATATTTACCTTGAAATGCTTAATTATTTCTGGCGAAAGACGCTTAGTAGTGTTTGTGTAGTATTTGTAATAATCTTAAGTAAAACCGTGCTTGTAATACCTGAGACAAATATCAAAATCGTACCTCCAAATTTTTTCTAAACAACAGAAATAAAGAAATAAAAAACTGTTTTGACAAAAATGCTTATTTCTGTTTAAATGGTTGTTCTAAAATGGCACAAAAATCACAATTTAATATAAAATGAATACAAAAAGCAGCTTGAAATCAATAATCAAATAATTCTAATCAATTTTTGGTTAGATAAGTTAATCGATTAATCGATTTTCGATTAGTACAAAATTTTATTAAAAAACCAGTTAATTGATTTTAATGATAACTGATGTAAAAGTTTTACCAATAACTAAAATAAAATGTAAAAATATATTGAAAATTTTTGTTAAATTCCATAGAAATACAAACAATAAATAAATAACAAATGTATGTACGCAAATAATACCTTCTATAAATCAATAAATGAAATAAGATTAAAATTATTCATTTTTATTTCACATGAAACCGTCTCCGTTGCATCTCCGTACATGTAAACATTAAATCGTTTTAGTAAGTGCTATCTCATGTAACTATTCAGGTAGAGTACAAGCATGTCCCCGCAACTTAAGCTCTGCCCAGCTCCGCGCCGAGCCGTGCTACAGCTCTGGACATCAAAATATGAGACGGTGCGCGAATGGTTTGTACGTGAATAACCTCGGTTCCGGAAACCGGTAACGGAATTGACAACCGGTTTACGTATATGGAAGTTGTTGCAAAAATGTGTGTGATGAATGTTTGATAACTTCAATTTTAATTGAAAATTAATTGGATGTGATGCAATTAATTTCAGGATGTGTTATTAGGATATTAACTGTTTTTATTAAAATGTCTAATAAGACGATAAAATGTTACAATGTTGTATTGACTATGTAATCAGCAATAAAATTACATAAAAAACTTTTAGATAATTTTTCAAAGTTTTAGTTATTTTATCTAAACAAAATAGATCATTTTCAGTTTTTTAATCATCATAAAATATCTAATTTAAGAATAAATAATTAGGTTTGGTGTGTTCATCTAATGTAATTATATATGTTTTTTAATTTGCCGTGTATTTATCAATTATAATTTCATATGATTTATTCTATACTTAAATTTAAGAAGAAATGAAATTTCGTTTTCACTTGTCTTTTGTAAAGACGATTAATAATATTAATATATAATTTAATTTTTTCTGTTTATATTCATTTTCCTAATCTTTATTTTTTTATTTATATTAAATTTATGAAGTTATTTTACGTTAACATTAAAATTATTAATGCTGAATTTCTAACTTCCTATGTAAATTTTATTTTTTGTTTTCCTAATTTTTACTTTATTCGAAAAAGTAATATTATTTTTTTAAATTTATTTAATTTAAACATTGCATTTCAATTAAATATCATTTCTAGTAATCTTATTTCTTACAACAATCAAAAGCAAGCCAGCTAAATTGTACCAAAAAGAAAAGACTCTAATACTTAAATATTTTACGCGTATCTATAAAATAAATTTCGCATCTTTATTACCGCATATCCAGCCTAGAGAAAGGAGCAGCCCAAACGATCTTTCTCCACGCAAAAGAGCGGTGGTCCAGTTCGGTCCGAACCGAACCGGCCATTGAAACTCAACACCTCATCTCCGCCACAAACGCTATGATTTATAGCTTCCATATTCGCCGTTTCCAGTTTCGGTGAATGTACTTCGGAGGGGTTCGGAATGCGGCATCGGGGTGTATTAGGACATGTTTGGTAAAGAAGTGATTTATTCGTTCGCGCAGTTGACCCAAAATCCTCTCTCACTGCCCGGTTTCGTTTCGCTTTTATACGCGCGGCGTCGTCAATGGAACGCCCGTCTATAAATAGCTTTATTTGACGACGCGAGATGCGCACACCTTACATAAAACTCCACCGTCGATTTTATTCGGTTGAGTGAACGCCCAGTTGACGACACTATACATCCAAAACATGATGCGCCGATTTGAGAAAAGTTTTTCGCGAGTTTTTGGGGGGCTTCAATGTCAAACTGGGTTGTTTGTTCGTAAAAGTTTTCGTTGTTTCTTCGTCATTTCGTATAAATGCGTTCAGGTTAATGCTTGAGAAAGCTAAATACCTAAATGTTTTAAATATTGATTAAATTACTTCTTTTTTGTTTTGGTATAATTTTTATTAGTTTGAAACTCTATATTTTATTATTTTATTTAAATATTTTGATGTATTGATTATATAACGGGCCCTGAAATGCTCTTTTACTATAATATATAACAAGTAAAAACTGAAATTAAAACTAATTTAAAATACTTAACATTAATACTATAATGCCTTAAATTGAGAACCTTGGTTAATTTTTAATTTAGAATTAAATGTATAAATATATAATTTTTAGCTCAATTAACGTGTCTGTAACATTTTCAAAAGTTGAAAAAATTATATAGAAATTATATTATATTATACTTCATGTAGCCTCTGAATGACGAATCTAAACTTAATTAATGAGAGTGTATGGAAAAAAATTCTAAAATTTTGAAAAATTATTGTGACTACCTTTATTTATCAGAGATTTATCAAATTTTCACAAAAAATTATCCTAGAGCTCACAAAAATTACATAACTTTACTACAGTACAGTATTGCCATCATTCCTAAAAAAAAAAATATACTAAAATTTTCAAAATTAATTCTAGCTTTAGTCGACTTTAATTTTAACATTGATTAATAACGTTTTATCTAACTTAGTATCAAATTTAGTATTCTAAATAGTAAAATATACCGCAAAAGCAAAGTTGTAATGCTTAGAATGCTGAAATAACCATGCGCTTCAGACAGATTTGGTCATAGTGGTGTATTTGTAACTCCCTCTTGGCTGCTAGATTGTGGTTAGCGAAGAACCCTCCACATCGTACTTCGTTCCCGCTTACGGTTGCTTAGTATATCTTGGCCTGGCTGCTTAGTATATGGAACTTACTACTTCATGTTTTTGGTTAAATGTTGTACTGATATTTTGGCTGTTTGGTTTAGTCTAATCTTTGTTTTAGTTGGATGCCGAAAATTTAATGATGTTAGATGTTTATTTTTTGTTCTGTTTAACTTGAAATTAGTTTGGCATATACTGAAGCAAGAACATTAAAAAAATTAATTACGTATTTTAATATTGGTATTATTTGCTTTTAAATTTGCAAACAAAATACATTAATCTTTTTTAAAAATATTTCATCATTTACCTATAAAAATGTGTTCCAAATTCTTTTAGTTTTTAATATGCAATTTTTGCTTCATCTACATTAATGATGCATTTCATATATGTTATTTTATTCTTACTATTTGGAAAATGTTACATTTATAAAACAATTTCAATTATGCCAAAATCAATTTACTTATTGAACTCATATGTCTACATCTTCTTTTTTCATAAAACTTTTTTATTTAAGACTTTGTCGAATATGGTTAATTAGAATGGCACAATTACTTTATTTAGTACCTACTTTTTAGTAAGATATTAAAATCAAATTAATTTAACGATATTTTGTAATATAATGTTTTCTAAATGTAGCCAAATTTCAAATTTGTATCTACACGAATTTAGAAATTAACCATTTAATGCCAACAATTCTAAGCATTTTGTATATGCGACAATCCTGCCCCAAATACTTTTTCGAACAAAACAAAACTTGCTTTTTTATTAAATATTTTCCAACAGCCAAACAACAAGATAAATACCATGCCAGTAGCCACATCAAAAAAATTAGCATTTAACTTTGCATTCAATCCATATGTGACAAGAGTATCTTTTGAATGGAAAAATATTTACAGCGCAAACATGACATCCCAATTATTTACGACCACAATACAGAAGCGTGCGGCGGTGCATTGGCCATGGATAGAGGCTAAAACGGAGGCGGCAGAAATGGTTTGTATCACGGGCAGGAATGTGTGTATGCACTGTGCAGTGCCGATCTGTAACTGCCGCGGAAAAATGCGGCCGTGTGCCAAAATTCGCGCCGAACGGCCAAAAATTCGAGAGTGCGCTGGGATATTTTTAGACGTGTGTCAAGTGCAGTGTACACGGTAGCTGTATGCGAGAGAATTTGTGCATCAAACAAAAATGCGTCGAGCTGCGACTGAGATTAATCGAAAGGATTATTGATGCAAAAGTGGAGAAGGTTATATTTTGCGTGAAAATGGGCAAGTTCGATTGGAGATTGTTTAATGTGTTATTGAATTTATAGAATTTTCTGTGCTAGTACATCGTAGATGGCATCCAAGCACTGAGAAAAAATATTATACAATAAACATGTTTGAGAAAAGTATTATAAAGTCTATCCCAACCAACCATCAAATCAGTTTGAGATTACTAATTTACAATTAGTAATAAAGTTGGTAAGAACATACCTATCAATATACCCACTTATTTACTATTATTTTTAACAGAGAAATAAATAAAAATAAAATTTGTTCTTCAATTAATATTTCAAAACTAGTCGAAATATAACTTTATTTTACTATCTTATAAAAAGGAATCAATTTCCATTCGTTTTTCAATGCCTTATATGAAAATTTAATATATCATAAATGTATTTCATAAATAATTTTAATTTAATATTATAATATACATTTTATTACCATGAAACTTTATTTTCCATTGCAGAACTTTTAATAATAAAAAAAAGTATAACCTTTTAGTGTGCAGTCAGTCGACGTGGGCGTAAACAATTTCTCCTTTTTTCATCGCATCGTTGTTTTGATTTTTTGCTTCGCATTTTCCTCGACTTCAATTATTTTAATGTCGGTTTTCATTTATTTTATTTTATATCGCTGTTGTATTGCCGACGCGACGGTACAGGCCGCATTACACCGGTTATTCGGTCTGCTGGGAATCTCGTGTTAAAAAATATTTCCATCATCGTGCCGGTGCAAGCGAATTGTTTTAGTGTGTTTCTTTTATGCGCGCGCTTGTATTAGTTCGCTCGCGAGCTATCGTCGGGTGGAGTAACGACTCAAATTATAGGTTTCACGTAATGTTTTTGATGTGAATTATAGATTTTTTCCGTTGACATGTTATTGTCACGCAGTGTAAACGTACAACCTGCGTATATGATAAAAAAAAATCTAATAAATTTCAAAAATCTTGCATAAAAACGTTGATGGTAGGATATAATGGAAATTTGATTTTTATGACATGTTATTATAATAATTCTTTGATAAAATTATTACTTTTAAACTAATTGTAAATATAATTATATTACATAACAAAATAATGCATATAACATATTTTTTTCTAATTTTATTGTGATTTTAGACTGAGTGAGTGAAATATGTAGCCTATAAATTTTTGACTGGGCAGTTAAAAGAAAGCGCTTCAAATTAGCTGACATTTGCATTGACGCAATATCATTAAAACAAAAAAAACGAGTACATTTGTTATGTTTACAATTGAATGATATTTATTTTAATATGCAAAAAATTATATTTTTAAACAAAATATAAAAAATATTCAGTTCAAACTTACTCTTCAATATGAAATTTTTGAAATCAAAAATTATGAGAAACCACCATTTAATTTTAGCAAAAAACATTTTAATCATATTACATTTCAATAATTAATTAAATTTTGATAACAAAATATTAAATTATTTAAAATATTATTGTAAAAGCATCTTATTGATTAAATAAGAATGCACTTTGTAGAATAATAATTTAAAATGTTTTAAATTATATGGAAAATAAATAAAAACTTTGACAATGACTGCATCATAATCGTGCAGGCAAATTGGCGCAATTAAAATTTACATTTACATGTGCCAGTGTACATATTCTCTATATTTTTATATAAATATACTAGTACATGACAATTTTCCAAATTTTGGCAATATACATTAGTTGAAATTTGAAATATTTAATCAACATTCTGCCAAAGTGCTGTCACTATTTGTGATATTTGAGGTGATTTCAAATTAAATATAGTAAACTAATTTTCTTTGTATTTATATTTTATAAATTATATAACATTTATATATCATTTTGCGTAAACGTATGTTTCCAGGTGGTAAGAATAAAAGAATGAGGGATATCATAAATGTGAATAAAGCGAATGTTATTTCTCTGGATAGGGATGTTTGGCTGAAATCAATTTCTACTCATATAAAAAGAGTTTGTGCTACACACTTATGAGTACATGGCATGATTGTGTATGTATGCGATTAAATTTATTTAACAAATATTTTTTTATTTATTATACAAAGACGTGTTAATATAGATTAGTTTACTATTTGAATGTTGAATTAGTTAATTAGTTCGGTAATGGCAATTTCAGCATTCAAATATTAAACTAGTTAACAAATATTTAAAAATATTTTTATTTTATTATTTTATTTGACAGTTCTTAACGATTTAAAAAATATAACAATCACAGCTTTGGTTTCTAAATTATGACGATATTTTCATCTAAATTAAATATTTAATTACAAATTATATGAGTTAAAGTAGCTCAACAGCAAATTAACAGACACTTAGTATATGTAAACGGGCTAATTAAAAAAATTTAGTCCACCGAACTCTGAGGCACTTGTTATTGTCCGTGTACCTCCAACAGAGTCAACTCAAATATATATATCAGAGCAAAGATCTTCTTCAAACGAAACTATTTTTAGGTATTTGGCCAAAGTTACTGTACTTGCTGTGTGTTGTGCATTTGCTAAATATGCGAATAACTTCATATTATTAAAATACAAAAGGCCAGTGTCCTTTCACATGAACAAGCACACAGGTTATTCGGTTTCTGCGAATGTTTTGACAAAAATAAGTGACAGCTTGACAGAAAAAACAATGTATATTACTCGTACTACGAATCACTTTTGACGTACGAAAAATTCTTTTGATATAATTCGCAAAAACGAAAAAAAAAAATATGAGTTAAAAAATAGGTTTGTTTCAAGATCTCACACACTAGCGAAAGACACGTGGAAATTTTTCAGATTTTTACTGATTGACGCGTTTATATATGCATAAAGATATCAGAACTTATCTATTTATTTTATTACATATGATATATTCGTATGCAGATGCATGTATTTATTATATGATACATTGATATTTGATTTCAAGTATGAGCAAATATTAATATTAGATAATATTAAATTTTTATTTATAGATAAAATATTTACATTTTTATTGTAATTCAAAATTTCGCAAAAACTGTTTATTTAAAGCACTGATTCTTAATTAGAAAGGACATGAAAATCGATTCAATTTTTTTAGTTATAGTGGTTTAATTTTTTTTGTTAGTGTATATAGAGAATTAAATATTGATATAAAAGGCAAGTTTTATATTAAAAATATATGTCTTTAGGATACTTTTTCCGTGAAATCTCAAAATGATCAAAAATGGAGATTTTTGTTCCAAGATAATGATATATAAAATACAATGCTTAAATAAAAAAAAATTAAAACCACTGCTTGAAAGTATCTGAATTATTAACAACAAAAAATTAATTAGACTTTCTTTTTTTTCTTTCACATTAATTTTATTATTTACCTATTATACAATTGCACTATACAAGGACTAACGTTCTAAAAGGTATATAAAGAATAAAAAACAAATGTTGCAATATTAAAATTACATTCTGTTAAAATTATACAAAACTACTTTTTAACAAAAGGGCAGTTAGCAGACGCATGTTTATTACGTTTTAGATGCTTTTTATTAATGTTTGTTCTTGTAAAAAGCATTTTAGTGAAAGAAAACAAAAAAAAATATTTAGCAAATCCCGTTTTACAATGCAATTGTATTAAAAGAATTAATTATAATTGTAAATAAAACTCTCTTTAAACTTACAATTAGAACTGGTCGCAAAACTATTCGATTAATTATTAATGATATTTTTTTGTTCTTTTGGTAGTAAAATAAAAACTTTTACAAAATAACATAATTAATTTAACTTTTACAGTATTTTTCAAACTATTGTTTTAACTTGTTTCATAATATTTTGCATTTTAAGTTTTGAAATTAAAAAATTTGTGCATGAAATTAACAAAGTTATATGTAAATGTCTATTTATGTATCATAAAGTTATATAATAATATTTTATCTATATCTATATGCAAGTAGAAAACTATATTTTGTACCATCATATAATTGAATATTTAACTGTTCAATTTCACACAAATTATATTTAAAAATAATTATAATACGAAAATTATACTGCATCGTAACAGTGAAAACTTTTCAAGTAATTTAAATGCAATTCTTATAATTAGTCACAAACTGTTTAGTAATAGAGTTACAAAATTTTTAATTGGTAATATTCTAGTATACGTAATGAATAGCATATCACAATGAAAAGTTACAAATTTGGAAGAAAACATTTTAGATTTCTATATTAATTCAAAAATAATTTTACTTAATAAATAATGTCAAACTTTAACAATCATTTCGAAAATATCTAGTTAAACTGATTTAAGTTCTTCTTGACAAACTTTAAAATAGTAACAACCTTCTTAAAATTTTGTTATTTTTATAGAAAATCGTAATCAACAGTTTGAACAATGCCAATTAAACGAAAAACTTCCACCGATTTAACTTCAAAGACCTCGAACCAATTTTCCAAGTACAAGTACAAAGCGTCCAATTATCGTTCACATATCGTACAAATAAAACCACGGAAAATTCATTTAGCTCTTAAATAAAGTGTATTTCATCCAGAAGTTACGAACCAACTTACGTCGGAAACAAAACTGAGAACAAACGTGCTGTGTTTGGTGTTGTAAGTTTGTGTACTGCAAATGCAATGCAATGCAACTAGTTTTAACTGAATTTGGTTTCCGGGCGAAAAGAAGACGTCCGGACATACAGCGTGCAACTACGACTAGCGAATGTAAACGTCAGTTTCAAAATTGTTAATCTACCGTTTAACAACTGGATTGCGGTTGCTGGAAATGTCCGGCTGTGGTAGCCGTAAAAATTTGTTAGTAATTGTAGAATTAAACTAAATACTTTATTAAATGGATATTAGTAATGTGTTGAATTTGATAAACTTTATATTTTTCTTTATAATTCTTTTGATGTGTTACTAAAACTAATCTATTGTGCATAGTATTTTCACAAGCTTACATATAAATATTTCGTTAAGCTATGTTTGTGCTTATGCTTAAAACTAATTTTACAATTATGAATGATACTATTTATTAGAATAGTAAGCACAATTATTTCTGAATATTTAGAAACTTTCTACTCGTATGATTAAAAAGATAACAATTTTAAAATTTAGTTCTGTTTATTTTTAATTATAATGTTATTAAATTCCCTATCAGGTTCACTTGAACCACAACACGGACCAAGATCAGAATAATCTGAAGATGACTGAAAAGTCGAAACGCGTCATTGTTAAAAACAATAACGAACCTGATAGGAAATTTAATAACATTATAATTAATCATAACGCAGGTTCAGGACCAAAGAACAAAAGTTTATCTTTTGACATTAATATCTGTTTATTTTAATTATAATACATTTTGGTTTACTGTGCCTAAAGCTTTTTCAGAAAAATAAACAAACAAAACTGAAAAATCAAGTAACTAAGTAACAAAAATTGTACCTGTAACAACAAATAAATTTATTTCACAAATTTAATAAACAATCTTGAAAACAAAAAAATGTTATTTCAACAATTTACAACCAGATTATTATTACTAATAATAATAACTATTTTTTAAAACTACTAGATTCAATTTATTTCCTCTTTTTAATACGAAAATCTACAGAGTTAATAAATTTACTTCTGAAATAAATTTAACCAGCGTTTATGAAACCGAGTCTTATTAATATGATACTAATAATATTGGAAGGTTTTGCGATCATCTTCGTATCTTCAAATTTTACGTCATGAAAAAAAATTTCATGGATTTGAACTGTGACACATACTGAATTTTTCATAACATAAATAATATTATTCTTACAGTCTTTGCACCTAATTACGATATGTTGAAAAATATATTTTACTAATGCCCGATATTATAAACATAAGAGTAAATGTTAGCTGCAATTATGAGTGTTTATATATTTATGAGTTCCATCTTTATAATCTCCTTCAGACGACAAAGTTATTAAATACAGCTCTGAATTCAATAATGTACAATAAAATTAAATATAAAATCTAACCTGCAACTGCATCCCGCTAACTGTATCTGATTGATATTGTTGTACTTCCGGAAAATGTCTAATTAAAAGAACACTGTATCAGAAATAAGTTACTAATGTTTATTGTTAATTCACGAAATCACAAATTATTAAACTTTAACAACTAATTTATAAATGTAATACATACAACACTTTATACACGACTAAACTTAAAATTTTTACCTGCAACTAGCAAACTAACTTGTCTGAAATAATTAAAAATAATTGAGTTACGTATTACGGTCGACCATCAATACCCAAAACACTTTATAATTATTTGTATGAATAAATCTATATTTGTCAACTAATTATTATACAAATTTTTACCTAATTGAACATAGACGTACGAAAAAAAAACGCAAATATTTAATTTTAATGCAAAATTTTTTATGGTAAAATCAACTAAAGATTTATTTAAAATCATATAAAAATCGCTAGTAAAATTCCTATAGTCTTAGAAATTTCGTGTAGAGTTCGTAAAATTAACATAAAATCACTGCAATCTTCTTCAAACGACAAAATTATTAAAATACAGCTCTGAATAATAATAAATAATCTAACCTGTAACTGCATCAAGCTAACTGCAACTGATTGAAAGACTTCTGCTTCCAGAAAATGTCTAATTAAAAAAACACTGTACCAATAAGTCACTATATTTATTATTAGTTCAAAAATTACTAAATTTTAACTTATTGTTAGTTAACTCACAATTACACACACACATCCCACGTACAACACTTTATACACGAATGAACATACAAATTTAATCCACAACTGACGAAATAAATAACTTGTATGAACTAATTGAAGCACTGTAGGAATTTCTGTCGACTAATTAATTATTACTCAAATTTATATCTAATTTAACATAGACGTACGAAAAAAAACACAAATAATTTTAATGCAAAAAAATTATTAGATTTTATTAATTTTCCTATGACAGTTTATAGTTTTAAACTAGTGTGATATAATCGATATGAGTTAAATTAGTAACAGAAAAAGGAATTTTATTTTCACCCAAATCAATATTCGATTATTAAAAAACACAAAATTCTCAATAAGTTGTTAGAAAATTTGTTAAAATATTTCAAAAACTATTAAATTTGACAAAAAGTGTTTTAAGTAAACGTGCGTTTAAGTTTTGTATTATTTTAATAACAAATATTGACGCCATACGTATCAAAATCAAAATAAATTTTAGTTGTACAGAAATAACATAGGTCTGGAAAAAATTGCTTTATACAAATTAGATTCCTTTTACTGTGGCAGGTCACAATTACATAAAATCAAAATCTTGAAAATAATATCTTTATTTTGACGTAGTGCAATTAAAGTTGTTATATTTTGGAATGCTAATCAATAACACAACATCACTAACAATTATCTATTTAAGTACTATACCTAAATAAAATTGTAAATTTATATACTAAAAAAAATAATATAGTACACGTGTACAATTTTAAACACGTGTCTATTAAATTGGCACAACATAAAATTTCACTAATACGTATAAACAGATGTATTCTAATCTACTGCACAATTAAAAAAAAATGTATTGTAAATATTATTGTACGCGGATTTTATATTCATACTTGTATTATTAACTAAGAAATCTAGTGTTGCTAAGATAATGTAATTTTAATATTTATTTCATAAGACATTTTTGTACACACATATATCGTGTCCATTGATTTTTGGCAACATTTATTCGTTTTATTGGTTAGGTATCGTATTTATTTATTATTTATGATAAATACAGCAATTTTTTTTGACAAAGAATTATTAACATATTAAAGAATCTTTCAGAACACATTATATTAAAATAAAAAAGCTTCAAAATTAAGTTCTATACAGATTTTATTTAAAAATCGACGTTCTGATATACTCTTCGTATATCATCAGGAAAAATATACAAATGGCATGTATAATAAACAAATAAAACATACAAACAAGTTACTAGGTAACAAAGTAACTTGTTTAAAAACTTTAATAAAAAAATAAAAATTATTAATTAAAGGAAACCAAATTCTATTATATTGCATATTTTTTCCTAATGATGATATATGTAGAATTCATTGAAACATCGATTTTTAAATAAAATATATACAGAACTTAATCCTAAAGTTTTTTTATTTTCATATTGATCTATCAAGTGATCAATAATTTTTTATACAAACTTTCCCTTCATGTTGTATTGAAAAAATAATAAGATATTAACGTCTATTACATACACATCTTTATTTAATTTCAAAACACAAATAAACTAATCAAAAACAGCAAATAGTAATTACACTGTATGTAGAAAAAAATCCCTAAAAATATGTTGGAAATAAAATTCTGCGAAGTACATCATATGCAGCAGGAAAGCTAAAAGCAAAAAAGGACTACGCAATACGTTTGTCGTAGTATAACAAGACGAAGGGAGGGACAAAACAGTCAACCAATATTAAAAATACACCGTTGTAGTGGTGTGTAGCAGAGAACACAGACGCTGGCACTACTTCGCCATGCTTTGATCTTTGTGACATTTTTAATATGCATTCTACTGCAAATGTAAGGGCGTGTATTTGTATGTGTGACTGGATGTCGTAGAAGGTTTTCACCGCAACTGACGACTATAATATGTGTGTATATGAAATTGTTGTAGAGGTAGATTGAAACAGGACAAATAAATGTTACTGTGGCGGACAAAGTTGAAATCAGTTTATTAGAAAAATGCATTTTTTGAAATTTAAAAAAAAAAATAAACCAGCTATTTCATTGAATTCGAATAATAAATAAATAATAATAAAAAATAATAATAAACGATAAATAATCGAACAAGTGTAAGAAAATATATGACTAACTAAAAAAAGTATCTATTTATTTTAGATAAATGTTTTAGAAAAATCATCTACATATATTTACTAATAACACATAAATAAACAACGCATTTTATTTCTGGCGTTTATCTACGGAAATATAAATAAAATACATTTTATTGCAACGTAATGTATAAAATTTATTATTAGATCATTCTAAGAAAGTGTAAAATGAAATAATTTGCATTAATATTTTGGCATTTAAGTTAGATACAGTAGCCAAAGGTATATGTATGTAATTTGAATTTGGTTTTTCCTTATAATTTTTATTTTATAGAAAATTATATAGCGCCCAGCCAAATATATCAACTAAATATAATGATTACGTTTTTTAATTTTCTATATGTACAAAATATTTTTAACATTTCGAATAATTATTAAATGGTTATAGTCAAACTGAAATAAAATATATATGAGCAACTTTTCTTGTTTTTATTTATAATATTTCTCATACATGCTCATACATATTTATGTATCGGACGTCCACGTAAACTGTACACTTTTAGTATCACTTACATTTCTTTTACCGAACATTTATTAGACAAACTTTAGGTTTAAGTTCCGTATAAATTTTATCTAAAAAAATCGACGTTTCGGCATACTCTACGTATATCATCATCAAGAAAAATTAATTTATAATTTTTGCTGTTACTTATTTTGTTACCTAGTAACTTGTTTCTATGTTCTGTTTATTTATTATATATGCCATTTGTATCATTTTTCCTCATGATGCCGTACGTAGAATACGTCGAAAGATCGATTTTTAATTAAAATTAATACAGAACTATATCCTAAAGTTTTTTTTATTTTAATACAATTAGTTCTAAAAGATTGTTTACTAAGCTAATAATGAGCTTTAATATTTAAAATATTTTATATGACAATATATTTGAAAATTAAAAACGAATTACATAGTTGTAATCAACAATAACAAATGATCGCAATTAATTCAAATATCCTGCCCAATATATCAAATTACTTCGTGACGATTTGCATCTGTAGATTTTTGTCACGTGTTTTATTATTTTTGTAAAAATCTATAAATTTATTTGACATTAAAAAAAAAGTGTGAAAAATTTGCTACGTCAACATCCTGTATTAAAATAACATATTAAACTCATTATCATGAACAGTTACCGGTTGAGATTTTTCGAATAATATACATCATCGTCGCTTACTGATTCTTTGACACTTTTATAAATGATGCAGCTTTTTATTCGTTTAAAATCTGGTAATCGGCGTCAGTATGATGGTACACTGCAAAAAAATTGTTTGATTTTTAAATCCGTTATAAATGACGTTTTGTTCAAATTTAAATTGTCTATCAATTAGGTAAAAGTTTTTCTACAAAACGTTAATTTTTATTCAGTTTAAATAAAAATAATTGAAATAGTATATTGTATTCACATCAAAATAAATATTGAAATAAGTATTCTTTCTTTTATTCTCAGCATAAAAATAATATTGGAAATTATTATAGCACATTATTAAAAATATGAAATTATTGTAAAATGTTAAATGTTATTACTTTTTCAAATATAAATATTGATGTTTATATAATGTATTTATAATTGAAAATATAGTATGATATTTATATTAGATTTAAATAAATGTTTTGAAATTAGTAATATCTAACTTTGAAATATATTTGGAACAAACAGAAGCTTAATGATATATGATAACTTTTAATATACATATTTTTTAATTAAAAAAAGTTTTTTATGTGAAAAAAATAATGGCTTTATTTTTAAATTTAATTAAATATTCCTGAATATTACTATGTATACATAAAAGTACAAAATTACGCCATATACTCATATAGATGTGGCACAAACTCTTTTCATTGAAGCAGAATTTAATTTCAGATTGCTTACAATATAGCCTAGTCTCTGTCTCGGCAGTAAGTATCTGGACTCAACACAATAAATCTCGCTTCTGCTCCTCGTAACATAATATACTATAAATTGTTTTAATTTCAAGTGTGAAATATTTTTTATTGAATTTCGGTAATTATTTATATAACAATATGTATTCAAAATCACCATTTTACTTAATTTGTTAACATATATAATTATATTAAAATTATACTGAATTTAGTGTACGTTAAAATTTGTTAGAACTATTTTCATTATCACGATTTAACATTTTCTTTTCTATTACATCCAATTTTCCTAGTTGGATTAGCCTATCATCCTTTCTGTAAAATGCAAGTCTAACTACGACGCAACAACATCATTTAATAAATTGACCCGATTCCGTAGTCATTCCTCGAAATTATTCGCCAGAGAACACAGGTAAATTGTGTCAACCTTATTCGTCTTCGGAGATTGTCTTCTGCCACCATATTCATCGTCTCAATTCGGTAACGGTCGATCGTACTGATGATTCGCCTGCAATAGTTAGCTGGCCGAGTGCGGTCAGTGTGTTTTAGGTTTCCATTCCGGTTCTGAAGCAAAGTTTGACCGGAGTGGTCGACTCCAGCGTAGATTAGGGACCCCGGTGCTCGGTCCCAACTGGGTCGCTGCGTTGTGTGTGTGTGTGTGTGTGTGTGTGTGTGTGTGTGTGTGTGTATGTAGCAAACCGGTGATAACAAACCGCAGCTTTAAGCATTCATATAATGCGAGCACAGGACCGGGATACACGATAAATTTTGTTTTCCGAAAAGGGGATCGAATAAGTTTTTAATTGAATTGATATTTTGGCTCTTTGATGTTTGTTTCTAACTCTTAACGAATGAAAAAATATTATTTGAATAATTAATTCTTTCAAAAATATTATTCATTTATTGAAATTAATTTAAATTAAATATTTATTTAATTATAATTATTGCAAATGTAAGAATTTCGGTGAAAATTGATTAAACAGATAGTTTTGAATACATTAATCATTTATTAAATAAATAATTATTTTAAAAATATAAATACTTATAATAAAATGGCTTTAGTGTTAACTTCTGTATTAATATTTATATTTATATTTATATTTAAGCGTCTGTCTTTATCAGTTTTCCTGATGATGGACGTTGAGTTCGTCGAAACGTCGATTATTAATAAATAATAATACAGAGCTTAAACTTAAACCAAAATACATATGCACAACATATTTTTTATTTTAATTTTTCTTCGATTTTTAGCTAATACAAAAAAATTTTTTGGACATTATATGGACTACAAAATATTTATTTGAAAAATGACAACAATATTATAACAAAACAGAATTTTTTTATTTATTTACAATATTAATGTTATTAATATTTACTGCTTGTTTGTTTGTAAATAATATTATAAGATATGTTATTTTTAATAATTAGATCAATGGTTTTTGTACAATTGGCGTAAAAAAATTAATATGGAGCAGATATTAATAAATTAAATATTGTAAAAAGCACCGATTTTCTTATTTTATTACAATATTGTTGTAATTTTTAGAAAATATCTTGTAATTCATATAATGGCTACACATTTTTTTTTATCAAAAAAATACTGTTTACTAAAGAAAAATAGTATATTGAAAATAAATTTACTGATTAGGCAACTTATAATAAACCAATACAACTATTTCAAATCGTAACTGTAGACGAATATAAACAAAATAAATTTGTCGTCATTACTTTTGATGATGTGATGACTTCATGCAAAAATCAAGCTATATAATTACTTGATTCAGAAGCTGAAAAAGTACAGAAGAAAATTAAAGCAAATAATCATAAAAGAAATGCAATTCCGTCTCTGAGCTGAAAAAGTTTATTCCATTGGGTGTGGCGGGTTGCGGCCGACGGCGACGGTATTATATGAATGCACAGGACTATCTCGTTGCATTTTTAATTATCCTGGATGCCTTGATACAGCACGCGAGGGCCCAAAACGTTACTCGCGGCCACTATCCTTTCTACGACTTATGTATAGGGGTCAGTATTCATGAATTTCTCCCTGCTATAGCCAGCCACCCGAATATGTAATCTGACACTAACAGAGGGTTGATTTAAAATCCATGTCGTCTAGATTAGGATACGAACTCCCCCCCGTTAATTTTTGAATATTTCATATTATTTATGTGATAATGTAGACGATATGTTTCACAATTTATAACATGCAGCTATATGTTCTTAATATTAAGAATAGGAAAACTTTAACTAATGCTTTATATTAAATTAAATATATATATTATATATATATATATATATATATATATATATATATATATATATATATATAATGTTGGGTTTGGTTGCAAAAGCATAAACGGAAAATGACTGCTGTGGAAATGAGATTTTTACGTGGGGTATGTGGTGTAAATAGGAGAGATCGGGTATGAAATAGATTAGTGTATGATGAGTGTGAAATTGAAAAAAATGTTGTAGCAAAAGTTGGTGTTAGTCAGTTGAAATGGTTCGGACATGTTGAGCGAATGTCTAATGAACGTTTGGTTATAAAGATTTATTTGAATGATTTTGATGGTATACGTTTGCGTGGACGTCCGAAGAGTAGTTGGAGTGGTATGATTGAGAGGGTGGCTTGCGTGAGCGAAAGTTTCCAAGTAGTAGGAATAAAAAAGCATGTATGAGAGGAATTATGAATGTCGATGAAGCGAAAGTTGCTTGTTTGGATAGGAATGTTTGGAGGCGACTGATTTCGGGATAATAAAAAGAGTTTGTGCCACACTTTTTGGGTACATGGCGTGATTGTGTATGTATGTATGTACGTATTTTAAATCATACATAAATTAATGTATGATTCAAATCTTTTTAAATTAATTTATACTCAACTCTAGTTTGAATATATAATAATTTTTTTGATAAACGTTGCTATTAATATATAGCGTCGTACACAAAGAGCAACCCCAATGAAATGCAATATACAGATATATTTCAGGGGAGAAAAAGAAAGTGGAAAAAATATTCAACTGTCAGGGAACATTAGAAAACTCAAAAGTATTTTGGTGAAAACGCCAGACACCAGTAAGTTTTCCTTGGCATATAGAAAAGAACGAAAGCGACGTCGTCTCAGGAAAAAGTCCTTTCGTAAGAAGGCGGCGGGCGTAGCGTTCGTTCTCGTCGCCAGCATTTGCGACGCTAAAACGGCTGGAAGTAATAAAATGCATTCACACTATTTGTGTATAACATTGCGCTGTTTAAGTCGTCGTAAAAAAGACATCTTTATAAACAGGAAAAGTGCCGAAAATATACGTCGAAAGATAAGAAAAACATTGCAAATATTATACGAAGGCCCAGCCGGAAAACTGTAAACAGTTCTATGCCAAATAAAAATCTACATCATACTAGCTTGTGCATACTGTTTTTGTTAAGTTATATCTCATTTTCAAAAAGTCGAAAACAATTTTAGTCAAATATAGTTATTTAAAAATATTTAAAAAATAATATTTTCAATATTTATTATACCTAATTTATTAAATTACATGTATATCTATTTTATAAATCAAATGGATAATAATAGAGATAAATCAAATAATAATAGATTAATAATAAGTACGAAATGGAAAAAAAAAGTTGTTGGAAAAGTTGATGTTACTCAGTTAAGATGGTTCGGTCATTTTGTGCGAATATCTAATCAACGTTTGATTAAAAGAATATATTTGATTGATTTTGAAAGAAGTACAAAACTTTGTTTTGATTTATCTGTAAAACTTCTTGAATACATAAACACGTAAAAATTTTTTAAGGATTTTTTTCAATTAACTTTGTAAACAAACAAAAGAACGTCACTGATAGATTTGAAAATATTAAAACTATCAATAGATAGCTAAAGTATTGCAGTAAATTTAATTGTGTAACAACTGTAGCTACATACAGAAAGATAAAAACAGTAACAATAATGACTAAAAAAACATTATAGTACATTAAAAATTATATTACACTTTAAAAATTTTCTAAAGTAGTGCTTTAAATTAACTTGCATTGTCCACAAAATGCATTTACAACTTTCTAATGGCGTATTATCGCTTTTCATTGAAAATATATTTACTTTCTTTCATTTTAACTTCCCTACAGACAGACGTGCTTTAACTTTCTTTTCTTTATCTCAATTTTCAATTTTATTTTTCATATACATTCTTTGAAGTTTAATTTATGCACTTATACAGCGTCAGAAATAAAATATATTAACACACTAAATTTATTTTCAAACGAGTAATAACTTTTCAGTTATTTTATAATTCTATAATCTTTATTTGACAAAGTGTATAGAAATATTTTAAAATCTTTAATGCTAAGAACTTTATTCATTTCTGTTCAATATGCATCATTGTTTGAATACAATTATAAGTAAATATATTGAAATTTTAAGTGCATTTCTATTGAATATTTTGATCGAATTGAATGAACGGCGAATAACATTATAATGAATTTGCGCATTTTACAATTTTTTTTAATTATTTGTTTTTTTTTGTATAATATTTATTTTGCAATTAATAAGATCAACTTAAAATATTATATAACGTAGATATAAAGAAAAATGTAAAATAAAATGGATTAGTTCTATTTTTTATTACGTAAATTTAATTATGTTTTATAAATATTTATCATTATTACAAAAATACACTTACGCCATATACTCATAGTGCTATTTATTTAAATATTTGTTTATACATTAGATTAATAATGTTTGGTTATCAGAATTGATAAAAAATATATATTTTTATATAATTTATTACTTGGACAAGAAGGAAAAAATGATATAGACATCGATACGGTATTTGTAAATTGTGAAAAATAAATAAAAATTATATAGAAATCTATCACAAGCTACAAATAATAATTCTGACTATCATGATTCCTAAATTCTACGTGAAACTCTGCATTATGTTTAGTATCTACTCTATTTCAGAATTATCTGTAATCTGTAATATTACAACTGAGAATTATTGATAATATAGTCATCATCAAAGGAATTAATTATTACGGTATCTGAATTTCATTTAAAACCACTGATCATTGAACCGTACATGCCCAGATAATCGGAATTACGAACAAAACAATTAGTGACCATATTTCTAGTTGCGTTTTGTTATGTACACTGTAAAAAAAAAAAAGTAAAATTACAGAAAAATACTAGTAAAATTTTACTAAAAAAATTCGGTAATTTCATTTTACTATAATTATTCCGTATTTTCACCTGAAAATTCTGTAATTCTTACATTATTCTGTATTTCTACCTCAAAATTCTGTAATATTTAAAAAATTCATAATAATTACATAAAGTAAGTAAAAATGACTTAATATGTATGTAAAATTACTTACTTTCTGCAAATTGCATCACATACTTAATGTAGAATTACATATTGTTGGTAAAACTTCCTATATTATGTAAAATTACAGTTTGCATATTAATATCTGTAATAATACATCAGTATAATGAGACTTATTGTTAGTACATATTTTATGTAATAATGCTAATAAAATATTTTAAGTGTAATTATTAATGTTCTTATTAATTCTTCTGAGATTAATCTCCATTGTATGGGTGCAATATTGAAGTTATTATTTTAATTATCGATTATCGATTATTCTATAGAATATTTTTTTACAATATAAACATTATGCATATTTTGTATTATAATTTATATTGCATATAAACGTACCTATAAGGTTTTTATAAAATATAAAATTTTAAATATAAAAGTTTATAATTTTTCTGTATTACAATATAAAAACGGCAGTTTAAAAACGCAATTTTAAATTTACATGCAACTTTTAAAAGGGTTCCGAAATTTTACAGAATAATTTGGTAAAAACATTCCTTTAATATGACGCTAGCCAATCGGAACAGTGATAAGCTACTAGTTGAATCCTGTCTGTTTAGCCCACCCAGAATGTGAATTACTTTAGTTTAATGTTAGTTTATTTGTAGCAGTGAAGAAGTGTAGATGTACGCATGCATATTATAGTTGAAATCACCGGTATAATTAATATATCAGTTCACATAAAGTACGTACGAGTATAATATTTATATTTATATAAGGTTTATGATTTTTACTAATGAATACTAATAATATATTTGTGTTTTTGTGTAGGTTATTGCAAATTCCAGGCGTCTGCAACATTTACCAAGAAAATGTAAGTAAATTGTTTATAATTTAATAATTAAATATTTTTAGAAAGATACATAGCAGTTTATTTATATTAAAATAATTAACGTAGCGTTTTTTATTTGTAGATAACTTTATCCAGAAGAAGGATCGAAATCTTCGTCAGGAATGAAAACGATGTCTGTCTTGAATAGGGTACTAACCTTAATTAGAAAGCTGAATAATTATTCGTAAGAATAACAATATTTTTGTTCAGAGATTTAAATGACTGAATGTTTTTTTTTTTTTAATTCATTTTATATATTTTTTTTTATAATGTTACGATAAATAATTCATATTATATAACACATATATTACTATACAAATTTTGTAAACTATACGTATATTTTTTGTTTTTTGTATATAGCATTTTTTTTTTGCTAATAAACTATATATATTATTATTATTCAATGTTTATTAATTCCTGCTTCATTTGAAAATACATCCTTTATGTAAATTTGCAAATGTATGTAATTTTACCAACAATAATATTACAGAACTAAATAAATATTACCTATTTATGGAAAATTCCCGACAGCAAATTTACTGAAGTTCTGTAAATTTACTAAAAGAGATTTTACTAAAAAACTGTAATATTACATACATATGTATTTTTACATACCGTTGGTAATATCATATTACACAACGTTTGTAAAAGTACCGACATTATGTATTTTTAAACAATTATGTAAAATTACAGCTGTTCGGTAATAATACCTACAAATGCTGGGCATCATAGTGTCTCATACTTTGTAGGTAAAATTACATAAAAAAATTTTACAGTGTAGGCTAGCAACACTGCTATTCCTTGTAGGCTCGGAGATGAGACTGACGTCACATTCGATCGTATGAGAAATCACAAACTTATTTAATACGTTCTCTTTCTATCCTACAGCTGCTCTTATAGCGATTGCTTTGTAGGTAATGTCTGCAAAATTCTGTCCTTTATCATTCAGTAAGTAGGAAAAAGATAACAACAGACAATGTATCTATTTCTGTTCTACTAATTGATATTCTCAATAATGTTTTTCTTGTTGCTTGTAATACGGAAAGAAAATGTAAGAAATAGAATACGCATATAGCTGTATGTGCTATCTCTGTTATAGGCATGCTCAACATATATTGTATTTCATTTGAAAGTGTCGCGTAACATAATCCAACAAAATTTTGGCTCCGCCTAAGTGACTGACACTATTGATGGGGATGATACGGGAGGGAGGCATAGTAACCCCCACAAGGTCACACATAAGCGCATCTAAAAATTTCTATATTTCATTACTATTTTGCATAGATTAATATACGGTTACGCTAGTTTAATATTTGTAAAGTTGACTTTGTGTTTATAATATAGTTTTAAATTGTTTTATTATTATTTTTATTTTCTACGATGCCGGGTGATATTTTAAAAAGCCAAGCACGACAGATAATTTTAAATGTTTATGAAAATATATAGGTACCGTCGCTGTATTTTTCTGCGCTTAAATATTTTACAATGCGAGAGGTATGGCTAAGCTAAGCTAAGCTAAGATGGGCGTAATTTACCCCCGGAAAATTGGATTTGATTCATACAGTCTTGTTTGTGACGTAAGTCTCATCTAAAATAATACAGGGTATAACTATTTTGATGTGCATTTGTTTGGTAAATGCAAATATAAACAATTGCACGCCTACGCTCACTAGATTATTATCTATTTTGAGTGCTCGATCGTTCGGTAACTGATGAGTAATCTTCCGATTGCACTGATTACATTAGTTTGTGTGTGTATGTGTGTGCACATGTGTGTATGATACTTGTTAATTTATTACTCAAGCGCATAGCAACTAGATCTAATACCATTGCACGTACCATTTACATAAGTTTAGATATTAAACAGAAGACTGATTGAAAAAAACGATTGAAATATTAAATACATTCAATCACTTACATTGATTATAACTGATACAAATTGTTATAACATTATAAAATTAATATAATTTTCAGTTTTAAAAGTTGAATAATATTTGATGTATTTATTTGTTATTCTTTATTTTGTTTGTTACACGAAGAAATTTAATTTATGCACAGTAAAAAATATTTGACACTAATAGGTGTCTCATTTGAGATACACCAAAAATAACCTAAAAATTACACTAGGAGCAAATGTCAAAAAATTCACCAAAAGGATAATAAGGAGCTCGTTTATGTATATACTATACTGTTTTGGTTCCTAATGTTGATGTATGGTAGTAAATGTTGGGTTTGGTTGCATTAATAAGGAAAAGAAATAAATTTAATGAAATAACCAGAAGCAAAATAACATGAAGCTACAAAAAATAATTAAAAACAAAATTAACTAATAGAAACCCAATAAAATATGATATTTATAAATATATATTTTTTTCGTATTTATTTCAATAAAATTTATGATCGTACAAAATATTAATAATGTTTTATGCATAAAATCATTTTGTAAACATCTGTTTAATTATAAGTTTTTATATCTATTTTTAATCAATAACAACTATCACTAACAAGCGCGTTTATTTAATAACATGCGTTTAAATTAATTACCATCATATTGTACAAAAAATAAATTGTTTAAAAATCCTTAACCTTAAGTAATCAAATTTAATTATATAATATAATTACGTCATCGATAATATTATTCTAATGACGTATAAATGCATAGCCGTATAAATTTGAGCGAAAAAAAATATAACAAAATATACGTGTGGTAAATATGAATTATTATTACCTTGAATTATGTAAAAAAATCTTAATATATTATATCTATTCGTTATCCATTTTACAATAAATTTCAATATAGATATTGTAAACGACAGTAAACTAGTTTATTACAATGTTAACAATTTAATTTTTTATAATTATCCGTTATTACTACCTTATAATAATTGATATTTATGTTGTTTTATATTTATTTTCACTTCCTTATATGTACAAATAATTATCTATTATTTATATAATTCAGTTTTAAATTATCGTGTAAAAGATAATTTAAAATTTTTCTGATTTTATATTTCTCCTGAAATTTGTATTTATTATAGGAAAAAATTTGGGCCTGTATTCTCACCTCACTTTTTCGTGAAAAAGTGCTTTTATCATTTATTTCAAAATAAGTTTTTGCTTATGTTTTTCATCAAATATAAATAATTTTACTATTTTTGATTATTTTTATTATATTTGGTATTATAAAATTTAAATAAACTATTATAAAGTGCTTAATAAATAATTTTAAGGAAACGTTAAAAGTACTTTTAGCAAAAATCACTTTTACAAATGAGGTGAGAATACGGGCCTTGGTTTTCATGTTTGATATGTCGTCAGTTGATTTCTTATTTTCCATACGCTATTATTATTATTGTAAAGCAAGCTTTACAATTACCAACCCGTTTTTAGTTTTGTGTTATTCGAGCGATTAGCAAGTGTACTTATGCACATAGTGGCATGTTCTATCCTTGTCAACTATCGTCTGTGACGTATTGCATTGTGTTGAACACGCTGTGTAAAAGAGGGGCTGCTAAAAATAGGCTCGCAACCCTGCAGGTGCACCTTGCACACGTATGTTCATCTAGAATTAGTTTAGAATGCGGGTAGAAAAACTTCATGCTTTCAAGGTCGTTTGTTCAGTCGTCAGCTGTTTCCTTAATGCGTTTTACCTACATTTGGTACCTGTTTTAAAATGAATTGCATCGGAAATTTGAGACCTGTTTATCTATGTGGATTTAAAAAAATATGAGGGCACCGTTATTTATTTATTTTTATTTAAAATGTGTTATAGGATATTTTCTTTATTTAAATTCATAGATAAATATAAAAAAGATATATAATTAAATTATAATTTCAGTCGCTTGTAATTATCTTTGAAATACATAAAAAAACTATGCACTGTTTGATATTTGCCCAAAATATAATAAACAGTGTTAGGATTTATCTGGATAATTTTATCGAAATAATTCATCTAGATCAGAGTTCTCTAAATTTTTCCTGCGATAAAACACTTTGTAAATTCTAAAATTTTAACAGAACACCTTGTTTATTTTGTAAGATTGATAATAACACATAATCAATAATATTTAAAAAAATCACGTTAATATGATGTCAAATAGTAAATAATTTTATACAAAACATTCAAAATAAGTTATACTATAACTTAATATTATTTATTTTTATTGAAAAAAAATTATTTCTGTTATAAAAATTTAATTTTACAAATCAAAAGTATGTTTACTTTTGAATTAATATTAAAAACGTTGGTATTAAAATAATATTTTTTCAAAGTATATAGTATTTATTATTAAATCAGAATTTTAATATATAAATATTTGTTTTAATATCAATTTTAATTAATTTAATTAAATTTTATAAGCAATTATAAAAGTATTTAGACTAAATAGCATGTTTATGTGTTTCTCAAAAATGCCATTTCTTACAATTTTTATAATGAAAATAAAGCAAATTTTTAAACTTAATTTAGTTGTTTCTAATAATATCTATATTTATTGAAAATTAAAAAAAAAAATTTCAACTAATGATACCTATAAGTTAATCATCCATGAACTAGATAAACTTTTATTATGTTATCTATTATCTCATCTATGTAATAAAATTACTATATTTTTAACTTTATCTAGATTTTGTTATCTGTCCTAACACTGATAATAAACACCATTCCGTTTCGAGTTAGTAAATAGCACACATTATTACATTGGACAAATATAGTGCACAATTATTTATTGTCAAATATTCATGACGTATAACAAATTTTAATTAGCGTATGTGTTATTCTGGCTGAAATTATCTGCTTGACTATATTGACGAAATAAAAATAATTTCTCTAGATCGTAATATGTGGGTGATGTAAAGATTGTTTTATGATGACGGAGTTTAGATGTGAGCCAATTTAAATCAATTGTCCAATTTTGTATTAGCAATAGTTATGTCAAAATAGACGTCTATAGACTGAGCGGTAATTAAGTCATAATGTAATTTAACGGTTGACGTTTATGAATTGTTCAGTTTATTTTCGATTTGTTTAGCGTAAAATAAATAATGAGAAATAATCAACTGTAAAAATATTTTTGAATTGCAATAATTTTTATGGTTACTTAATAATCATAAAATTCTATGTTTATATTTATTATATCTATAAAAAAATATTTTTAATTATTGACACAGCAAGATAGAAGAAGATACTAGATAACGAATGAATAAAAAATTGTTAAAATATGTGTGCAGTTGAATAAAATTTTCAAAAATTGTATGATATATTATTTAGCGAAAATTTAAACAAAAATAATTTAAAATTTCTTAAAATTGATTTAAAATACTATATACACATTTCAGAAACTAAACTAAAACAATTTTTTTTTAAGTAAAACATATGTGCGTTTAGAATATATATTTTTAGTTGTTAGTTAATTTATTTAAATTTTTAATTTAATTTAATGTAGAATTCTTAAAATGCCGTTATCTTTTTCACAAAACATATTTTTTGCAATAAAATAGAAATGTGAAATTCTATATATGTATTTGCAATCAATTAATTTAAAACCTACAAAAGTAGAAATACACAAATGTCAAGGATTTTTAAGTACGATTATTTTGTGTAATCTTACATATATAAAACTTAAAGCAGTATATTCCGGGAAATCGTATAAATATATCTTTATTTTTAATTGAAACATGTTCTCCCATCTGTAGTAGTTGCACGTGGGCTTATAATTAATGAAAATCTGATGTTACAAATTATATTTTGACCAATTAAAAAATTCCGAGCCCAGAATATTAATTGAAATCATTTTTTACATCATTTTCTGGTACAACTTACAGTAACTATATATATATAGTCTGTATTATTCTGCGAGTTGGGCAGGTAATTACTCTCTCTACAATACTGCACTTACAATTAGATATTAGTATAAAATCCGAGGCATTTTAAATATTACAGATTTTTTCTGTTTCATTAAAAAACAACAAATGTTTTAAAAAGATCATCAATTATTTTAACCATTTATCAAGTAAATTACTAAAACTGGTACATAGATAACTTTTATTATTATTAAAGTTATTTATATGACTATCAAATTAATATATGTTTATTTAATTATAAAAATCATTTTAAAAAATATTTATTTTCAATAAAATGAATACTTTATTTTTATATTGTATTTCTTTTAAATAATATTTTCATTATATATGTGATTTTTAATAAATAATATTATTCATTATTCACGATAATAAATATTAAATCATTACTCAACATTTTTTTGACCAATCAAAATTCAGTACTTTTAACAGTTTTGGGCCAAGTACAAATATTTCAGATATAAATTTTTTTATACTAATTACGACCTATATTTAAATATCGCTGATTTTTTGCTTAGGTTATAGTTCAAAATAACAAAATATTTCACGAATTGTAACAAAAAATAATTAAAAAATTAAATAACAATAAATAGCAATAAAAAAAAAACTAACTGAAAATCGATATTATAGACTATAGAGATCTATAACGATCTGTCAAATCACACTATCAGTGCGCAGACTTTTTCCATAGACTGTACGATCATTTCTTATTGGTTTAAATCGACTTAGTTCAAATATTTTCCAAAGTTTTCATTCGCTTAGAAACTTTGTATATATTTAATTGTCTGATTGTAACAAGTTAATAAATCTATAATAAATTTGCTCAATTCAATATTAAGTTCCTCAGAACTGAACGCATTGAAATCATATAAAATCGTTTATCTTTTTCATATCTTGTTCATATTTTATTAATATATTATATTCAGTATGTGTACAGATATTAATATTACACATATTTAAGTAAACAACATTATAGATATTGCTTGCGAGAGGTAATATTTTTCTTGTCCTTAACATTATTGTTATTACATGAACGGTTTATTTGAAAATTTAACCTTACCTTTAATATTTTATTAACTTGACGTGCATACGCATTCAAATCATTCTAGAATACGAGAAAATCGATAAAAATAATATTTTTATAATGCCAAGATCATTACAGTCATCGCTAAAATGATTTACTTATAATTATTGGATTTTTTTTAAAATTATTAATAATTTCTTTGTAAAATTATAGTTTATTTATAATAAAGTTTTTCTGTACATATGTATTTTTTTCTGATGAAAATATGGAGAGTATATCTAAACGTGGATATTTAAATAAAATAGATATAGAACTTAATCCTTAAGCTTTTTTATGTTAATGTTATGAATTCTGAAATTTTATTTACTATGTTAAATAACTTTTTATTTATTTGCGCTCCACGTTCACAAGCACTTTTAACACGCCTAATTAGGTCACTGCTATGTAATAAAACATTAATTTCATGATAAGTATAGCCTGAATGAGCTTTTATAATAACTAAATTTCTACTTTCCAAATTAAAAATGTATTTTTGTTTAAAATATTTACAAAAATATGGCAATTTTGCGTTATAATTTAAATTTATTAGATGTTTATATAAAAAAATAATTAATATTCAAAACAGCTGAAACACATACTCACACACACACACACCCATAGTAAACAAAAAATGATTTGAAGCCATGAACTCTGACGTATACAGTATCGGGTCACCGCTTAGAATGACAACAAATCTAACCAACCGGCCAATGACCCCCTCTCGACCGTCATTTTGATAAAATTTATATTCGTGAAATTCTCTCGATAATGGTTACATTTCAAATCCAGTTTCTGCAATCAAACTGTTGTTTTCCTCGCTCGCCCGTTCATTTGTTCATTAGGCCGAAGAATTAAACAGATGAGAATCGTTCAGGCGGCTGCCTTTTCAACTCAAAGCTATCTAGATGGAAGCGAATGTAAAACATGGATTTTATATCGTCTTTATTGAGAACATTTACGTGTAGTATTTAAATTGACTTATGTATACGTTAAGTTGAAATAATTTTACTGTTTGATACATGCATTGCATATTATTTTAATGGATTTTTTATTGAATATGTCAAAATTGCAATTAAAAATTTTATTGTTATCTTAAGTAAGTTTTGTATTAATGATGTTCTTATCTGTTGAGAAATGTTGATTGCGATATTACACTTTTTTATAATTAGATTTTTCTATTTAGAATTACAATAGATCTACTTTCACCGTTTTCTCAATATTTACATTGACAAAAATATTATTATTAAACAAATTTTCATTGTATTTTGTGCATGTTAAATGCCAATAGCACTAGGATGAAAACATAACGCTAATTTTATGATAAGTAAAGTAGTCTGACTGAGAACTTAATTGTTTGATTTACATTACATTTTTATTTGTAAAATAATTTCATTTTTAGAACCAGTAGCAATCAAACACGACTTAACATATAATAACAATAACATTTTATTTATACTGGGTAACATTTACAATTGTATTATGCAAAGTGTAAAGTTAAACAAATAAAATTATTTATATAATCCGACTTACATTACTTGATTATACGAGTGGAAACTATAATTGACCTAGTTTTGTTAGCTGATCTAATTTGCAAACTATTTCAAAATATTTCCTACAAATGGCTAAAACTGATATGATTCCAGCTTACAGTTTACTAAACATTAACTAGTTTTGCTATGTTGACATTTTCAAAGTAAACTTTATAAAAATGTATTAACTCAGCTGTGTTGTTCAGTTTTATTATGCATAATAATGATTTTCACATTGCCCATTTAAACATTACCGGATACATCGTTCAAATCATGAGTATTTTAAAACTTATTTTAATAAATTTTTTTGTTTATTAAATTTTTTAATATTATTATTTAATTTTTTTAATTATGAATATTTTTTAATAAAATCCAAACATGCACTCTATCAGTACATACGTACACAATCACGCCATGTACCCAAAAGGGTGTGGCACAAACTCTTTTTATTATCCCGAAATCAGTCGCCTCCAAACACTCCTATTCAAACAAGCAACTTTCGCTTCATCCACGTTCATAATTCCTCTCATACATGCTCTTCTATTCCTACTACTTGGAAACTTTCGCTCACGCAAAACACTCTCAATCATATCACTCCAACTACTCATCGGACGTCCACGCAAACGTATACCATCAAAATAATTCAAATAAATCTTTTTAACCAAACGTTCATTAGATATGCGCTCAACATGTACAAACCATCTTAACTGACTAACACCAACTTTTGCTACAACATTACTTTCAATTTCACACTCATCATACACTAATCTATTTCGAACCCGATCTCTCCTATTTGCACCACATACCCCACGTAAAAATCTCATTTCTACAGCAGTCATTTTCCGTTTATGCTTTTGCAACTAGTAATTATATATATATATATATGTCATCAGCTTTTTTCATAATTGAAAAATCAACTCAAGCAACATATACAATAATTTTAAATATACAATGTACTTGCAAAAACTAAGTAGCATTTAATATGTGCGTATTAAATTAATCTAAATATATTTCTAATTACTTAATAACTAATAGACCAAAAATAATATTACAATACGAAATATTTTTGCCAAGAACTATTTAGTAGAAAAAAATCCGGGCAGCAAAAACTGCATATCGGAAAACACAGCCAAGCTAAACGGAATTCGTCGCCAAGAAGACATTTTCCGCGTGCGAAGTACACCGCGACCTAGGTTAACAACCACATCGTCGTATAAGCGATAAGTTATCGCCAACGTTGCCAAATGGTTTTATCGCTGATTTTAAATCCGTGACCGAACCGACCGAGGGCGGCCATTGTTGTAACGAAATGGGTAAATTGGTTCGAATTTTACATGGAACGAACGTTGCGCCGCACAGTAGCTAAGAGAATTGTCATAAATTTGTTTTTCGATTTTACCTTGAGTCTGAACCGAACCGAGAGCCAGCCAGCCAGATTTTACTTGAAAACGACAAACGGGTATTAGTTGAGTATGCAACACAGCACACTGCATACAATGCTGTATATTTTACAGTGTGCAATCGCATTTTCCGTGTGTGTCGCTGCTCGGTAAGTTTGTGTTTTGAATGTATTTTTGGAAAGAAAATCAAGTGAGGTTAAGTTAATAGAACTGGTTAAGTTGAAACTATGACTCAAACCGATACACATATGAAAATTAAATAATATTTTTTGTCAATTTAAAAAAAAATCAAAAAAACACTTGGTTAATAATTTTACAAATATTTATTGAAAAAACTCAATCATCATTATCAAGACCTTATTACAAATTATATAATACAATTATTATTATTTTTTTAATAAATATTTATGAAACTAATAAGCCATGTTTTTTTTTCTATAATTATCAAAATGTTCAATTTTGGATAAATTTTTCGAAATTTTACCGGTCCGCAATGAGAAAAAAATTGAAAAACACTGATACAATACACAACTTTTTCAAAAAGTAAAACAAAAACCTTCAAATACAAAGCTAGGTTTATTTTAGGTTCAATTTACAAACCGAATATTCTGCTTGTCAAAAATAATTTTGATTTTAAACACTAAAACACGCAAAAACTGAGCTTGTAATATTAGCCATTGTTTTTATTCTGTTAATGAATTTATTGGCAATAAATTTTTATAAAAGAATTCATTATTTATCATATTTTTTATACTTTTAATTTTACGTACATTATTGTGTTCTTGTATATTGTATATAATTGAATTCTTGGCTGTTTCTATATCCTTTTAAAATTTAAATGATCAACAGAAATAACGATTATTTATTAACTTATAGGTTTAGCTATATTAGCGTTCAAATCATTTAACAACAAAAATAAAAATTAATTCAAAAATTTCAAATGCTTTAATAAAATATGTATAATATGAAAAATTGTAAAGTATATTATAAAAATATCAACACGCGATATTGGTTTATAAAACAATGTTAATTTTAGATTCTAAAGAATGTAGTGGTTAAAAATAACATTGAACATTGAATAAATATAGATTTGATTTGTGCATTGCGAAGGATCATTAACGTAATGCCTGGATACATTTACCATCTAAACAATTTTCCATACCAAGTGACGCGACAGTGTTTTGTTTCTAATCAACAATTAAATTTAAGGTGCGTAGTGTTTTCCTACATTTGTATTATTAGTCTTTAGGTCAAATATTTTTTTGAACTTTGCCATTGTCGTAAAAGTAAATAAAAAAAATCCGTGTCGTATAATCACATACGTAGGTGCTTTCAATAATTGCTATTTCGATAGTGTTTTGTTCAATGAAAATATTTGGCACTGCCATGATCCTACGCTACGTTTTATATTATTTCGATTCTATTTTGTTTCTGTTTTTTATTTAGATTTTTCATAGCCTATTGATCTGATTTCTTTTTTTTTTTTTTATTGTACACATATTAAACTGTTCAAATGACAATTGTAATTATGACTGAACTTTCAAAGATTAAAACGTTAAATAAGTTAATTATATTTTTTAATTTTATTTAATTTAATTTTTTATTGCAATGTACTTTTATATTAGATTTTTTTTGTGTGTTAAATGGAAAACTATTTTTATGGTAAACAATTATTTTGCATTTATTAATCTAAATTGATAAATTAAAAAATTAAAATTTAATAACTTTTTTACATTATTCAATAAATAAATATTTAACATTATTTATTCTTGTTTCTAATGACAAATTGGATTGTGAAAAACCTTTTTCTTTTTCAGCAGCTGGTAGCTATAAAGCAAATTGAAGATAAAAATCAATAATAGAAATGTATAGAAATCAATATGGTATTTTAAAAATTATTTGATATTTATTTTTAATATAAAAAAAATTAAATGGCCCGCATTCCCACCTCACTTTTAATCAATTTATTTGAATTTTTTAATATTAGATATAAAAATATATCAAAAATAGAAATACTAAATTTGATAAGAGGTAGAAGTAAAAATTTATTTTAAATCAAAAAATAAAAGCACTTTCTCATAAATAAAAGTTGTAGAAATACGGACCAATGTCTATTTAAAATGTTGAAGTTATTGTTATTAACAGAAAAGAATTTTATATTTGCTTTTAAAAATAATATAATACATTCTCTAAAAATTAAAAATTATAGTATTTTAATAAAGATCAAAGTTATACAAGACCTATCTTTAAAAAATATTTATAATACTGATTATCATTTCGAACATATTTATTGAATAAAAACAGTATTCGTATATAATTAGCCGTACAGTTAATTTCTAAGTAAATCTATGAGAAAATATTTTATTGAAATTTGTGAGAATATAATAGAAATGTCACCAAAGCAGGGCAATGTCCTGTATAAGGTCAACTAAAAACACATACTTAAAATAATATCTTGTAAAAGATGTTATTGCAGCCAGCAAGGTTACTTTTCAAAGGATTAAATAATTAATTGTGAACTCTATCATTAACTTTCTCAAATTATATCCATCTGCGTATTTATTTTCCTGTCAACTTTTTACAAAATTATTTGTATCATAAACGCAGATATCATGAACAAGAATAATATATCTAGACGATGCAAATTCACTAACTTCTAATTAGTTCTGTGATTAAAAGTACCTATAAAAAGTAAAACTGCTTTTTGGTTAAAGTTCTGTATTAATATTTATTTATAATCGACGTTTCGACGAACTCAATAACCAAACAAAAACTTTATAGACTCATTGAAATTTTCTAACAAATTAAAATAATAATTTAAGCACATAGTTTTTAATTTTTTTTTTAATTTATGTTTCCATTTAGAAGAAAAGTATTAAGAAAACATGAATGTCGGCAAACAGAAATTGAATTATTTTATAATTTTGATTATATTCTTCTGATACAACGTATTTTTCGTTTAAATATTTTAAACAATATTGTTTAAAGTACAAGATTTATAATTTATTTGTAAATAGAAATTGGATTATTGCTCACACTAAACATATACCTACATAGAAAACTGCTAATAGAAAAATTTCTGCTTTGAAAATCTTTAAGATTAAGTTCTGTATATATTTTATTTAAATATTGGCGATTCGATATGCTCTACGTATATTTTCATCGGAAAAAAATAATAGAAATAACAGATCTCACACCTGTCTTACTCTTACCAACTTATGATAATGTTCATTTTTATATCAAATACGTTTAAATTTATGCAATACAAAAATTTAAAATATTTCAAAATACTTATTTATTGTTTTTAATATAAAAATATCAAATACAATTCAATAATACTTTTTGATGTCGTTTCTGATATGATTAGAAAATGTATCGTCTATTTTCGCATACGCATGGAAGCTAGCTATACAATATTGCATCAATGTATATGAGTTATCAAGTGTAATAATTAACAATTAATATTAATGAAAATGAAAAGACAGTCGTAAAATAAAACTGTTTTTTTGCGAAAGTTTTATTAGATAATTAGTGAGATTACACGCTGTTTTTCAGCCTTCTTCTAGCACCTATTGCGGACTTCATTATAAAATAATTAGACATAAAAACAGTCCTTGCATTAAATCTGTATAAATATTACTATATTCATCTACAAATTTTATTTCTCCACAACTGTTTTTGAAATAAAATGTTCATTTATATTTCGCATTAAATAGTAGGTTATTTGCTGTTTAACAAAAAAAAATCCAGAAATGTGTTTTTTATTTTCAGTTAATAAATAATATTTTATAATGTTAATTAAACTAAATAAAGAAATATTATTACAAACATTTGTAAAAAGTATACTAAATAATTAATTGAAAATAATTTTACCGAAGTATAATACCCAGATTTCGATATACAGTTTCTAACCATTAAAAATGGCAATAGCGAAATAAGGGGATTGGGGCCTAGATATTTTACGGATTCTAGATTTTAATAATTTGTAAAAAAAATTATACATTTATTTTTTATTAATACTATTCATTGTATTGTATTATATTATAGATATATTTTTTTAAAAATTGAAAGAATTTATTTTGAAATCAAAGTAAACAAATATTAATAAATATTAATAGAGAACCAGAACCTGAAGTCGTTTTTATTTTAATACATATTTTCGTTTACAGAATACAATGTCAATTATGTTACATATAGGTACCAAACAAATATTTGTTCAGCAAAAGAAAATACAATAATAGTTTTTCTGAAATTTGAACATTAATTAAAAAATAATTTCAAGTTGTGGAGCAACAACGCAAATATGTAAATGTAAACGGTAGAACGATACAATTGTACAACTGTACGATGTTGTCTGTGCAATACTTGTATACGTATATAACCGTAGAATGAAAAGCCAAGGTTTCCATTTACAAGGTTTTGAGAAAATGTTGACATTGCGTTTAAATTGCATTCATTTTCGGATGCATTTTGTAATTTAAACGTAACTCATTGCGAAACAACGTGAATAGTGTAGTGGTAGTCGGAACACCTGTACGTCTAATTTTAGACCAGCCCATAGTGAGTTGTTCTCTTTGCAGGGAGTTTCAGCATTTAATGAAATAATGAATCACGCGAAAATTTAACACAAATTTATAAATGTCTGCATTAGCTTTTGTTTCTTAGAATTTGCAATACACTACAGCAAAACCCATTTCAATTATAATTTTGTGAAGTTTTAACTTTTATTTAGTTGTATAAATTCATGTACCATTTGCTGTTTATTGAAAATTAACTCAATTGTATACGAATGTTACATAATGTGTAAATGTTTGCATTTTGAAATAGAAATACAACTGATATTCTAATTGTTTCGCACAAGCTTGATTTGATATAATAAAACAATTTGTTGAAATAGTTATGTTCTAAATTATAATTATTTATACAAAATACATTTTAACTGTAAAATAAATGTAAATGTTTATATTAAGTTATTCAGTTTAAATTACTAAAATACTAAGAAATCCACTATTGTTTTGTGAAATATCATATAATTACCAAGACATAATCTAATCTCAGATTAAAAGCTTCGCATTAAAACTTCGCGTTTCAAAAGTAGCTTCCAAATTTGGAAGTACTTTTTCATTTTTACGAGTATATGTGATACGATACCATCATGTTATATTTTCTTCAATTTGAAAAATATGATATAATTGTTTTCAAAATTACTTTGATTTGTGTAAGATTTGTTTATACTCTTCAAATTATTACATAATTACAAATAAATGTAACAGAATCATTTAAAAAAATAATATTTAATTCAAATTTTACTGTGCTTGCAGTGCCAAAACTAAAGTTTTTGATATTTTTTTTAATTTCAAAAAATAATACTACTATTATAATAAAACATTTTTTATATATTAGATATTATGTTTATGTTTCATGTTTGAAATATTTTTATGTTAATCTTAGAATAAGTATAAATAATAGAATTTTTTGTAAATTTTCTAAATTTATTAATAAATTATTGTGTATGATGCCAAATGTCTTTAAGTGTCTTATAGTTTTATAGTCTTATAGTTTTTATATATGATTTATCAAAAATTTTTATCAGCTTTGGTAAATAAAATAAAAAGGAACAAAAAACAATTAAAATAATTGGTTTTAATTTTTCTAAAAATGTAAATAAAATAATTTGACCACATTTATATAATAATAATTAAATATTTTTGACCATAAGATTCAACATTTAAAAATATATATTTTATTAAGTTAAATAAATATGCTAAAATGAGCATAATCAAAAATATTTTATTTTTTAAATTTCGACGTTTTGATGTACTGCACGTATATCACATCAGAAAAAAATATTTGCAAATGACAAACAAAACATAGAAACAAGTAACTAGATTACAAAATTTATTGTCAGCAGTTTCGTCAGGCAACCTTATATCGCCAAGTCATTTTTTCAGTATCGTCTTAATTTTATGATAATATTCATAATAAAAGAAACGAAATAATATTTGTTTCGCCTCACTAGAAACACAAAAGTACGCTACATAAACTTTTATAAAATAATATCTAACTGTAAATGTAAATCTATCAATTTTTAAAATTTGTCTGAACACAGTTTGCCATTAAAACACATTATCAATAAAATAAAAATAAATCAAAAACAGCAAGAAAAGCTATATCGAAAATTATTATCTAAACAGTCGGTAACAAACAGTTCCGTAAAAAACTACACCGATTCTATGTCGAGCCCGACTGAAACGGTGAAACCACAAGAGCAATAAGAGCGCACAAAGTTCACAGTCACGGGTCATAATTGTGTGACCATTAGAGGATTCCTCACCTGGCCAGCGTTTCCGCTATACCGTCCGTATTTGGTTTTCATTACGGGGCCCGTTCGAGCCCATCAACTGGGGCCGAGACCGGGGATCGGGACCAGCATTTGCCTCGTGGGCCGTCAAATTACAGTTTGCACCGATGCTTTTTTGTGTCTACGGAACGACCCAGGTCCGAGTCCAGCCAGGGCTATTATCCGCCGTCGAGTCGGACGTGGGTAAGTCTACCTGACTATGAAATCTGATAGCGCTGAGAATTAATTTTTATATATGTGGCGATGTTCGTAAAATAAGAGAATTTTTTTTTTGTTTTCGGTACGCGGCTGTGCAGTGAGTTGAATTTTTTCGGTTCTCGGTGTTTGGGCGCAGACAAACTGTGATTATGTTATTTGCATAATTATTGTATGTGGATTATTTGATAGGATTTAGTAATGAGAAGTCAACAATGCTAATGTTAGGCTAATACATTGTTTGATGATTTGAAATTAATTGTGTGTTATGCATGAGTAATTTTAAATTTAGAAAATATATTGCCTGATGTTTTAGAGCTACTAAAAAGAATGATTTTTTTTTATGCTATTAACTGTATTTATTATTTTCGATTTATAATTTCTATAAATATTAAATACCGATATTTCCAAAATTGTTAGATAATTTTATGAAATCAAATGATTATTATGGCACCAAAAGTAATTTTTGTCTTTTTATATAAACTCAAAGGAAATTACTAGATTTTTTTAAATATTTTACTTGTTTTATCTAAAAAGCTAGATGATTTTTTCAGCTCTCTAATCATATTAAATGAAATATACAGTTATGTTATTCATTTCATGTAATAACAATGCTTTAAAATTTTAAAAAAATCTGCAAATTAAAAAACAGAATATATGCATACATACATACATACACAATCACGCCATGTACCCAAAAGGGTGTGGCACAAACTCTTTTCATCATCCCGAAATCAGTCGCCTCCAAACATTCCTATCCAAACAAGCAACTTTCGCTTCATCCACATTCATAATTCCTCTCATACATGCTCTTTTATTCTTACTACTTGGAAACTTTCGCTTACGCAAAACACTCTCAATCATACCACTCCAACTACTCAGAATATATAGTAATTATTAAGTTTAGTACTATAAAATAAAATAGCTAGAGGATTAAGTTCTGTATAATTTTTAATTAAAATACGACGTTATTGTCGTATATCATCAGGAAAAATAAATAGGTATATTATATTAAGTAAAAAATAAAATTTGTTTCTATTTCTTATTGTCGAAATTTTTAATATTGATAATTTTATTTGTCAAAATTTAATTTTCGACATTTTTTAAATAGTCTTATTTTTAAAATATATAAAATAGGAAAGTGTAACTTAATAAAAATATATTTTCAGTTTCCTGCTACATGTCAGTGTCAGGTGTCACAATACTAATGAAACAAAAGACTTGTGATAAGGTGACCTGATTTACGTATACGTATTATGAACAGTGCTTGGTAAATAGCAATTATAGTCCACCCACTAAAAACAACAGCTGATAAAGGAATCGATTGCGAATCAATTTCACTTGTTTGTGACGAAACCCAATCGCTATCGAATCGAAAAACATAAATTCTGGCCCGTTGCGTTTTTTTTTTTTTGTTTTTTTATTGAAATCAAAAGTTCGTCGATACATTGGCTAGAGCCCTTGTTCTGCTATAGTGATTGTATGGTACGATATCGAAAAGCGTAAAATTTTAGATACTGAATTTTACGATTTCAATAGATGCAGGGCCGGATTAACCTTTTGTGGGGCCCTAGACATTTTTTTCTCCGGGCAAAAATAATAGGACTTTATTGCGTACAAATACATAAAAATGAAATTTGACCGACTGCAGGCCGGGCCCTTTGTATGCGGGCCCTAGACATTTGTCTTTTTTGTCTAGGCCATAATCCGGCCCTGAATAGATGTGTAATATGTTGCTAAAATAGGCCGTTAAACTTGATGTCTAAAAATTGTAAATTTTATATCAACTAATTTTGTTAAGACTAGGATAAAATTTATTTGCAATATTTTAATAAAGAAAATTATAATATTTACATTAACAAAATTTTTATTCTAAAATAAAACAGTGACGCCATATATTTGTAAACTGCGAAAAATATTATTTAGTCTAATTCAAACAGCACATGAAGGTTTCAAAGAATTTTTAACTCCCACTTACGCTTTTGCCCCATTTTAGGGGAAAGTGCAGAGTAGTTGACATTTTAAACAATTTCCTATCAAAATGAAAATTTACAAGAAAAATTAGGGTCCTAGTTAATATTAATTAAATAGTAGTAATTGTGTAAAGCGTTCGATATCGACAGCGTTAAGTATTTACATTCTATATTAATATTTTTATTTTAATACTAATAATATTCCCATTCGAAGTTGTTATTTTCAAACATATGCACTTATGGGAAAACATAAATTTCGTTTTAAAAAAAAGGTTTACAGTTTTTAAGGAATATAATATAATATAATATAGTATAAAATATTAGTTTATTTTATTACTGAAAATATGCTAATTTTCTAATTGAATTAGACACAAGATTTCCAATGAGAAGTTGCAAAATCAGTTGTTTTCCAATATATGTAATTATTGAAAAATGAAAAATAGCTCTAAATAAAAGTCTGTAGTTTTTAATGAATGTAAATTAAATTGAAATAAAAATATCTATATATCAATTTATTTTATTGATTAACGATATTTTAATATGATTCACAAGAACCACAAACACGGACCAAATTCAAAAAATCTGAAGATGACTGAAAAGTCGAAACGCGTCATTGCTAAAAACAATAACGAACCTGATAGGGAATTTAATAACATTATAATTAACTTTAAATAAACAATATTGTAACAAATATAAACATTTCTTATTCATGGGTATTGAAGGATTTTTGTTGTTTTTCTGCGGACTAGAAATATCAGAGACGATAACACAAGGATTAGTACAGCGTGGAAACCATTACTGCGAAACAAATAGTCTACGTCATCAAGGACGGTGGGGTACAAATATATATATACCAGACTACGGAGCAAAAACTGCCATTGAGTCACCAAGCACTGAGGATGCCATGTATGGCGAAACGTCTGCGACGAGGATAGATCGATCACGGCATACCAGCTCAGAAAATTTTATAAATTCAACTAATTAAATATGTTCACAAAAACAAAAGTTACTTGTCTGAAAAGGATTGTTTGGAGGAAACTAATGTGGGGATAGTGGAAGAGTTTTTATATATAGGTATATGGCGTGATTGTATATGTATGTAAAAAAATATTATATTAAATAATAATATAAAAAATAGCAGATTTTTATTTAATTTATAATACTCCATTTAGTTTTTTAACATGTCAAATAATTGTAAATATGTTACCAAAAATTTACTTAAGGGGGTAGTACACTTTGAACGTCCAAAAAGTAAGGCATTTTCGTTAATTTTTTTAAGCAATAAAACACTAAGGGAGGGCAAATATGTTATAACCCATTTATTACTCATCCTTCGAACTACAATTTGTATTTTTTTTTAACTCGATCGGCGCCCCCCCGTGGCCGGTGCACCAGGTCGCGCAGACGTCCTCGCGCGGAAGTCGGAAAACGGTGTGGGAAAATACTCCTTCCCATGTGATCCTGGTACATAAATCGAACTAAATCCTAATTAGTACTGAAATTTGGGTTAGAAATACGTATTCCGATTTTTTTTAAATTGATTTTTTCAAAAGTTGTGGCCTTAGGAAAAAAAAATCCATTTTTTCACCCTAAAAATGCTTACAAAATCGTGGATTAAAAATCCATTTTTGACAAAATCAAAAATGTGGATACGTATTTCTAAGCAGAATTTAATTCTGAACAAGAAAACCTAGGCGATATCCAAATTTGATGATAACTGGTTAGAGTTATTTCCCACACCAGTTTGAAAAACCTCGTTTCGAGATAAACGGCGTTCATTTTTCTCGTGGAAAAGTATTTACCTTCAATCGGCTATGCCGGCTCCATACATTTTTTAGGAAATCGTTTCGTAAAGCGGCAAGGAATATTCTGGCGGACTTGGAGTCTTTTCTAAATTAAAGTATACATCCCAAGGAACATTTTAAGCCAAAAAAAAAAAAATGCATTTTTTTGAAAAGTCAAAGTGTACTCCCCCCTTAATAAGTTTAATAATTACATGCAATTAGATCACTTAAAATATTACGTAAGTAAATGTACAGAGATTATTAAAAAAAAAGATTAATAAAAAAACTTTAATTATGTTGTGATAATTGAAGAACCTTGATCAAATTGTAAAGATTTTTAAATTAATACTTGAACTGACATACAGCAATAATTTGTACATATGAATTCTATATGAAAAAAAATACTATGATACGCCACTGATCAATTTTAGTGGTATATATTAGCGTAATAAACATTATATACAATTTAAATCTCATACTGAAACAGTGTTGTAGGTCAGTTATGTTATCAAATAATATAAACAGCGTGTTTATTTTTAAACTATAAACAGTAATTAAGGAAAACAAGTGCTTAGCGTTGCTAGGCTAAAAATGAGCTATTTGCACTACCGTGTATATTTATCGCCTCTAGATATAATCGGAAACCGATTGAGATAAATATTTAAAATCGGTTTTTGTTTATTAGATGCACCGGAGTGCAAAACTTGGAAAATTTCCACTGCGTGATTAGAAAATTTTCCACACACACAGGTTTTTGGAAGATGTTCAAATTAAATAAGATAAATTTGGTTAACGATCACGATCATTATTAATATCGGTTGTATGAAACGAAAATATGCAACGCAAACTATAGTTATACTTACCGGAATTTATCATGTGATCGGCATATGCTACTAACTGCGTTCTGTAACTATTGGCTAGGTCAAGGGTATAAAACAAAAATACTTTTTGTGTATAATAACTATTTTCATTTTTGTTGTTTATGACAACACATTTTTGTACACATTAATTCATTCTGTAATGTGTTCACGACGGAAATATTAATAAACCAAAAATTTTATAGTACTCTGTAAAAGATTCATGTAATATTAAAATAAATCGGCTTTAGAATTTAGTATTAATTTTTATTAATAAACGACGTTTCGATACATCATTATCAGGAAAAATGATACAAATGACATATACAATACAGTACATAAACGAATATAGAAACAAGTTACTAGGTAATAAAATAAGAAATTGTAATACAGTTACTGATTTTGTTTTTTATTTATTAGGTTTTGTTACCTAGTAACTTGTTTCTATGTTTCGTTTATCAATTTTTGAAATATATACCTACATATAACGATATACAAATCGTTTGTAAAAAAAATTTGTATTTATTAAAATTTGTTAGTTTTTCTTTTTCAACATTTTGTTTTTTAAATAACCGCATATATTTGGAAATGATAGCTAATTGGTTCAATTTCTCATAGGCGTAAATTTGTTTTAAAAATGTGATATTTATTTTAAAATAAATATTAATTTTAATTACATTGTGCATTTTTTAAGAATATTCAGTTCATTATCAACGATTACTTTAGTACCTAATTTTGGCGCATTATTTAGTAAATTATTGTTTAAAATTTAACAAACATTTAGCAAATATTGTGAATTTTTTTAACAACATTTATTTCAATAATGTTTCTCTTATTTTATCATTCATTTTTTCATAAGTTTTCAATGTTTTTCGATAATATTTTTTTTCTATATTAGCAGATACTGCAGATAAAATTAAGCTATTTCTTACGTTATTAAATAAAACTTGACGTCTATTTTAAAAATATTAATAAATATATATTGTATTTTTTTATCTGAAATATAACAAGTTTACTTAAAATAGATAAAAAAACTCTGTTTCATTAAACTCTTTAAAGATAATTTATGTTTAAATTATATTTGCATTAAAAAGAATCATGAACTACTTACTTGCGAGTCTGAGCAATTTATATATAATATAAATTATTTATTACAAAATAAAAACATTATATACATATAATTAACAATTTTGAAGGATTTTGTTACAAGTTACAGAACATAATTACTATATGACTAAATGACTATTCTAGTATTGTTTCTTATAAAATAGATATTAAATATATTGTGAACATTTCTTATGCATTGTATTTAAATAAGACATCTGTATTTTTTTATGAGGTTAAGGAGTTCTATCTACTTATGTCGTTAAGTTCTCAGTAACTATTATGATAATGAGTGATACAAAACTTATATTACAGATTCTTAAATTCAATCTGAAATTTTAAAGCTACGATTTTATGTTTGTGTAATTTGAACACACAACTTTTCAATTATGTATTATCACTAAATAAAAATATGAAAATAATAAAATATGAAAATAATAAAATAAAACGGCTTTAGGTTTAAGTTTTGTATTAATATTTATTAATAATTGACGTTTCGACGAACTTAACGTCCGTCTTCATCAAGTCGAAACGTTAATTATTAATAAATATACAGACCTTAAACCTAAAGCCGTTCAATTTTATATAATGAGTTTTGAAAGAATTTTTACTATAAAAATAATATTTTTCATATAATAATATTAAGATCAAGATAATTTAATGTAATTATTTGAAATGTCAATATTGTTAAAATAAAATGACTTTAAATTGAAATTCTGTATTAATATTTATTGATAATCGATGTTTCGACGAAGTTAACGTACATCTACATCATTTTTCTTGATGAAGATATACACTAAGTACGTCGAAACGTCAATTATCAATAAATATTAATACAGAACTTTAACCTAAAGTCGTTTTATTTTAATATAATGAGTTCTGAAAGATTTTTTACTATGTCAATATTATTATATTTCTTTATTCTTTTTTATAATATAATACAACTGTATATTTTTATTAATAGTATTTTTTTACTACATTAAAAGAAAAAAAGTATGTAAATTAATATATTTTAAAATAATACTTAATAGTATAAATGACCAATTAATAGACAGATTATATCATTAACCCATTTCTTAAACTGCTATTAAATTAATTTATATGAAGTAAGCACTTTAGTAGTTCAGCCAAAATCACATTGCACTACTAATTATAGCTAACATGAAATTACCCATTAAGACATCAAAAACATGATAATTTAAATTAGTTCACGTCATCGTTTTTAGAAACTCTATTATATCTTGAAAACTAATCGTTTTGCCAACATATTACGTACAAAGAAAGAAAAAAATTAGAATGGTACAGATTATATTTAACAGTTTAGTTTTCATTTAAAATTAAAATAAATAAAAATTTAACATTGAAAAAAATAAAAATTCAATAAAAGCTTATCTTAATCTTTAAACATTTACTAGCAAAACAATTAAAAACTTGTTTCCAAGTGACGGTTATATATTGATACTCTAAATTTATTTTTTTTGTATATATGTACATAAAAAACATTTTTTAACTAATAAAATACTAGTTATTTGCTTAATTAAATTTAATTAATAATTAATTGTTACATATATATATATATATATATATATATATATATATATAAATGAATTTAATAAAAAAGTAGTCAAAGAGGTTAGATGTTGGTATCAAACTCTGTTCGTCGTAAATAATTTTAAAAACATACCACAATGTCAGACATTAATTAAACAGAATTATTGGACACTTCAGTTTGAACAACTGCTTGATGTCTTAAACAAATATCAGTACTTTAGATTACTGGTCAAAACTCGTCGCTGCTCTAAGCAAACGCACAATTTGCAGTTTCGCAAGATGTCTAACTGAATGATCACGGAAGAAGTATTCTATACTTGTGGTCAAGGCTCTCCTAGAGCTGTCGATCCAAATATGATGATAATATAATATTATAAATAAAACTCATTAACTAGTAAATTGAAAAATCTAGAAATTTGAAATACACATAGTTAAAATCTTGAGTTTTCATATAAGTTAATAAAATTATTATAACTAATCCATAGACTAGAATATATGTGAATGATATTAAAGGTAGGTATACGTCTGTGTGGACGTTCGGTGAGTAAATGGAGAGGTATGATTGAGAGTGTTTTGCGTAAGCGAATGTTTCAAAATGTTAAGAATAAAAAAATATGTATGAGAAGCTTCATTATTGTAAATGAAGCAAAGATGGCTATCAGAATAGAAATATTTAGCGGAAACTAATTTCTGCATAATGGAGAAACTTTATGCCACACAGATTGAGTGAATGTATCTCGTATGTACGTATTTGTATATTTAATTTAACACAAGTTACTATAATAAATTATATATAAATCAGCTATAATAAATTATTTATTTTTATAGATTATAATAAACAATTAAATTAATTTAATTTAAAAATTAAAATACGATTAAACCGTATCATAAAACTGGAAACATTTACTACTGATACAGGTACGAACTTGTTTTGTTTGCGAATTGACGCACAAATAGATTGCAGAAAAAAAAAAAAAACGTTGAACCCGTGGCTGGTAGGGACCTTGATCGACAGATAACGACTAGGATATTATTCGCGCGCCACTAACATATCGTTCGTGGAAAACACGGCTAAAAAAGATAAAAATACTTTGTACGCGAGACACCTTGGAGCTTCAAAACGTAGTAAAAATTCATTCGTAGATATTTTGCGAAAAACAACTTTGTTTCGCAAGTTTAATACGTATGCGAATTAATTTTGAAATCACGGTTAGCTTTGGTGGAATGGTTTATTGAAGATTTAAATGAATTTAACAGCATTCATATTGATTTAAATGAATTACCTTTTTTTTTAATGAAATTGATTTTTTTAAATTCCATGTTTCAAGGTTTTTGGTGTATATGTATATATATTTCCAAGAATATAAGCGCAAATTTAAAATATCACTAGAAAATAGTCAAAAATAGTAAAACATATTCCTCTTTGTGTCTGAAATGTGAATGTGAAGTAAATAGATATCATTAATATTATATGGATTTGATATTATTGTAATTTGGGCAGAAATAAATTTGATTCAAACATAAATATCCTGTTTTTACATATTATACATTTTTTTACATAAAAAAAGTCGTAAATTTGTTTAATGTAAAAATTACTTCTTTTAGTAAAAAATGATGTATTATACCAAATGCTTATACAAGTAAGATATTCTACAAACACAAACTATAACAATTGTTTGTAATTTCTTTTAAAAGTACTTTTATTTAAATACATTATTTCTTATAGACATAGATTTCAAATTGTTATTTTCAGAAGCAATAGTTATTTTTGATTAGTTTTATAAATAACATGTGTAAACAACACATTTAAATGATTACACAAAAGAAAAAATATTATAATTAAAAAATAATGTCTAAAAATAGTAGTAACAAAATTTGCCTCTAAATTGGACCAGAGCAATGAGATTTAGTAATTTATATTCATTACTTACCGCTATCGTTACTGTACAGTGTACAGTAACAAATTGTAATGATAGCGAGAGGTAATGAATACAAGTTGCGGAATACTGCAAATCATTAGATGATTAAAAAAAAACGACAATCTATATATCTATGAAAAACACATTTATAACAAGAAACAATTAAAATATATAAAATATAAAACGGTGACGGTAAAAATAAAAGATTAATACATTTAAATATAACTTTGAAACCTAAATAACAAATTTTATGATTAATATCATTATTTCATTATTTTTAAATAACTAATTTGATAACAATATATTATTTATACATTTGGTGCTAACTAATAAACAAATACCGACAAATATTTTGTAAGAAAAAATACTAATTTTGATACGTTATCTTTTTGTAAATTTTTCACTATTGGGAAATTATTTCATCACAATATTCAATAGGTGTATCATATATTTAAAAATTAAAATATAATAAATAATATTATTTTTATGTAACCTTACCTTGAAAAATTACCAATTTTAACTTTTTCTAAAAAATATTTTATACATATTAAAACAATTTAAAATAAGTACAAATTTTTTGTTAACTTATTACATGTTATTATAAATATATTAAAGTAACATAAAATCAATTATTAGCGAATTAATAATGAACAAAATGATTCAAGGAAATATCATAACATTGACAAAAAACTGTTGACAGATTTGTTCTGAAACAGATCTAGAGTAGGTTCTTGTCTATTAAATATTTTAATTTAATTCATAAATCTCAGCCATAAAATCAATCAAATTTATTTAAATTGACCGCCGCAAGGTGTCACACTGACTGTATACCCTAGTTGAGGTTAGAAAAACTGTTCGTCCGAAACCAAGCGACATTCAAATTTGTGTTTTCATTATCAAGGTTATTTCTAACCGTTTAGTTATAATAACGTGAAATATACATGTCCATGAAATAATTTTTCTGTTAGAGAACAGCAGAAAAAAAAGGCAAACAAAACACGAATAGAAAAAAATCGAAATAAAAAATTGGACCTTCGTGGGTCGTTCACATGACTTGTTATCTATTTGCCACTCACTTCCTTTCTAAAATTTGAACGAGTATATTCGTTAAGCGGCTCCTTCAATTCTTCCTACTCGAAAATATCGATGCTTTTTATATTTTATTCTGTTACGTCACTAATCATGTCACTCTGATGAGATTTCGATTTTTAGATGTTGATGCAAGCCAATGATATAATTAGTAAAATATTCCGGTTTTTTTCATAATGCATTTTTTACGAAACTGGTTTCATATTGATATTTTTGAATTGATCCTAATTTTTTTATGCTATTAGATTAAAGTAAAATTTATTATTACCTTAAAATAAAACGGCTTTAATTTGTTGTTCTGCATTAATAATTATTGATGCAGAATAACAACCTCAAGCTAATAAAAGATTTTTTACTATATTATTGCCTTGTCTTTATAGTATCAAATCTTATAGATCTTATAGAATAATACAAAATATTGCCATTCAGTTTTTTTTTTATATATATATATACCTATAACTTTATAAAAGATAAAATTACATGACAGTAATAATAATATTACAAATTAAACCGCTAAAAAAAAAGAAATCTATCATTATAAACTCAAAGTATTGTGTCACTTACAGTCATCACGTTTTGACGTTAAATAATTACATATCATTTTGATTAAATATTTTTAAATTGTAGTTCAATTTCTTTAATACCTTTTGCTTGAGTTTGTTGAGAACATTTGGTCGCTCGAAGTTTCGTAACAATTTTAACCTTGACTTTTAGTCGAAATTTAACTTAACCATTAATAGATAATTCATAAATTATTATTAGTCATGATTTATAAATGATACAGCAATTTTATTTCAACATAATTTTATGTAATTTTATATTGTTATTAATAAAATTAATAATTTAGTTATACAATTTCATACATGACACAAAAAAATTCTATTAAATATGTATTATATTAAATTAATTCTCAATTAATTTAATACAGATAATCTTTTATTATGTAATTATTTTTGTTAAATCATTTATTGTCAATAAAAATAAATTTTCACTGCTTCATATTATTGATTTTGGAAAGAAATAAAAATTTTGTTATTTAATCTATAATTCTTATTCTCAAGCAGTTTTATATTTTTTTATTATTTTAATTTTTGTGTAGGAACTAAATATGTAGTTCAATAGCAATTAAATTTATAGCAAAATTTTAATACATTTTTAATTAGCAATATTTTTTTGAATTTGACTAGTTAATTAAGATAATGTTGCAGTAAAAATGAATGCTTTTATATATTTTCATAAAATTTTAATTAAATTATTTAAAATTTCATATTTCATTTAAATTTTTATTATTGCAATTAATTTTTTTCTTATTTTCAAAGTAATCAAAATATTTATTTATATGAAAAAAAAAACATTTTTTTTTAAATATACAATTACATTATTTTTCACGTGTAGGTGGACATTAAAATATAAGATAATCAAACATTTTGTTTACGAAGCGTTCGACTAAAATACAATAGAATTATTGAAATTTTTCGCAAAACTATTATTTCTTAATTATATATGAATTAATTTTTTTACTAATATACTTTTTGCACGTTACTATAAAATTCAATAATTCATAAACCTTAATTTGATAAAATAAAATATATTAAATATACTTGAAATTTGTATTAAAAATTCGAAACAAATAATAAATATAAAATATAACAAAATATTTTTTATATATATTAAATTTATAAAAAATTTTAAAATTTGTATATTGTAATATTAGTAACTCGAATAACACTTATATAGAAATTTTGATTTACATTATCTTAAGTCTTTCAGACAAGAATCTAAATGAAACAAGTATAATGTAATTTAGACTTTACATCTATGCTATATATTTCTTTAAAAAAATTGTAAACAGACATTGATAGATAAAAATAAAATGAAATTTAGGATAAACATCAACAGTTTAAATTGAACTATACTTTAATGTATTTGTGAAATATCAATATAAAAATATATACATTTATTTGACGAATAGATTGACACTTTATTTACAAGTGCACAAAAATCCCTAAAATGATTACTATTTGACAGATATCCAGCAACGTTTTACTGTAAAATGAAATCAAATTTAAATTATATCCATTGAAACTCAATGCATACAATTCAAATTCCTTCACTACAAAACACACTTTATCCTAACCCATACCTCAAAACAAAAACACATATTTGTTTTGTTTACAAAAGCAAGACGGCGTTTGTTGTGTCGTTTGCACGTGGCCTTAACACGTGGACCAGTTAAACTAGTCAGGCAACATACCCTATTTCTTGTTTCTTCATCGTCCTCGTTTACAAAATTATTTGACTCGATCTGAACCACCTACAAAACTGAATACAAATACACGCCAACGTTTCGCTCGCTGCTGATCTAATAATAATTTCGTGGCCAGTCGTGGCGTTGCACTGCGAAAATATATATTAAACTGACGACGAAGCAGCGATACCTTGGGCTATTTACGTTCGCGTGACCTAAAAGTGGTTGGGAAGAGGTCAGAGGTAAAAAGGAAATGCTTATGATGTTGGCAAATGCGTCAAACATTAATTTGGAAGCTGATGGCTTTGACCGAATGATGTGTGTTTGCTTCGAGATTTGTAGGGTTAACAGATTTTTTTGATATTGCATTATTAATAATGTTATTATTTATTGGCAACTAAAATATATTTAAATGATCATTTAAAGATTTAAACCATCTTACTAATTACAAAACTAATGTTATATTTTAACGCAAAGTTAATGATTTTAAACTAACGCATGTAATCGATAAAAATATTTATTATAGTTTTTAAAAATATTTCGTCAGTCGATTCTATACACCATATTTGGTCAAATTGAGTCATTGCTAATGTTGGCAATATTTGTTTGTTTTCTATCTATTTTTAACAATTATGGATAATTTTAATAGTTTCAGAAATTTAATTCTAATTAGTTCCATATCCTTACTATAATCAATTCAATTCAAAAACTTGAAACATAATTTTCTTAAAAATAAGGTTTTATAATATTGAACATACAAGAAATCGACTGACGATTTGTTCTGTCGCCAAACAATAAAATTATTAACAATTTTCGTTATTTATTTTTATTGTTTTGTTGTTTTACAAATTATAGTATATAGTGAAGTTTAAAATATAAAACTAATTTTGTTATAATTAAGGTAGATTGTGGCCCGATTGCATAAAGTATTGTTAAACGCTTTGTAAGTTAACTTTGTTGTAAACTTATCAACTGATCAATCATTCTAGCGGTTTGAAATCACCAAGTACTGAGGATATAATCTGCGATGTATGTTAAAACTTCTGCGACAAAGAAAGATCAAACACGGCATACCAGCCCAGAAAATTTTATAAATCCAATGGATATCGGCCGTGAAAGCCTTAAGATTACGGTTTGAAGACAGTTGACAATCTGGTTTGCCTAGTTAACTCACTGATTAAGTGAACAATGCTTTCTAACTAAACCTTGAGTTATTATTTTTGCAGGTTCCATATTCTAATATTTATTTATTAACAATATATTTATATATGTAATAGTTTTTTTTCAACAATAACTTATTATATTCTTAATTAAAATAGATTATTATTTAAATAGTAGATTAAACATCATTAAAATAATATATAAACAAAACATAAATATTGCTATTTAAACTTGACCTTCCTCAAACAAAGTATTATTGTATTTAAAATTAATGTATAAGGATAGTAAATAATTAGTTATGTTGTAATTACTACTAATTGTTTAAAAATTAACAATACCATAAATATATTATGCACTTATTTAACAATAGTAACACAATACCTATTATTTTTTTCTATAACTAATTGACATTGAAAAAAATAAACAGATAATTATTATTATTGAATTCAATTGACAATTAGTAAAAATATTGCACCAAATACTAATTTTTAAAGAATTGACGTAATAAAAATTGTATTTTTGCAGACAATAAAAACTTTCTGTACGATAATAAGCATTTATTTGTTTATGCTTTATTTTTATGATCAAAATTCAAGTGTGCATACTGTTGATAACATATTATTAGAAAACGTAAACAATATTAAATATTTTCTGTAAAATTTTCGCAAAAATATTTGACGAAGAAATTAATTGTAATTCTACGGTCGAAATCGCTGGAACAATCCGAGAAAATTTTTATTTTTCTTTAGCGATATAGTTTGAGAGTTTTTTGTAACTGTTCGTTTAATAAATCATGGCTGGAGATTTACGACAGAGTAAAAGAAATTTGAAATTTTGTTTTTCTTACCGAATAGTTTTTATATTATACTAGAACCGTATAATTCTCGACTATAACTTATTCGAGATTTATTAATAATTTAACTTAGTGTAACAAACAATATTTTATGGTACGATTTAAAACAAGAGACGCATTCTAGCTTAACCTTCATGAAAAAAAAATATTTTCATATTTATTTAGGTTATCGCGTTTTAATATATATTAATATACATATATATATATATATATATATATATATATATATATATATATATATATATATATATCAAATTTCTATTATTTAAATATAGATTTTATCAAATCGATATAAATTTTAATACCTTCAGACTTTAATAAACATCAATAAAATTTTGTAAAAACAATAACCGACTTACACATTTATAAACAGGAAAACAATAGATTGATTTTTTTCATAAACGAATAATAATTACTTTCTCCTTTTCTAATTACCTGATAATAACACTTTCTATTCAAATGTCTGATAAGGAATTGATAAAAATGATACAAAACATTTTTATATTGCAAAAAAAATATTTATTATTTTGTCAACAACTAACACCTGATGCGCAAAAGTTATGATCCTTTTGCGTTGTCCTTTGCACTTGTTTTTTTTTCTATTATTAAGCACAATAATAAAATAAATTGGTTTAACTTATTACTTAGCAACAATATCATTTTTATTACATTTGCTTATAAATTATGCCATAAAATATAATGTATATTTTATTGTACATAAATATACGTATATTTGTTTTCATTTTGAGCAAATGAATTCATTTTGTAATAATTATAACAATTTTACTTGTACAAATATATTTGTGTAACAGATTAATTATAAAATATTTTATTTTTATATCATATATTGTTTGAAGAATATTTTAATATATAATCATAAGCAGATAATAAATTTTAGTAATAAAGATTGTTTCAGAAATTTTATCCATTATTAAATTTTCAACGATATGTTGCCATCTTCAGAATGAAATATTTATTAAAATTGTTAAAAATCAGAACTTGTTAAAATATAGTACATATAAATAAAAAGTAAAAAATAAAATACATAGCAATTAACATACATATGAAATAGGAGATTAAAATTTTAAAGAATTTTAAGGTAATACTCTAAAGGCAATGTCCTTAATTAAAATATTTTCTTATAATATTATTAAAAATCTGCTGTGACCACCACAGAAACGAATATGTAATAAAAATGTACATTGATTACTATTTGAAAGAAAAATGATAAATTTACAAACTTTTGTTTATATATAATTATATTTCTGGTACTATAAGCTTTTCAGCTTGCAAATATTTTATGTATAAAACATAATATTTAAATATATTTTTTTGTATTCATCTCATATTCTGTACAAAAATAAATTCAACCAATTTACGTGTATAAAACCAAGCTTCAACCAAGAGAAAAAAATTCATAAAAGACGTGAAAATAAAAAAAAATATTAAAAATTCACAAGAAGTAACTCGTCTCTAATTATTTCCATAAACTGCAAACAGAAATAAATGAATTAATAAAGATAAAACACTTGACTTGGTCACGTCGTCTGCTCTCTCCAGTACGGAGGGGGGCTCCCCCGTATTCGGGAGCCAGGGCCGAGCAGCGTTCTAGTGGTCGCTGGCATTAAGTAATGCGCCAAGATTAAGTTATGAGCTGTGAGGACACACGGGGTAATTTGAATTTATGGCGGGCGTTAATTGCAGACACGCAGCCTTAAACCCTTTACATTCATACTCATTTGTATGGGCCCGTTGGGCTGACTGCCACCGCGCGCTACCATTTAAAAATCGCCGTATTTTACTTATTCGCTTGCGTTGCCCAACATACCGACCAGGCCCCGAACTTGCTTTCCAGGACTGGATTCAGACAAAAAGTTAAAAGTGTTTATTTGCTTTCTATAATTAAAAATTAAAGAGTTATATTTCAAAGCCTTGTAATTTGTATAAACTTTTTAAATTTTATTACCAAAATATAATATTTAAACGTTTTATTAATTAACAAAATACTAAATTAATTAAATTTGAATACAAATTACCTAGATGTACAATATATTAAAAATTGTATTTTTTTGCTTTTTATATTTGATAAATTACTTTTTTCTTACTTTATTTGACATTAATAAATACAATTGACATGTATAATAATAATAATACAAATTTTATTAATTAAATTTTTGTTGACACAAATTAATTTATATCAAAGGGATTTATAAAAGTATAAAGATATATAATAGACAATAAAACAGACAATGACATTTCTTAAATTTTGTTGTTTATTTTCAAAATTTAGCTTATCTTTAATTAGGAGAAAGTAATTTCTTTTTCAGTTCAGATTAATTTTATCTATATTTATTTTTGTATATTTTTACAATAATATACATTTTTTGAAAATATATTTAAAAACATGTATTAGATAATGATAGATAACCCATATTTCATATTGTACCAATAAAGATATTTTATTTTTTTAAATATTATTTTGAATAAAGAAAGTGATTGTGTATATATTATATGTGTATTTCTAATAAAAAAATGTAATATATTTATTTTAAATCAAACAAAACATAAATAAACAAACATGAAATTAACTTGAAATTGCTAATTAAATTCGCATAACCTCACAAGTAAATAAACGTTACTCGTATTTGAAACTCCAAACAAAACTTTAAACAATTAGCAATAAAACAAACATAAAACCATAAATAAACCTTATATGTATTCCCTTGACCACGTTGAATTCCAATCTGAGAACTGGACCCCGTTTGCTGCCCGGCCTGCAGGCGAACAACCCTTCAAACGCAAACCTTGGCGCCGCGCACAAAAGGGTAGGAAACCCAAGAATTCATTCGAAACAGTGCGAACCCATTTCGCTTTTCCCGTACAGTGCACGGCGGTGGGGCTCAGGCCGCCACATACATATAGAGCGGCTCGCGGACTGTTTTAAAATTCATATCCTGCAGCACTATATTTCACACGGTCCAGAGGGCAAATGATGTTTCGCTTGATCCAGACTGAAGCGTCGAGTTTGTTCATAAATTTCCGGGATTTATTTCGGCTTCGGGATTCAATAACCAGTCCAAGATCTCTGTACCCCTCCCCCCCACGTTCGTCATCACAAAAACACTGTTATATGTGTGACTATTTGTGGTGGTCAATGGATAGATTTGTGAATGTACTGTAACAATTACTTATTGTAGTATATATATATATATATATATATCAAAATAAAGTGCTGTAAAGAGGAATTATGTGTGGAATAAAAATCAAATCTTTATATATAAAAAACAATGTCTCTTTGTCTGTCTAGTAAATGGAATTCTTCTTAGAAAAAGAAGAAATATTCTGTAACTCTACAGATGTAAGTCTTACAGATGTGAACGGAATAGACCCAAAATGATATTTTTTTATGTATTTTTTGTTGCTTAATAGGTTCGTATGTTTTATATGTACGAGAATTTTATTAAAATAATTTAATAACTAAACAGAAATATGTGAGTTTAGAATTTAGTTATTTTACTATATCACAAATTTATCTTTCAATCAGTTGGTTGTAAAAGTTTAATAAGAATTTTATCGTAGACTTGTTTTCAATTACAAACAAAAATAATTGCATTAACAACATTGTGAATCACATTTATTTTTACCTATTTTTAAAATATACAATTTATTATCATTAATATTAATAATTTATTAATTATAACGCAATATATGCTGTTAAAAATAAATTTTAACTGCCATTTTCCTTATGATTTCCAGGTAGATAAACAACTTCTCTGAAAACTGTATCATAAACAATTTCATTTATGTAAACATATTTAAATATCCACAACTATTAGTTTAATCTAAAAATTTGTTGATTCTGTTTAAAACAAATATATTATATATTTCTCATAATTTCAAACTAATAAACAATAATAAATATTTTTACAGAAATTATAGTAGTATCGTTAATCTAGAATAAATTAGTATATTAAAAATATATAAATAATAAAATAATGCAACTAAAATCCAGGAACAATGCAGGATGTCCCACAATGAGTTTATACTATCTGTATTTTAAAAACTATGTAATATAATATCCGATATGTTCAGTCGAAGTAAAATATTGAGAATAAGATGCCACTATCGGTTTAATCGGAAGTCGGTTCTAACTTTTTTATTTTAAATAGAATACCGAATTTTTTATTTTATTATAAATATAATAAGTAATAACAAAGTCTGCAAATTACATATTTTTGTTATTTTATTAAAAATTTATCAACGTAAAATTTATTACGAGAAAAATGGTAAAAATGGGGTTTTTGATCTTTAAGTTTACAGCAATATTCTAGGCACATTTTTAAATAGTTTTAATTAAGTTGCTATAAAAAGATAGGCCAGAGCTTTTTAATAAGACTTCCGTTTACAAATTGTAAATATTTGATTGCATTTTTAAGATATGAACACTCAAAGATGCCAAAGATGTTAAAAAAATAAATAATTTTGCAATCAAATAAATAAAAAAAAAAAAAATATGTTAATACCCAAGTCGCAAAAATAGATTGTTTTAATAACGTATTCTAACAAACACTTTGGTAAAAAGTTTTACAAAATTTCTTACTTGGTGGAGGCACTTTTTTTGGTGGAGGTTCCTGGGCTGCAGCACAGTCTGTCCACCCTTAAATCTGGCACTGAAAATAAAAATAAAATTTTACTTTCATTCAAAATTGGCTATTGATAACAGATGCTTAGCTTTTAAAATACGTATTTATTTTGTGGTTTACAATATTTATTTCAAATTTATTATATTGTTTAACTATTTAACTAAAACCAGTATTTCCAATTTTATTTATTCTTAAGATAAGTAAAAAATTATTTGTAATTTGCTAAAAAAATATATCGTCAACATTTTATTATTGAAAATTATTCCAAGAATAAATTTATTCCAACATTTGGAAATACTGGGCTTAAATCGAGTAACTCTATACTATGCAACAAACTCTTCTTCATTGACATTTAATATATCGCTAACGCAATCGGTATGCCCGTTCTGTTAGGCAATCGGTCAAATAAAATTAATTACCATACGTAAAAACTGTTCATAATTGCAAATCCATATAAGTTTGGACTCGCCCACACCCATACATAAGCACACGAGTAACCTTGGCAATTTTAACTAACAGTAAGATGAACTAATGTGAATTAAAATGATTCTTGATGTAAGAATATTGTGCTATTAGGAAGATTTTTTTTAAATATACGAATTGATAAAACTTATTCGGATTTACTGGCCTTTTAAGAAAGTTGATTTTTTTTCTTATTGTAAAGTTAAACAAGTTATCATGAGTTATGTAATCTTATTATTGTTGTTTGAATTTCAATGCGCTATTAATTATAATAATTTTTGAAATAATTCTTTACATAAATATCAAGGTAAACATTTAGGTGACAATTAACATAAGATATTCAATAAATCATTATTAATATACATATGTTAAATAGTTTATGTTTATAATATTGTTTGACAATATTTTTTTTTATCTATTCTTTTTGAACATAACAAATCAATTACTTAAATATAGATTGTAAACCATTACTATATTTTGACCCGTCTCTAAATTTAAAACTACATCACTATTAAAATAATTTTTGATAATTCAAAACTCGATAAATTATAGTTTGCCATAAACAAACATTATAAAAACAACTGTATTTTTCTAAAACATTATTATAAACAATCTGTTTCATCGAACTCTATAACAAGAAAGAAAGTTAAAAAAAACCATCTAGCAAACAGCACGCATATAGCGAGAACGAGGCATTGAAGAGCTCGCAACGCAGCATCTCCGTCGCCCAGAGGTCGTGGTCCGTGAGCGTGCATCGGTGCGAGGATACGCCGGTCACGACTGCAATCATCGGGGCGTCAGCACGCGGTCGCCCGCGACCGTAATTCACTTCATTTCGATTTGATTTTATTTCTCGAGATCCGGATAATTGTTCTCCGCAGCGATCGTGCTGACCAGCCACCACTCGCCTCTCCAGCTACACTACAACTTCAATATAATGCAAGTTTGCGAGTCGGATTTATATTTTGTTTTGACTACAGATACTTCACTTGTTTTGCAGACTTTTGAAAAATACTTAGATTTTTGTTTAATGTTTATATTATTTTAATAAAAATATTTTTATTAAAAATAAAAGCTTTAGTTACAGGTTACAATTCGATATACTAAACGTATATCATCATCTGAAAAAATATATACAAATGATATAAACAATAAACGAAAAGAACATAGAAACAAGATACTAGGTAACAAAATACAAGTAACCAGATTACAAAATTTTATAGTTTATTAATTAAAGAAAACCAGATTTTATTAAAATCAATACCTTATTGAAATAAATTTATCCTTGGAATAATTTTAAAATTAGTCAATAAAATATTGTCATTTATTCTGACAATACATTTTTTAAAGTTTGTTAACAATTTGTAACTAATCTCGCAATTGCCATTGAAATATCTAACGAGTTATTACTTTTTTTTATGATGCAATGCAATTATTTTATCATTTTTATTTTGAAATATCTTTTATGTCAGACTGAAAAATGCAATTTTGTATTTACACTGTTCGAAAAAAAAACTCTTATTAGTGCCTATATAAGTCCGTTCCTTAAAAAGGGTATATATGAATACCCTAAATAGGTAAATTCAAAAAGAGCACTTTATTATCCCAGAAAAAGATAAAAACTATATACTTTTTTTAAGGCAATTAAATTATTTTTTTATGTACCACACGCATGTTGGACCATGCGCAGTAACAAGAAAAGGCAGGGGAATTTTTTTGCTCTAATAAGGCTACAAATTCAATTACCCTCGAAAATTTTTACTCTTTTACCCTACTATTTTGAACAGTGTAGTAGTCGTAGAAAAAGTAATATTTGAAAAGTAATTTTTCTTAACCAAAAATAATAATCAATTTTATATTCTGTTTATTGTCTGTGAAATCTGTTATAAAAATGAATATATAACAGTGATACTAAAAACACATGTTATAGTTAACGAACCAATTAATATATAATTATATAATACAGATCGTGTAAAGTAAAAAATAGTCGTTTATTATCAATTTAAAATCGAAATTATAAATAAAAAGCTCAGACACGTAGAACTTGTTATTCGCAGTAGAGCGAGTTAGAATAGTTTTTAATATCAACGTTATTTATTGAGGAAGTTGTAACTCATTGATTAGATCAATTAATTATAATTGAAAAATAATAAAATTAAATGAGGTAAGTAAAAATTAATTTGCTAATACTTATAATTATATTTGTTGAACGAAGACAAAAAAAAAACCAACAGAGGAAGGTGATTCGAAATGTCACAGGATCTATCTGTTTCTCTGGAACAAGCCTCATCTAAATTATCAGAGAAAATCTGTTCCGTATTATTATTTTCTTAGTTTATAACCGTCGTCAGCTAAATTAATGGCCTGTGTCGAGTAAAAGAATAACCGACTTTGGCATTAAAACTAAACGAGAAAATAAGTTGTAAAAAGATATTACTTTTCAGCAGTTTATTATTGGTTTTTATATCTAATTAAAAAATATTATTCATTTATGTTAATAACCATTGTAAAAAAGGATCTTACTTATTTTTTGTTAATGTATTTTACTAGATTTTAAAAAATATTATTATTATTATTAGCTTTTTAAAGTACAAATTGTTATTTTATATCTATATGCGTTTACATTATTAAAAAATATCAATTCGGATTGTGAAACATGAAAATCGTGTTAAACTATACTACATATATTATGTGATATTATTAAATTTTCTTTGAAATAATATTATTTTAAAATTTTATCAATCAAGATAAAATACAAGTGCAACTAAATAAACAATTGCTAGGGCACAGTATATATATATTACTATTAAAACAAACGATAAATTTCATAAATCTAATAAAGATGCTCACTTGCTTAAAAGACAAACATCAAATTCGGTCCAAACAAATAACATTAATTTAAATAATTTTCCCATTTTCAATCGTCTCTTCATTCGTAATAAAACGCAATATCTTTGCACAAACAAATCTACAGAATTTCAATTAGTTTAGAGAAGCTCTTTCGTCGTCTTCGCGACCGAAGAGAGAAGAAGCCTTATCGTAAACGAACGACGCAACGGATAAGAGACGAAAACAGAAATGAGAGAAACAGCATAAAGATCTCGTAGTTTTAAAACGAAACAAATCAAATATCGAGAGAGCCCGAAATTGTAATGAGAAAATGGGACTTTAAAATTCGGAAAATATCTCTTGAGGAAGTGTTGTATAAGTGGCATTGACAGCTTTGGCGCCAGATGATTAACACACTATCTTTCTCTCTCTCTCTCTCTTGGTAGGTGTGGCCCCCATGACAATGTCAACTAAAGGAAGTGACGTCACACATGTCACGAGTTTATATTAGATGCTATAAGTCGAAGGCCGTTATGATGGTTTATCTATGGAATAAAAAATTATTGATGATTGGATAACTGTATATGAAAAATAAATAATCAGTGATACAATAATTATTATTATTATTAATTTTTAACTATTATAAGTTTTATAATTATTTTTTTGTAATATAACATATAAATTTATTTTACATGATATATTTTTGCATAATTTTTTGTATAAAATCAATCTTATGATTTAAATAATCATTTGCATTTTACATATATACATAATCACGCTATGTACCCAACAGGGTGTAGCTCAAACTCTTTCTATTATCTCGAAATCAGCAATCAACTTTAGCTTCATCAATATTCATAATACCTTTCACACATGCTCTTCTATTCTACTTGGAAACTTTCGCTCATGCAAAATACTCTCAATCATACCACTTCAATTACTCCACGCAAACATATACCTTCAAAAACATTTATATAAATTCTTTTAATCAAATCTTCATTAGACATTTTAATTTTTTTTAATGAATTTTACTTTAAAAAATAGTGTTAGTTTATGTAACTTGTCCTAAGTTGAAAGTTGATAGATTCTTAGTAAAATACATAATTTGGATACGTTATTAGTACAGCTCTGTTATTTTTATATAAATAAATATCATAATTTATTTTTAAAATGATTCTCAGAATCACAGATACATATAAAATGTTTCAAGATTCTTAAAAATTGAGAGACACAACTTTGCAAGCAATAACTATAAATAAAAATTCTAATAAAATAATAATCCTACATTGAAAATTAACTAAGCACTATAAACAAATTTCTCTAAACTATAAATTATGTGTGACAAACAAAACATAATAATTTATATTTTTATTTAGTTTTAATAGATGACAAATAATTTATGCAATAAATAAAATTGAGATAGAATAACTAATTAATTTATATTTTAATGTGCAATCACTAATTGATACGACAAAATAAGTATATATGACTCTATTTCTATGATTAGACGGAAGTCGAAACTTAAATGGGCAAATATGATTAAGACTTAGAGCCTGTTTTGACGCAACGAAAAATTAAAAAGAGCAAAGGTCATACTAGATGAACTGAATGTAAATGAAACAAAATTAATATGTAGAATTATTAAGTGACCTATTCTCTCTCTCTTACGCCGTATATAACGAAAGACCCTTAATATCAATTGTTGGATCTACACATTAGATAGATGTACACAGAATTAGTTAATTCTTATTTCCGCTGTCACAAACAACTGTAAAATTTAATAGGTAAAATAAGTACTGCTTATAAAATTTATGTAATCATATTCTACAAGTATGTCATAAGAATGACAAAAAAATTTGTAAATAATAACAACATCTTAACTTATGTTTTTAAAAAAACAAAAAGTTTTAAAGCTACACAAACTTAAAATATAAATTTGAAATTAATTTACTCATTGTCAATTAAATTTCAAAGTTATATTACACACAAAAACTAACTATTTCATTTGATTCGAATTAGATGACCAAATTTTTGATAATTTGTTTATTTAATTAGACGAATCTTTCAAAACTCATTATATTAAAATAAAAAAGCTTCGGGATTAAATTCTGTAGGTATATATTTTATTTAAATATCGATATATTATATGTATATCGTTGATATTTAAATAAAATATACACAGAATTTAATCCAAAAGTTTTTATTTTAATTAAATTATATTTCCAATAATATTAAATTTTAGAGAAGTAATCCAACATTATGTATATGTATATATTATTTATATTTGTTACGTAATTTGTGAGAAATGTTTTTTTGGTCGACTATAAAATTTCTGACTTCTACTTTTGTACTTTCCTGCACTTTTTTGCACTTTTTTACAAGTTTTCAGTAATCAAATTCAAGCGAAAATAAATAATGCAATTGTAAATTAACTTAACTTGACGTAATAATCAATATGGCCGCCGAAGATGTCAGATTAAATACACTTGAAATTGTAGTGATGTTTGGTGATGCCATCCATCATTGGTATGTAAAATATCTGACACTTTTACTAAAACATAATACAAGGAACAAAATTGTTTTGTACTTTACAATTTTTATAATGAAAAACAAATAGCTAATTATATTTATTATAAAGTAAATTACTTTTAATTTACTTGTTACTTATTAGATTTTTATATTTTTATGGATTTTTTTGTACATATATATATATATATATATATATATATATATATATATATATATATATACCTTGATTGTAATTAATAGCATTACTCATAACACAAAAATATAAAAAATAACATTGAAATATTGAAAGTAAATTAATGATACTTCTTTATAAAATTTAATTTAAACTACCTTAATAAATAAACTCAAGTTTTTTTCTTTATTTTACAAATTATGTTATTACTCATATTGAACATAAAAACAATACTATTTAAAAAGAATGTTTTTTTAACAAACTAATTAGCATTTTATATTTGTATTGTAAACAATAATATGCTAATAAAAGTCGTTGATTAAATCAAAATAATTTCTAAAATAAATACGACAAGAGAGAAATTACCTTTTACATTTATTGTTTTTTAAAAAGCTAATATTTAATCTATTTAAATACAGTCATATCTCCGCTAACAAATATTTTTTTATAAAAAGATTATTAAAAAAATCATACAATTCTGGAATCAGTGTTTTATTTTATTTATATGCTTAAGGCTTTCAAATTAAGTAGATTTTAAAATCATACTTAAATTTAATAGATGGAACATATATATGTAACCATTAAACAAAATACAGAAAATGTGTCATTTTAATCAAGTATTTAATTTAACCAACTACCGAATAATTTTAATCGAGATTTAAAATACCGGCCTTTAATATTTCAAACAACTCACTAGAGAAAGATTATAAAGGAAAAAAAGCACCAACAGACCACGCGCGTATATTGATCAACACCCAGTAATAAATTCGACATTCTGCAATGAATCTTAACGTGTCGTAAATCTGTACAGCAAGGCGTATAGGTGACCCCAGTCGATCCACAGTTCAACCCCTGTGCAGTGGGGGGAAGGAATGGGGCTGGTCAGAGTAAACGGTTTCATGGGGTAGTTTATGGACATGGGGCTAGCCAATCTCCGGTTTACAAACATATCAAGCGCGCAGGCGATGGTGCGATCGTTGCCTAGCGTGGTGGTTGCACATGCGCCCGCGGGCGCTACGCGACGATTATGGTCGTAATTAATTGAGCTCAGCTGGGGTTCTCACTGCCGCACAGTGCAACAGTGCAAGCCAAGAATATATTGCCATGATCAAATTTTGACTGCATCAGGTAATGATGTCAGTGCATCAATGCCAAATTGCATGTTATGTGTCTCTGTGTCTTTATTGATGTTTATATCGTAAAATATTTGCGCTATTAAATGCATTTAATTCACCTATAAATTTAATTAAATTTATCCGGGATCGGAAAGTTTAAATATTGCTAAAAACTATTAATTTACAAAAGAAGCATTAACTTTTTTTTTAGTGCAAATTAATTTTGTTTATAAATAAATGAAAACTTTTTTGTTTTTACACTATATTGTTTAACGAGCATATTTTAATGATTATAACTGACAACGACATAAGCCGTAGGTGAATGCTATGAATTATTTGAGTGAGTTATAGTAATAACATATGAGTAAAATACTATACTATACTATAATGTATCTATCCAAATGATATTTAAGTTTTCTTATTACTTGCAATACAAATGAATTAAGAAATTATTATATTTGTTATTGTCTTATATTGTCTTTATTTACATAATCTAAATAAAATAATAATAACTAAATACTATTAAATGTTTATAGTAAAAAATTCTTTAATATTTTACCACTTAAAATATACGTTTTTAGAATCTATTACCACTTTTCAGAATATGTTACGAGATAGCATTCTGGTAACACTGATCATTAGACACTTTAAAAAAGTTGCTATTTTACATAAAAACCATAGTAAAAAATTACATATTATTTCAGCAAAACTGATAATTTACATAAATTTTCTGTAAAAATAATATAATTTTATAATTTTAAGTAAAATAATTATTTACCATATTATATATGTTTTTTTATCAAAAAAGTAAGTAAACATACATAAAATATACATATTTTATATTCATATTATGTAAGAATTTTCCTGTGAGTCTGTAAATTTACATATTAAATAGGTGTAAATCAGTTGCCTCGGGTTTTTATGCAAAATTACCGATTTTTTTTACAGTGTAGATAAATAAAATGCTGATTAAGTCATGTAGATCTTAATAAAAATATATGAAATATTAAAGAGAAATAAATATTTAAGCTATAAGAAATCTGTATTAAGTTACATTAACGGTTATAAATTTTTTTTATATAAAAATATATTGTAAAATTACTATGATGATCATTATCAATATAAATTTACACAAACTTTATACAATGTGTACAATATCAATATGAAAACATTTGATTGTCATAATCTGTATATTTATTTTCAACTTGGATACACTTCCAAATCACTCAGCAATTACCTTTTATTACAGATAATAACAATTACGGACTTTCGGTTTAAGTTGAAGTCACAGTGACTTGACCATCATCCTTCGTTCAAGACAACAATTCTACGTTATACGCGTGTAATAAATAATAAAATTAGGCGTGCCCACATATATCCGGGCAGCGGGCACACACGCATTACTTACAATTAAATTAATTACCGCGCGCCGAAGACACAAACTTGATGACCGTTTGCGATTGTAAATTGTTCCAGACACACAAACTCGAAACAGGAGAATTGTTGAGACGATCGTTTAGAGAACGGTGATAGCACACAAACTTAATGAGATAATACGTGTGGTTAGGATCATTGGCTTATTTGTGACTGTCGTAAATGTTTTTTAAAGCAATACATTTAAATCAATTTGTTCTGTGCTACTATAATAACTAAATTGTCATTTAAATAGTAAATAACTTTTAAATTTTAATAATAACGTAGATATATGTTTTATTTTACAATAATATATAATATTTATTTATCAAATACTGTAAAATGGAATGAATAGAATCCAAAATTAGATTTGTAGGATCATATATAAAAACAATCAAAAATTACTGGAATAAATCTGGAGTGTTTACAATTGGAATTTATTGTAATATTTAAAAAAAATTGTTAATGCAAATTTTCTATTGAAATTAGACTAAAATACAATTTTTTTTTTGGACAGTCACATTTTTTAAATTGTATTTTAACGTTTTGTAATCAAATATAATATATTTTATACGCTAATAAATAAGTATTCTAAAATTTAAAATCTTACATTTCAAAAATATCTATTTTAAAATTTTTGTTATGCATATCTTATACTTTGTACTGACATTTCAATTTCGAATTTCGTATAATATTTCCGACTTCAATCTGACAGTCAATGATATTTCGTTTGCATTTTGATTTCACGTTTGCAATATATAAGTATTTATTACCGCGAATAAACATGCAAACAAACTTTATTATTAAAAACTTGATAATATATTTGTTTTATATCTATACATAGTTGGCCATGAAACAAACGAGCATCATTTGTCGTGACTGCGGTAAAAAAGCCATCACCAAATAATTTCCAATTTTCAAATAATAATAATTCTGTCATAATATCCCAGCTATTAAATTGTGGACATGTGAACATTTTATAGTAAGTGTAACGACCGTCAGACGATGTCAATAGGCTTTGAAACTGATGTTGACCCCATGCCATGGCCAACTCTGATGCTTGATTCAAAAGTTTCGAGACTGAAGTTACTCAACAAGAATTATTATAGTAATTATTGTCTTAAATAGATTTAATAAATGATAAGTCAAATTGTTTTTATAAATAAATTTTAATATAATATTTATGTCATGAGTATAGATGAAGCAAAAGTCTGGATAGAAATTTGTGGAAAATAATTTCGGATTAGTGGAAAGAGTTTGTGCCACACCCTTTTGGGTACATGATGTGATTGTGTGTTTTTTTTTAATTTACTCACTTGTCATTTATTGCACCTATATGAGCCATAATTATGTATCAGTATATAATTTATTTAATAATTATTATCTAAAATTTAATTTAAATTTTAAGAAATAGTTTAAATAGATGTTTTATTAATCAAATTGGCTGTAGAATATTTACATCAAAATTAAATTTGAAATTTATTGAAAATGAAATAGATGTCTAACTCGCTAATTATTATTTTTTTAAATATAGACATTTTATTTTTATGATAATACTTCACGTAATATACGAATATAATGATTTCTGAAAGAACAAAAAATTACATTTTTATTATTTTTTACTAATTTAGTTAATTTTTATAACTATCTTTTATAAAATAGATCAGATATTTTGAAAATTAGTGTAAGAATATAATGACTTTTACTTTTTAAAATAATATTATGATAAATCATGTAATTCTAAAAACTTTTTAGCCATTCAATTCATATGTGATGTGCGAAGCAACGACGACACGACCTCGTACGAGGACACACGAAAAAAACAAAACTATTTATAAAGAGCGAGAGAGCAAATATTACGCATGTGATAACGTAAACAAACATACAACCAAGCATAACATACGAATACACGATTAGTGAAATATTGAAACAAATTCTCTCAATGCAGCCAGGCAGTAACAACAGTGGTCCTTAACCAGAGGTGCATGTACCCCCTTGAGTATTTGATGATGATATGATTTGATGTATAAACATATATTAAATATAGTATTTGATAATTTAATAATTGTTTTTGTTTTGATTTTTTTTTTAATTATTACCCGCAAAGAAATAAAATAGATAACTATTTTATTTAATTTAGGTTAAAGTTCTGTATGATTTTATTAAAGTTCAACCTTTCGATTCATTACACATGAATTTTTACTTACATACATAATCACGCTCTGGAGCTAGAAGGATGTGGCACAAACTCTTCCACTATCCTGAAATTAATTTTCTTCAAGCAACTCTAGATTCATCTACATTCATGATATTTCTCATACATGCTCGACTATTCCTACTACTTGAATAATATTTTTTTGTTTTTTTTTATGATGTTTATTGTTATTTATTATTTTCCTGTTGAAGTTTCATATATAATGATTCGAAACGTCGAATTTTAATAAAATTCATACAAAATTTTAACCAAAAGTTTTTACTTTTAATATAATGAGTTTTGAAAGGTTCATTTACTCTGTTAATTAAAATTGCTATTTCAAATCAAGTGTAAATAAATAATTTACAACTGCAAAATAAATTAACGAATAAAAATATATTATACAAGCTAGAAAAAAAAACTTAATTACAGTATTTATCTGTTATTATGTTAGATGTATCATCTATTATAATTAAAAAAATTAAAACATCTAAAAAAATACATATTTTTGTATTATTAATGATATTATTGTTGAGGTAGCAATTAAGGATAACTTTATTGATTTAGGAACCAAAGAATTGCTAAATTATTATACATTTAATTCTGCATATGAAGCAATATTTTTGACATTCATTTGCCCGTTTAAATAAAAATGATTTTGAAACATGATATTAAACAGTTTTACTTTTATAATAATAAAACAAACAGCAAAAGTATGTGCATTAAAATATTTAAGATTTTATTATTATAAAAGTCTAAGATTTGTTTCAATCTATACCATCAAATCAAATCAGTTTTGGAATAATTTCAGTAGTATTCGTAAGAAGTATTTAGCTCGTAATTTACTACACTGCTCCACATACTTAGTACAATTCAATTCAAAATTTAGGTTTAGTTCATTTTATATTAGATATGTTAATGGGGATACGCAGTTGATGTTAAATTTAACAAAAAGTACATAGGTGAAAAATGGTTAAGAATCACTGAGTACCAACAATATTCATCGATGATCCATGTGCTTTAGCGACAACGCGCCGTGGCCTTATAGCCTGGTATCCATGGCGACGCATTAACGCTAAATTTATATTTGCGCCATTGGGAAAACGTGAATTATATTCGGCTTCCTGATGGGTTTAACGAATCGCATATTTGTACAATGTTGCTGGCTGCCTGGCTGCAGCCGTGGCTGTAAAAATAAATTAAATGCATGAAAGTTGCGAACGCTCGTTGACCATGGATGCATCAAGGTTATGCGAACAAATTGACGATTTATACACTTTTAGCTTGTTTATTCTCAATTCAAATAAAATAGATTATTAATTTCTGGCCGTCGCTGGTGCGCGTATTTATTATTGTAAAATGTTATTTTAAGAGTTTTATTTTGAAATTTGTATTATTAATGCCAATAATAAATTCGGATTTAATCTTTTTTATATTTTGTTGTGATTATAAATATAAATAAAAATAGATTTATGCATGTAGCATTTTACGAGGACACGTTTTATGTCGTTTAATCGCCAAATTTAGATACTAATATTTTAAATTTATTTACATAATATTTAGTATTTATTATTAATTAATTTGTAGCATTTATTAGTTTGAATATTTCTTTAATTTTAGTACAAAACAATGTTTAGCATATACATATATAATATTCTGGTACAATTCAAATTTTAGTCCATCTATATGAAGTAGTCTTCGAATATAAGTTTCAGCATTTAAGCTACAATTTAGTTTATATCTTGAAAAACTCGTAACGTTACAATATGTATCGTGTTTTTCTAGTAAATACAGATTTACTAACTCCTTATCTAAACTAGACTCTTTGAGTAATTTTTCTGTTTGATATTTGACATAATTAACTGGATTCTTAGTAGAGTACGTCGAAACGTCGATTTTTATTAAAATTTATATATTTACATACACAGAGTTATTTATTTATTTATAACAAAATCTGACAGATGAAAGTTGATTCGATTTTTTTTAATGTTTAAGAACGTAAATTTGATTTGCTGTAATTAAGAAGTTACAAGCTTGTAAAATTGTAACACGGTTTAATTCATAAAAATTTATCATAATAATCATTTGAATTTAAAAGTTATAAAAAATATTCAAAATGTAGACTTTGTTAAATTAGAATTTGCTCATATATATTTCTTTATCCAGTTTAGGTCGAAAAAATATAAAAATACAAAATCCACTTTCGCCTTTTTCTTGGAACAGAACAAACAGAATCTATCTTCTTTATACCTTTTGTTTTGTTTACATCTTTCTTCGCTTGTTTTGCTCGTGGTCCATTACGTGATATTATGAGAGAGAAAATAAGTAAATAAACAATAAGAAAACTGCGACGATACGCTCTTGTTTAGCTGGTGCGCCATCGCCATATCTTCTTCGGTAATGTGTTACCAGTTTTTTTCATTCTCTATTCCCCTTCAGTTGAAGTTTTCTTTCTCTGTCTGATTCTTGTTTGAAAACTTCTCAAGTATTTCCGCACTTTGGAAAAAATACTGCGCGCGAAAAATGTGTATAAATATCAATATCAAAATAGTCTATGGTGGTAAACGATGTTATATATTACACTATTCGTGAGCTATTTTCATTTGTTTCACACGCCGGCCCGCTGCGCAACCGTGCAAATAAACAATATCGCATCGCTGTTTTTGTTTTGTTTCTGTTTACCGATCGCCGTCTGTTTCTGATAGTCGGGCTTGGTTAGACCTCTAACTACATGGGATATATATCTCTTTCTATATAGACGTCTAGGTGTGTGTGTTTGTGTGTATGAATGCCAGGTGCTTCAAGAGACTTGGCCCGATTGATTATCATGTTAGGCGCGATACGATGTGCGGCGCGGCGAGCGGTGTGGCGCGCCTGCGTCTCGTGTGACTATCGATTTATTAATAATTAAAATGGCAATTAACCATAACGATGTTAATAAATTTATGCGCTTCGTAGAGACGGCTCAATATCAGGGACATCATGCAATATGGAACCGCCGTAGATGAATTTACATAATGACGGGACTTGCGTCAAATTAGCAACGGAAATTGCGTGTTATTACAATGATCGTCTTTCTATAAACATCCGACGGGGAATTCAAAACCAATTTCTCGCTCTCTCTAAACCTTTCCTAATATTCAAGCTTCGACCATCGTAACAACATTCATTTACTCGACATGTCTGATGATGATAACAGCATATTAAATCTATCACAAGACGGATTGCATAATAATTATTCTTTTACCTTTTTTCACTTAAGTCTTATTCAATAATTAAATGATAGTAAGTTATGTATACAAATAATAATATGTTAAATTTAATAATCTAAACTAGTTGACATGAATTATGTAAATAAATAAAAAAACTTTATAATCATAATGGCTGATATTATGATCTCGGTTTTTAGGTGTTTTAGTTCATTTGTTTAGTCCAGCTCTTATGACAGTCACGTTGTCTTAAAATCGATATTAGTTAAAACCAAGCTTTTAATACGGGCCAATTTGTATATATTAATAATTATGTGTATATTACTTTAAAATGTTAAATTTTATACCATATATATATATATATATATATATATTGGCCATAGCTTCTAGCCAGTAACAATGTTTGGTAAACATTTAAGCGGGATCCGAACCCGGGCCATAGAGTAACATCGGTATCAGGCTCTAAATAAATATAATAAAATTAAATTTAAAAAAATCAAATAACATGTTAGACGTATATAATGCAAATTTAAGTAGTCAACATATTGATATAGTTTGCATTACTTCCGTTCACTGTGCATGTGATTTGATGTAATTTACTGTGATTTGCGAACATTTGCAGTGGTAACAAAGTTTTTTTTTTAATTTTGCATATTTTTTCTAAACTGATGCATATAATTACTACTATATACATATTATGATTATAATGCAATTCGAAAATAACAAAGCGTGTGTAACATAGTCGAGAAATAATTTAAATTCAATAGTCAGCAGTGGTGGTACTCTTGGGCTGCCCAAAAGGATGTCGCCTCCCAAAATATACTCTGGCTTCCAACTGTTCGCCCCTTTTCAAATATTTTAAAAGTAAATTTCAGATTGTAGATTTTATTTCTAGTTGTCTATATATTATTCAAAATTAATTTTTGTAAATATCGATAGATTGAGAAAAATGAGTAAATTAAATTAAATTGGTATTTATTTCACATCCAATAACTATATAGTTTTTAAAATACACAAAATTTATAAAAAAAAATTACCAAATATGTGTCCTGCAATATATCAGTGAAACACAATGCTGCTGAAATTAATTGATAACGTCATATTTTAATCAGCAAATTGTTTTCAGGAAAATTATGAAAGAAAAGTTTAAAATTTTAACATAATTTTTATGCACTTTGGTATTTTTGATATATACAAGAAAATTAACAATTTTTTTTGCAAGTATCTCATTATTTAATGACGAAAATGAACGAGTAGATTCTGTGATATTGGTATTTTGAATATCGTAAGTAAAAACTTGTAAAAAAATTTTTCCTCCGTAAAAAAAAAGTAAGTATCTAATCTTCAAAAAAATGTGTTTTTAAAAAAATATTTTTACTGCCCCTCCCCCGCATTTTAAGATCTATCGCCGCCTATGAAATTCAATTACAATTAATCAAAGAGTTTATAATCTATTTGAAAGATTTTTTAACAAAACAACAAAAAAATATTGTGAAGAATATCTTTCATATTTTAATAATTATGTCAGATTCAGATATATCAGCAATTTAGCAATTACATTCGTAACAGGCTGTAATAGTTGCAATCAATCGTCAGTCATTTTGCAAGATGTTATAAATAATTTTAACATAATAATTTACTAATCGCACGATAAAATCTCGATCGTGAGAATACGACCAGATTTTAATTTCGATTTGGTTTACAAAACGCATAATAGGAACGTGTCTTGAAAAACACGAAACACACGTTTCGTATAGCAGCGCGCAATAGCTCCATCATAGATCGTATATAGCATGTTTTCATCTAATGTGTTCATAGGGATGTTTACCTGGACCAATGTCCGCAAATATCGTAAGTTGTTTTCCCATTCCGCAATCCGATCAAAACTACTTTCCGTCGCAAACAGTCTCATGGCCAATAGTGCAGCCAGTGTCAGTAAAAATACGTGGCACGTATTATAGGCATTTGTGTCCTTGTCGTGCACGCATTCGATACGATGCGTTGCACTTTATCGAACACACACACACACTCTCGACCGAGAGAGTCTGGTTCAGTCACTGAACCGACTTGGTTTCTGCAATAATACATGGCATTGAAGCATCAATAAACATCATAAAAATAACTATAATTGCCTTTAGACATGCTGCTGCGTTTTGCTCGCGGTATCCCGAGAGTTCGTGTGCACAGTGCACGTTCGCGAGCGCGCGTCCTGCGTTTTCGCTGGATCGCGCGGATCTGGTGGATTCGTTGTTTGCCCCCCTCTTCCCCACGCCCAGCTGCATATGGATCACACGCTCCACGGCTTGTCTTATCGCCTGATTATCGGCTAAAAATAGCCGAGCGCACAATTCGATCGATCACCGATAACAACTTTCACTTCCCAATCATTTCCAGAGTCAATTGAAGATACGGTTTCACGGTTAACATGGTTCAGATCAATTTTATGTTAGTGTAAATGAGAATCTAGCTGAAGTTAATTAATATTTTATATGCATTAAAATTGTTGAAAACTTTATATTATTTATTCTTCATAATAACAACTAATTAATTAAATTCTCGAAAGTTGAACTTTTCTGTAAAATATTTTGAAAATAATATGTATATTTGGATTTTTAAAGTATTCAAGTAATTGAAAATTAGAAAAACAAATTTAAATTGATGTATTACAAAAACATTAAAATTTACATAAATAATCTAAAACTTTGAATTAAAATGTTAAAGAAAAAGAAAAAACTTTTAGCTAATACCGGTTTTAAAACAATATAACTGTCATAAACAAATAAACTGAAACACGCAAAAATTAAGCTCGCAATATGTTCTACATTTGATATGTTGTTAAATATTTATTTCCGTTGTAGTTAGAAAGCACCTTCTAGGGCATCTAACTAATTCTATGAGAAACGTGATTACACTTCCAATGTTAACAAATTAAAAAGAAAAAAGCACAAAGTGCCAATGGCTTCTTTATTAATGATATACACATTTTCAACACGCTACCCATTGTAGGCTGTGTTATTGCTGCAACATAATCATACGATAGGATGCTGTTTAGTTCGCTTATGTATACATATATACGAATATACACATTGAATATAAAATCGGAAAATATCGCGTTAGATTAATGTTGAGTATCCGAAGGTAACCTGCGGTGTTTATTTGTTTTCTTCGTTTGTTTCTTCATTACAATTATTAATTATTCTCCGGTTTTAACTCATCATTCATTTTATTCCAAAGACTTACTGGTTTCCGTTCATTCCAAAGATGTTGAACTGTGTGTGTTTGTGTGTATTGAGTTGAGCTGTTCAGGTTAGGTTACATCAGGTAGCTTCTAGGTTAACTGATAGAGAAGGTACACAGTTTAGTTGGCTGTGAAATAGGATTATAAATTATAGATAAACATAAGCTGAATTTTATGGTTAGATTTTTTTTCTTGTATACTTATGTCTGCGTGTTAAAAGCAAATTTTTATTTGTTTATTATATTAATATAAATAAAAAAATAGTAGAAGGTTGCTTATTGATATCTTGCTTGCTGAGAAATTAGTATTTTATGATTTTTTTTAGATAAATTAATAATATATTATGTTACGAGGAGTAGAAAGTAATTATCTTTTTCTATATGTTTTAAAATATGTAACTTTTACATTAATAAAAGGGTAAAAATTTACGAAAAGTAAAGTAAATAATTTCTAACATGTGAATGGATAATTATTTACTCTTTTTTTCGTATATTTTTACTCTTTACTTGCTTAAAAATCGACTAACCAGACTAATTGCACTGTTCAAGTAACTATACCAATGTAAACGAGGTTTTAAACGTAATGTTATTGATTCTAAACTGTACTCACTATCTACTAATCCAGCTTGTGAAATCAAAATAAAAATTTGTTAAACAACATTAATAAGCTTAAATTTTGACTGCAATAAAACCAAATAACAACTGATAAAACTAAAATCGTGTAACTGCGTTGTTTTAGTTAGTAAATAGCTAAACAAATCATTAATTTTGTGATAAGTAGCATAAGTAGTAATAATATGCACGAATACGTTGTTGCAAACTCTATTACCGTTTAAACAAATAATTTTATATATTCTACCTAGGCATTTTATTTTGAACATAAATATTCTTGCAAACAACAAAAACACCACGCTTAGCAAAACAAACAAAAATATATTTACATCATTATTTTTGTTTTATATTACACTAACAGTGCAAATAAACAAATTAAAACTGCGTCTTCTCAAAAATAGCTCAATAATAATTATCACCGGAAACAATTCACGTTTTCACGTAGATGGGAAAATGATTAAAACGTAGGTGTGCGTGAATTGCGTTTAGCATCATCGGCAATCCCCCCGCGGGGGCTCTGGATCGAATAAATGACAACCAATTTAATTTCTAGATTAGTCATTTGCCTAATGGAACGAGCGCCAAATCCCAATAGAGCATGTGGGATATCGATTCTAATAGATTTACTTCTGGAGGTCTGGAAATATACGTACTAGGTGTGGGGGGGGCTGGATTTTCGAATGGTTCGGCTGCTTGGACAAGCAAACGCAAGCGATGCAAAGAAAAACAATGGAGAAAAACAAGGGACCGAAACCAGAATCGAGGAAAGTTCTATCTATATACACATTTTCATTCAGTGTAGTGTGTTTACGTCCTGGCTAAAGGGTAGTTTTCTAGACAGTGTTTTGTTTTTGGGGATCTGGTTCTTTAATAGGAAAAGTTATTAGGGGGAATAATACAATTTGATAAATTTGATAACAGACAGAAACTGTGTAAAAATTAATTATATTTAAAATGTAATATTTCAAATTAAAAAATAAAAAAAGAAAACAGATTACATTTAAATATTTTATGTAACAGTAATAAAATAATTATTTTTATATGCTTAGTCTCAGAATGATTATTTTTTTTTTTTATAAAGCATTGATTTTAAAGAGCTAAAGAGAAACATAAACAATTATTCATAAATAAATAATTCTTTTTGAGTGTCAAAAAATTGAAATTTATAATTTTGAATCTTATATTTTAAGTGCTTTTTAGTATTCATATTTTTTTCTACTCCGGTTAAATAATAACAGTGTCCGCCAAAAAGTGGATATCATATAAAAAAAAAACTATTGTTTGTTTCTTGAAAATTATAATCAAAAGATTATGATATAAATTACTATGTGAGGTTTATAAAACCCATCTTCTATCTAAATAAATGAGTGTAATTCACTCATTATTCCATTTCATTACATTAAATCTACACTTTAGATTACACACTGTTGCACTGCTTTTTGGATTAAAACACAGTGAATACACCTACATCCGTACACTGAACTAAAATAAAGGAGCAACAACTAATGGTAAAAGTACGTAGAGTGAAGCGATAGTGGAAATAATACCACAATATCGCTGTTGCGACAAGAAATACACCACAATTACAAACATTAGTGCAGTGGCTCTTAACCAGAGGTAAGAAATAGACTTTATTCTAAGGTTTCGTTTTATTGAAAAATATTAAATTTATAAAATTTTGTTGAAAAATGTCTATTTGGAAATTACATTATTAATATATTAGTACAATAACAAATTTATTAAAACTAGCTACACTGTTCAAAATAGTAGGGTAAAAAGAAAAAATGTTTAAGGGTAATTGAATTTGTAGCCTTATTAGTGCAAAAAATTGCCCTGTTTTTACGTATTTTAAAATATTTGACTTTTTATCTTGATGGATGGGCAAAAAATACGAAAAATAAGGATAAATTTACCCTTGTTACCCTTTTCTGGGATACGAAAATGCTCTTTTTGAATTTACCTATTTAGGGAAATCATATTTACCCTTTTTAGGGAACGGACTTATATAGGCACTAATAAGGGTATTTTTTTTCGAACAGTGTAACTTGAAAAACATAATATAAAAAAAATAAATTCATATTCAATATTTACAGATATTTAAAAAATCTTTCAGAACTCATTATATTATAATTAAACAACTTTATTAATTTTTATTAATAATCACCATTTCGACGTACTCAATGTACATCTTTATCAGGAAAAATTAAACAAATGACATAAACAGTAAATAATCAGAACTATAACTTAAAATCGTTTAATTTTAAAGATGAAAATAGAATTTTAGCGTAAAATTTGACAAAAGGCATACAGATGGAAAAAAGTTAAGAGCCACTGCGTTAGTGGGAAAACTACTTGCTGTATGGTATACACATACAGAAAACATGCTTACAGTGAAGCGTGGTAGTTAGTATTTGTTCGTCATGAGATTAATCTACTTTGACATTGAATTACCCCCTGAATACGGTCGGTGTGTGTGCTCGCTCGGTTTGTAATACCATCGTTTATTTGCTTTGCCCGTGTTTGCTGTTGCCTGATAATTATTTAAACGTGCCCAGAACACACGAATAGGAGAACAAGATCAACGAACATATTCAACAGAAGAAGAACTCGAAATTTATTCTTACGCTGGATTATTTGAAGGAGTAGATACTGTAACTTGATTTACTTATTTAAAAAAATATTATCAATTTTATAATAATAAATTCTAAACAATTTTTTTAAAGGAGTTATACTCCGTTTTTTTTTTGTAACTCAGAGAAGTGAAATAAAAAATTTGTTTTACTCTATAAACAACCACCGGAAAAGTACTAGAATTTTTTTACAGCAAGTTTAATTTACAATCCTAAATTTTTTATTTTAATTGGTTAGTCAATGAGACGTTTATAAAACAGTTGACAATCTGTTTTATACAACTGGCAAGTTGATATCTTAGTTTATTACTTAAAAAAAAAAACATGTTTTAGAATTATACGTTACTTTAACCGTTTTGTTAAAATTTAAAAAAAATTTAAACCATTTTTAGCATAAATAAAAATGTTTTTCCAAAAATTATTTATACACTTATAAATTGTATATTGAAATTATTATCGACACGATAGAATCAATGCAAATATTTACATTGAATTCTCGAAAATAATTCGGTACATAAATAAGTAATGAACGTAAACAAATTAAAATGCTTGAATTTTATTTACCATATTCGTGCGTATTACGCGGTCACCGCTAGATGTTGAATTGTTTAATGTCATTGTCATTCTGACATTTAAACGTCCCCTTGAATTGTAATATATTAAATATCAGTTCAGCATTTTCAGCGTTATATTAAAATAAAAAAAGTTTTAATAATATTTTAGTTACACACATTATAAATAAATGTTGTATTGTTAAAATTTTACGATGACAAAATAAAAAATAATGTGTTTTCTTTTTAAATATTTTCATCATTTATTTGAAATCTAAACTTACAAAAGTTTAGTTTGTTACAATTAAATTTCATGGCCCGAATTCTCACTTAACTTTTAAAAGTGATTTTTGTTAAAATTACTAATTATTAATTTTAATTAGTTTATTTAAATTTTGTAATAATAGATATAAAAATATATATATCAAAAATAGAAATACTATTCATATTTGATAAGTATTTGAAAATAAGCAATAAAAGCACTTTTTCGTAAACAATAGAGGTGGGAATACGAGCCAATTTATTTGTGTTAATTATTTCAAAATTATATGTATAATTAAAATTTGTAAATTCAACAGAAACATAGATCTGTATTTCCACATTTTTTTAAAAGCTTTTTTAGCAAAAGAATTTTTGCAAATTTCTTTCAAATCATATTTTGAAATGTTTGTTATTGTCAAATGAACATTATATGATTTTATTCTGAATAATATTATTTGAAAAATTGAAATACTACTCTGGAAATTCAAGTAGCATAATAATTTTGCATAAAAATTGCATATTTTTTTAAAAAATAATTTATGTAACATTTGGATGATAATAATTGATTATAATTATTTTTATTTTATAGTTATATTTTTTGTAAAATTTTTTTTGCTAATTTATAAATTATTATTATTATTATAAAAATGTAAATCATAAATAATTAAATTTCATTAAACAAATATGATTTTAAGTTAATTTTTAGAGCATACGAATAGAGTCAATAACAAATTTACACTATAAAATAACACGCAATTTAAATTTGATATGAAGAGAAAAGTTATTGATTTTGAAAAAATATACTGATAATTTATTTATCGACGAATATTAAACTAATGTTTATGAAACAAAACTATTGTTTTAAAATCAAAACGCATCTATAATAAAATGTCAACACATCTAACAATACAATAATTCATTTGAGAATAAAAATTAAACATATTTAGCGATATTAAATGACACCAATCATTAATCCATCAGTCGACCCCCAAGATAAATCATCGCGATAGATCAGTGAAACGTCCGTACGTCATCTGTCCCGCGACGCAATTGTTTTCGAAAAACAAATAGTAGTGCTCCGCCGCGCGCACACACACACACGAGTTGTTTATTGGCCTCGTATGAAAACGCGTGTGGTATCAAAACTGTTTCGTTTGCTTAGTTAGGTTGTGGCAGGTCAGTCAACGCGGGAGACATACGGGGTTCTCTTCGCCCCACTAGCCCGCCTTCTAGTTGCGCTAAACACATTCCACCTCACTCTCTGCCTTCATTCCAAACATATGATTCTTGTGGGTGGCTGACTTTGCCTGCGTCACAACAGTAACATATATGTAATTTCTCTTAACGCGGACGGAGATGTAGATAAAATTTGCATACGGTAATTTGTCTGTCCGAGATTTTCATTTTAGCAAACCCATCAAGTTTATCCATGCGTTTTGTATTAAATTTGCTGTCATATTAATGTTTGAGAAACATGCAATGATCTTTTAAAGCGCTTCATTCATAATAGTGAATAATTATTTTTTGTCTTGTTGTGTCAAGTAAACAGCAGTTAAAGTGACAATTTGCATTGATAGCCATTCAAATAAATTTTGCAATACCATTATGTGACATTTAAACGAAATTGTGCAAATACAATTAACTCCCACACTTTTCGTTTCTATATATTGCGTTAAACATGTTTTTAATTGCGCCATTACCTTTAACTATATATTTTTTTTAAAATATTACTTTAGTTCAACAAAAAAAATAACAATTTTATACATTTGTATTTTAAACGTACATTTATAAACAGTACATAAAACTAACTTTTCAACTTGGGGGTATAGCTCAGTGGTAGAGCATTCGACTGCAGATCGAGAGGTCCCCGGTTCAAACCCGGGTGCCCCCTCAATATAATTTTTGTTTTTTTTATTTTGCCTTTGACTGCCACCATTACTTATAATATACGATTTCTAATCATAAAAACATAAATTTATGTTATTTACGTATGTAAAAATAACATTAAAAACTTTGCATTTAAAACAATAATTTTTTAAATATAATTTTCTAATTTATATACCTTTTCTAATCGTAGATATATCTTTATAACTTTTGTGTCCTTGTACAAAATTACACTTATAAAAAAATCAACGTTTTTTGAAGATCATATCTTTATCGTTGTGTTGTTTATACTGTAAACGTTATAATAATATACCAACCATCACACATGAAAGAACTGTATATTGGATTATATATACATATTATGTTTGGATTGCTTTGGGTATATTTTATATTCGTTTTGTTCCTGTAAGCATAATCTTAATATCAAAAATTGTTTAATATTATTTTAACCGCAAAATGTTTTTTACACATGATTCATATACATGAATTTTTTGCGAAAATTGTATTTGTTTATCTCTAATATTTCTTGTTGTACGTACTTAGAAAAAAAGCTTATTTCGTAATATAATGAGGTATTTTATAATGTAGATATTTTTGTTTTAAAATTGTTTATAATTTAATAATATTGCATAATAATGCTAGTCTGTTTGAATATGTTTAATTTAATAAATATTTGTAATGTAAAAAAAATTGGAATGTATCATTCACAATATAATATTAATATCAATAAATTTCAATAAATAATTATTGTTTTTTTTATGTAAAAACCCAATATGTACTCGTAAATTATGGTATTTTTATTTTAACTTGATACAGAGCTTTTTTATCTAAATATTATATATAAAAATTTGCTGAAATTTTAATACATAATTAGTTAAAATTTTTATTTGTTTTATAACGTACTTAAGTAACTTTTTGAATTTAACTGTAAAAGTAATTTATTAAAATATATTTTTATTTCTTTTATTATTCTGAATTTATATTGTAATAATCACAAAAATTAAAAATTATTCCTGGAACTTATTTCTTGGGTTATATTATTAATATTATACATTAATACGAGAAACAAAACTAAATTAAAATATTTTATTTTATAACTAAAAACATAACTTATTTGTAATTCTAAATCTGGTTAATCATAGACAATTTTATATATAATTGATAAGATTATATATTTTTAGTTATTTGCACTTTTTAAATAACGTAAATGCAGATATAAAACAGATAATAATTATATATACAAATTGCATTAACTGACCAGGTCATTGACAACTTGTTATTATATGTCTATTAGATATTACTATGATTAGATACTTAAAATATAATAATCTGAATTAGAAACAAATAAAAAAATAACAAGATAACATTAAAAATTAGAGATGAAAGTTGAGATAAAGCAGAAAATTTTACACGAGTTTGTCACACTTTTATCATGCACTTCATTATTCCACGTATGTTTATCAATTTTTGCTTATAATGCATATAATTAATTTCAAATTATTATTTCATAATTTAAAACTGTTGTAAATAATATAGCATTTTATGTATTTTTAAATTACAAAAGTCAGATATGTTGAAAATTACATTTTGTAAACTAACTCCGCTTGCATATATTTCTGCCATCATGGTAACCAAAGCTATAAGTTAAAGATTCTGAGATTAAAATTAATTGAAACATATCTTTGAACTATTATTGTACAACGACTAATCGTAAGTTCATCAACTATTTAATTTGTAAAAGTGATAAATTATTTATTGATATCATCGACAATTTTTTTAAAAATAAAATGAAAAACAATTTTTATATTCTTGTTAATTAATACATTCGTCGATATGCATATTTTAATAAGTAACGTTAGTTATTGTTTACACCAGTGACTTTTTTTGAATTATTATTTAATACTTTTTGATAAATCAAAATTTTGTAAGTGTATTATTCAACAGTTTCTAGCTAATCAGGATTTGAAATATTTGACCGGTTATAGCTGTTGCAATAATAGAGTTCAATTTTCAATTATTTTGAAAGTACAATTATTGCATAGTAGGAAAAGTATAATATTCTACTCAATATATTTAATTTAAATTCAATTAAAATACTAAAGATTTTATATGAATTTATAATTTCATTAAGAAAAACATATTTTTTTATTGATATCGCTATCTGATTAAACCATATCAATGCAACAAAATGTGCCGCCCAGTACATTTCTTTTTCTGCATAAATATTTTCACAAACATAATAATAGTATTAACTTTGAATCCGTAAAAGCGGGGGCATAGCGGTGAGGGCAAACCCTAGACAAAAACAAACTCTCAGGCTATACGGTACGAAATGTTGTTGAACGGAGTAAGACAGCGAACGCGCTAGAATGTTCTGTCCGTGACGCAAAACACAAACTTCACGGCAACTTGTCTCGAAAGTTCTGCCCTTGCCTGCGAGAAACCCTGCTTCGCATTCGTTCGTCCAACCTATCCGATCAGGAAGAGAGCGCGCGGTGGCCGGGCAAGTGTGCAGCAGCAGCAGCAACAGCAAAGGGAACTTCTTGCCAAACTACGGAAATAGTCAAAACTCTCATTATGCCCGATGAAGCTGCGGCCATAAGCCGGGCTAGTTTGCCAGTTGGAAACCAGGACCTTTGACTTCATTTATATTGTAGCGACGAGATTATGAATTTCCAGACGCTTTGGCTTTGCCCTGGGTATAAACTGGCCACCGATAGCACCGTTGGTCTCCTGCACTTGCTTCGAGGTTTTAGTTTGGCTACCGTATTACATTATTATTATTGGGAAGTAATTAATTTGTATTTGGTACTATAATATTTTAGATTGCTTTTACTAAAGCATGTAAGGCTTTATTTATAATAGAGCTACAACTTTAACTTCATTTATTGGAAAATTTGTTTCTTATACTTATTATAAGAATTTGATAAATATAGTAGGTGGGAGCATCTATCAATTTAGTCGCGCTACTAAGTTAACATATGCTATCTCGTATTACTTAAGTTCAAGTCAATAAACTGGTACTTAACAAGAGGTAGTAGAAATAAATCTATATAAAACTAAATCAAAATTTGGAACGAATTAAAATCTCAGGGTACACATTATCAGCCAAGAAATAAATTGGAAAAATTGAAATTGGAATTTAGTACTAGGCAAGGTTTGTCTTGCTTGATTACTACAATTAAGTGGAAACAAAAAATTAATTATATCAAAAATTTTATTGCTTGTCAATATTCAACAGTAACTTTTATAAAACAAAATATAAATTTTTAAATATAATTTTGCCTGATTTAAATTTTATTTTATCAAAATTTAAACTCAATTTATTGTGAAAATATTAGAGTAGTAAAATTAATTAAATCCAAGTTTGATATTATAAAAAGATGTTAACTTAAGATACATATAATCAATCTTAAAACTTCATTCAATTCGAAAGAGATACAGTTATACTAACCTGTTATTAAAGTCAAATCGCTTCACTACTTGTTTTGTATTAGATACGTATACATATTACAATATGTACAACGTACACAGAAGGCTTTACGTTAATTTCACCAAGCGAAAGAACAAATTTGAAATTATATAGACTCAGTTGCAGTTTGCAGTTGGCAGTCATATTCAGTGTGGCGGATCCATGTACCACACACAATTGCAATTACAAGAAAACATTACAACAGCTATCATTTCTTTGCCTATTATAAATGAATATTAGAAATAGTAAAATTTAAAATTCTACGCAATTGATACAAATTTTACAATGTCGATTTCAAAGGACAGCTGATACTGAGAATCCCATGGGAAGTTGCTGACACTAATCAGCTGTCATTTTCAGATGTGTGCAGTTATTGATAAAACAGAAATTGAACTGAAAATAGAAAAACTTGTTTTTGATGTTTGTAAATAAAAATTAATAAAATTTTCATATGTTAGTTTAATAAAAAAATTTTGTGTTAGAAAATCTTTATGTTATAAAATTTGAAGAATACTCTAATATTTGCAAGACCAATCAATATTAATTTCAGTTGAATTATTTCACTCTACTAAATGTATAAATCAGTGGCGTAGCCAGAAACTTGTCATGGGGGGGGGGGGGTAATTATTAATATTAATCAATAAAGATAATACTATTTTGTATAAAAAATAAAGAGCAATAAAAATTATTTTTATAAAAATAATAGCAAAATAACATATTTCATATTTCACATACGTATGTTTTTGGTCGTTCAGGTTCTTGGGGAGGTTTCAACCCCCCCTAACACCGCCCTGGCTACGGCACTATTATAAATAATGCATTTTTATTTTAATATAATGAGTTTGAAAGATTTTATTACTATGTTATAAATAAATAGGTTCAAATACATTTAAATTTTACTGTAGGAAGGCGATCATCAAGAAAATTAATCTGCGTGCTAAAATGGCAACGTTGGAACAGTTAAATTATAATACACTGTTATGTTTTAAAACTATTATGTTTCATACTGTTGAAGGGGGAGTGTGGATCTATACGATATAAGGTAGGACTAAGCAAAGCAGCAGAAATTTGAAATTAGAACTTGTGTCATCATATTTTTTGAATGATGGTTTTAATCCATATCAGGCCTCGTTTGTTTGAACATGTCACATGGCTTTTTGAATATTGATCGATTGGCACACTCAATTTAAATTTGAAATTTACCTTGTAACTGTTTAAAATGGTAAATAGATTAAATTTCTTGCCTGCATTAGGAAATAGGAAAGAATAGTTTTTTATGCATGTGAGATGTATATATTTAACTAGTTTTATAAACATATAAATCAATAAATTAAAATATGAATCTTGCTGAGGCGAAAAGTTAATAAAATAAAATAATTTCTCTACAAACAATAATTTAAGTAAGCCTATATACGTATTTCGAAAGTTAAGCTTTAATTAAGTTATAAAATATACTAAATAAAATTACTATTCAAATTTCAGTTTTTTGTTAATGCTTATTTCAATTATAGTTATGTTTCTTTTGTTTAATGCTGAACATTTTTTCTTCACTACACAAATATTAAATTTATGCAATATTATCTAAAAGTGTCTTTTCGGAAACTAAATTATTAATATACCAACAGAGACAAAAGTCAACAAATTTTAAGTATTCACATATATTTATTTATTTGTGATTTTCAAACTTATTATACTATTTATTTAATAACAGAAAAATTAATAACTTTATAGCAATAAAACAACAATGTTAAACAGAATCATAAATAATTAAATAATATAAAACAAATAATATTTTTTTGAAAAAAATATATACATGTTTTTTTGCATATTTAATATTCAATGATCTTTATTCAACGACTGTCAAGTATCGTTAAAAAGTTAAATTTTAACAACACAAATATGCAGAATTTTAGAATTCCTACTTCCCATTTTCGTTATAAAATAATCTGCTAGTGATAAGTACAATAGTAATTTTTTTCCTTTTTACAACTTCTGTAAATATATAAATGTAATGGTTCTATTCTGATTACATCTGTAAGATCTGTAGCGTTACAGAATGACAACTTATTCTATAGTGGTACAAATTTTCAAGATGTGAACAGAATAGATCCATAAAGCAAAATTATAAAACTATAAAACTATTTAATCACAGCAGCAAAATGTCTCTTAAGTATTCTAAACTCACATTAACTAATCTTATAATAACTTCAAGGGATGTTACTATACACATTATTAACCAAAAGTGTGTTAATTATGCACAGTACTATGTAATTATCTAAACTAATTTCCCTCGTTCGTTCTCTTTCCAACTAATTCGCTGTATACGCATTCACGCACACTACACCAAAGCTAAACTTCACACACCCATACACACACATTCATTCGGAGCACGCACGTATAATGCATGCATATTAATAGGGGGTGAAAAGTACTCGGCAGTGTGATTTATATATTTTAACACGTGGCGGCGCTACATTTGCTCACCGCATCTCTGTTCCACATTCACTTTTCCGCACAGCGTCCGTCCTTGTTTAGTTGCGCTGGTTACTGGAGGCCGACGGCTTCCACTTCTTTTTCTTCTTTCGTTTTCCTATTGTTCCTTTTTTTTTTCCCTCCCAACATCAGATGCTTTTCCAGTTTTTTTTTCGCATGCAGCGCAGTTTTAAATATCTCGCGCATTAGCATTGCTATCTTTGATCTCTGCTGCTAGATGGGAGCGTGAGAGGGGATGTAAAGAGTAAGGGCGGTGTATGGATATGCTTGCAAGTACTCTACGTACGTTATGCTTGTTTTGCAAACTACGGTGTGGCGATGAAATATTTTTAGTACTCGTTTATACTTACCTTTTACTCGCTTGTAATTGCTTCACTAGTAAAAATGTCGACTTTTTTACATCACGTCACACTGCATATGCATGAAAAATAAACAAAAATATAATGTTGACTTTTAGAATTTCTACAATATTAAAATATTTTTAACATATAATAAACGAGGCGAATTATAACTAGAATAGTTTTGTTGTATAAATTACTGCATAATATGGTTGATTGTCCTATAGTTTACTTGAAAAACTTTATTTTTTAGTTCCAAAACGTTTGTCTCGTTCTACGTTTTATTGTAATTCTTCTGGAACAAATATTTTATATAACGCATCAATCAACATAATGTGCAGAAATTTTAACAATTGTTTATCTGATTTTAATATTTTTCATGAAAATTTACATTGACTAATTAAAAGCTTAAATTATTAAGTTACTCATAATAATATATTTGTATATATATAAATTAATTTGTCATTTTTTTAATATATCTTATCCTGTAATTGGTTGTATAACTGTTGGGTAATAAAATCATTATTATTGTTATTTAAATTTTTTAACTGATGAAACTAAACCCTTCAAAATAGACAAAAAAATTTGCACTTTTAATCATTTTAATAATATATTATTTATTTTTCATAATATGTAGGTTGCGAAATATACATTAATTCGCTTTTTATGTAAATTACCGCAAAATACTAAATATATTTACTTACCTCTACAGACACTAACTTTTAGTTTTTTGATATGGAATATAGAATCTAACTTATGTCCATTTAAAAATAGCAAGTTTACAGAGTAATATTAAAATATTGTTGTAGAGAAAATCAAATAAATAAATTTATCTGTAATTTATTTTATAACTAAAACTTTATAAAGAATTTTACAAATACAAATATATTCATATAATCTAAATTTTTAAACTGTCAATTAAATATAATTTTTGTGTATTTGTTTATTTTTCTTAAGTTAACACTATAATTTACTCCTTATTTATAAACCCATGCAATTTTCATTTAGTTTGTTCTACAAAACATCTTTAATACGATTCATCTCGTAACAGTTTTTTCACCTGAATCACGGTACGAGGGCCGAGTGGTGTTTATTTCTTTTTTGTATTTGTTTATATCTTTTTTGTTTAATTTCTCGGCTATCATATGGACGACAGACTAATAGTGAAATTAGTGTGAAGCGATTTTAATTGCATTAAAACTAGCGCGCGCAACAACATCGTTACTTCACGTGGAAATCGCTTCTCCTACGCTAATTTGACCTGATTAGATGCTGGTCGCGACGTTAAATTGTGCCTCTCTTACGTTTGTGTAGCTAAATTTAGATTTATTTGCTTGTCCAATTTCTTGTTCCTGTGATATTATTTCTATTAATAATAATTTTTAATGCGTAACCGTTAGTATAGGATCAATATGATTATCCAATAGTTGTAAATTATTTTTTATAAAAAAGAAAATATTTTAAAACTATTGCATGAAAAAAATCGTAAATTTCTTCACTAATAATTTATAAACAGAATACAAAAAAAATATACAAAAAATAATTAATTATAATTAAATGAAATATATTTTAAATCCCACTTTAAACGACCATAATTTGTTTACAGATATTTCTTGATCTTACGTTCACATAACGCGTTATTATGTTTTTGGTGTTACAATAAATTATACAAATATGACTTAAACAAATATTTGTTAATAATTATGATCATCTAAAGTTAGTCGTAGGCCATTGGTAGAGTGTTGGACTCACACCAGTAATTAAATTAAATTAAATATTATTTCTGGTATTAAAACTTTGTACCACTTATCTGATATCGGCTGGGTTTGAGTGCTTCGGAACCCACTATAAGCTATAGGTCCTTTGCTTGGCTGTGGACTATCGACCCAAATCATTCACAATGCAATTAAAAATTGTTAAGAAACTATATGTTCAGATACTCAAGCATGTAGACCCCCTATGTTCCACTTAGAAATTACGGGTGAAACTGGGCTTAGAATTTATAAAGTTTAACGATTTATTTAGAAAGCAAAAATATAGATATAAGTTTAATTTGATCATTTTGCCATTTGTATGCATATTGTATAAATAGTAAATAATTACTGACAACATCAATATAGAAAGTTTATTTACATATACTGTCCTACTAATGCTAAATCACTAAGTTCTCAGAAATTCAAATTACACTGTTCTCTAATCAACCACCTTCCTACAGCCCCGTAAGTGTCAACAAACGCCCTTGTTTATATCTCTAACGTATATATACATATAGTCATCTATGAATATCTGTAACGATCTATTTTGCCATGGATTATGTACATAATTGCCTATATTTGTATGTGTGTATGTGTATGGTATATATTTGTGAGAGACAGAAATTTCAGTTGATGATACAAAATTTGTATTTGTGCACATGCAAATCTAAATTATTTGAATGTGTACTTGTAATCATATGTGCATAAATAATTTACTGTATATTGTCATATTTCAATAATACGCATACGTAATTATGTTTGCTGGAATCTAATTAGTATATAAAATATTAATTCGCAAACGTTAATAAATATAATATGAATGATTAACGAAAGTTGGTGTTAGTCAGTTAAGATGGTTCGGACATGTTGAGCGAATGTCTAATGAACGTTAAAAAGATATATTTGAATGATTTTGATGGTATACGTTTGCGTGGACGTCCGAAGAGTAGTTGAATTGGTATGATTGAGAGTGTTTTGCGTGAGCGAAAGTTTCCAAGTAGTAGGAATAAGAGAGCATGTATGAGAGGAATTATGAATGTGGATAAAGCGAAAGTTGCTTGTTCGGATAGGAATGTTTGGAGGCGACTGATTTCGGGATGATGAAAAGAGTTTGTGCCACACCCTTTTGGGTACATGGCGTGATTGTGTATGTATGTATGCTTTTGCTTTTATGCTTTTCGAACTTATTTGTAATAAATTTAAATAACATATTTATACGTTTTTTGATACGTGTATTACTCACGCTAGTGAAATGTTTTGTTTTGACCAATTACAATTTTATTCATTACTCAACATTTTTTCAATTTCTTGCTCTTTATACAGTAATTCAGTGGTTCCCAAACTGTGCGCCTCGGCGCTCTGGAAATCCGCAACTTCTTCACAAGGACACAATTACACAATTTTTATAATTTTATATCCATTTTTAATTCAATGTCCATAGGACGCGACTGTAATTAAATTTGTTCAATTACATTTTTATGTGATCTAAAATGCATTTTATGTATTTTTACCTAACCCTTGCAAAAAAATTATTGACAATTTTTCAAAGTGTACTTATTAGAATTTGAACATGCCTACAAGCTTAGCGTGATACTCCAATATAAAATCAATTTACTATAAAATTATTTATCAATAACCTAGCAAAATATTTAAGTTGTGCCTTTAGGAATATACACATATTAATGTTCTCTGTTGTTAAAACTAAAGTAACCAACCATCATTCGACAAAGAGCCGAAAACAAACAAACGCAATATATATACGTCAAGCACGATTTGTTATTTTAACCTCATTCCGATATATTTGTTATGTAAAGTGACATCTGGCTGAGAATCCCTCCTCCGAGAGACGAACAAAAAAAAAAAAAGAAGCAACCAAATAATTCGGAATGCGTTTGCACGCGTCATACGCGCGCGAGCTTTGAAAATTTACTTTCGAAACGATAGTTTTCTATTTGGGCAAACAGGGCCCCCCCTCTATTTTATCAAATTCATACGTTCCGATTCCCTTGACGAATCGCTCGAGGGTTCGCTTGACTGGTAAGCAGTGGTGTTGTCTGTGGGGGGCGCAGCCCCAACACGGCCCAGCGCTCTGATTGTGTTACCTTTTCAAATAAAAAAGAATATCTATATAAGTTTGTATTGCTCGCGCCACACGTCATATTTCAACTCAATTTCCAAATATATTTTGAATGTTATTAAAGAAGTAACGAGTTAGTTGTGTATTGAATGAAAAATGAGATTGCTTATTTGTTGTTGCAGTTTGGAGTGAGAAAAGAACAGAAATACTGCGTAGTTTTACTTATATGTAAAACAAAATTAAAATGTAAATTTGATGTTATTATATCTACATAATATGTATATTTTAGTACTGATATAGAAAGATGTAAATAACATATAAAATAATTCTTATATTTAAAGTTTAGTTATCTGCACTTTGAGTTATGCACTATATAAGCTATAAGAATTCTAACTCAATCGAATTTAATTTTGATTCGGATTATAATTGTTTATATAATTGAAAATATTTAAACATACTTTTTTGGTTATTTCATTTCGTTTTGATTAATTTAATCTGGAATTAATTTTCTAAATATTTAGTAAAGTTATTTAAAAAGTACCTTATCTTGAATTAGTTCAATAAAATTTTTGAATTTAGACTGACAATCAATGTTATTATATCTACATAATATGTATATTTTAGTACTGATATAGAAAGATGTAAATAACATATAAAATAATTCTTATATTTAAAGTTTAATTTAATTATCTGCATTTTGAGTTATGCACTATAAAAGCTATAAGAATTCAAACTCAAGCCAATTTAATTTTGATTCGGATTATAATTGTTTATATAATTGAAAATATTTAAACATATTTTTTTGGTTACTTTATTTTATTTTGATTAATTTAATCTGGAATTAATTTTCTAAATCTTTAGTAAAGTTATTTAAAAAGCACCTTATCCTGAATTAGTTCAATTATTTTTTTTTTAATTTAGACTGACAATCAATGTGCTAGTCAAAATAATAACTAGCTTTAGTTTTGTTTCATCTTTAAAATTTTCTTTTAAACTTTACCGAAAAAATAAATACGTATATAAATTCAAGTACACGTATAATAAATTAACTGTTGCCTAAAAATAAAACTGCATATCTAACAATAAAACCACGCAAATAAACAAAAGTATAAATATATGTTCGGTTACATTGACACTAAAAATACCATTTACCACCGGTACAAACCTGTGCAAAAACCTAACAACAAACAAGTAAAAATAAACAAGTGCAATGGCAATGCAGCGGGCAAACACGTTTTGGTCATGAACCGAAATATCTATAGTTTATTCGCGGATAAATACAATGGTTGTATTCTGAACAGAAATATACGGTAACAGACTGTTACCGTATATTACAAAACATTACAGGTTAGAATACCACTATAAAAGGACTGATTAACTATTCTTTCAGTTAGCGTACACATACGCAATAATTACTTTACTTACAATTAACTGATTAACAAGTACGGATTTTTTTTAATCGATTGACTTATATCCTCTTTTTAGTTTATAGTATTGACTGAAAATTTAACTATAACTTGAATAAAACCGAGTTTTTTGAATACATAAATTTGAATAAAACGTAAATATGCGTAAAATTAAAATTCTGTTTTTTTAAGTAAACACAATTACGTCTTAATTTAAATCTACATTTTGGCTCTGTATATTACCTTACTCAATCTATGCTTGTTTCAAGGTTATCACATGGGGAATAAAAGACTATTTATAAACTCATAACTGCACTAACGTTTTTTTGCATTTACGCCTACGCATTGACAAATATTTTTGCTGTAAATTGTATATTTTAATATATAAAATAATTGTATTAATTTTCTATTTTTAATTTTTTGTTTTGCATTGTCAGAGTGTCTCAAATTTTATTAACTTTCATTCAATAAAAAATAGCATTTTATTTTGTCATTTCGAAAGTAACTATATATTTTTTTAAATAATTATTTTAAATAAGAACAGATATATTGTTACAATCATTTTTATTACTTGCACTAACGGATGTATTCTGTATTGTTTCCGTTAAAAATAACGGTCCGTTAAAATGAAAATTCTTAAATTCCGTAAGAAATCTTGTTGCTATATAGCAAAATTTCTTAAGAAATCTTAGAATTTTCATTTTAAAGGACCGTTATTTTTAACGGAAGCGATACAGAATATATCCGTAATGGGGATTGTACTTTTGTACAGATCATTTTAAAAATGATCTAGATCAAAATTAAGATCCCAGCAGCTAATATGTTCTAGATCAGATTATAGATCAATTTTTACAATCGAATCTTTGTTTTTAGATTAGATCAGGAATTTGTGTTCTTTTTTTAGATAATAAAAAAGATTATTACTAATACAAAAAAAAGAAGTAAGATGGCTACAGAGTATTATCGGATATAGCTAAGACATACTTCACATTATAAATGAATTTGCCAGCTAAGTGTTAAAAAGAAGTAAGTATATAATAGTTACGTATTCCGTACGAAAATTTTAAATATTGCGCATTGCCAGTTTTTCGTGGCGTTAACCATTCTCATCAACTGATCGGACATGGGTTAGTCGTTTTTCTCATGAAATGAACTATATATCTAACCTCACATCGAATTCGCGGTATACAACCAGCAAAATGTTTAGCAAACCGCGTGATTAGTGTGCCACTAAGTGCGGCACTAATTCACTTGTGTAGCGATCGTTTATCGTTGTTGTGTCTGTCTATCCATTCGTGTGTGTGTGTGTGTGCGTACAGTAGATACACGGTTGGGTACGATGAGTATGTATGTGTCTGTCGCGAGCATCGTGCGGGCTAAAATACGGCAGTCGAATGCAGATGTTTCACCATGCAGACGCACACACACACTCACTGAGTTCCCCAGCCCCAGCCTAATGAAAATAAAAACGTAGCGATCGCGAGGCTAAATGGCATAAATACTTCATTCGTTTGCATCGTTGTTGCGCGAGATAAATTTGTTCTGACCCTGAAATGTTTTAATTCTTTAATCCGTCGTGCAAATGCACGACTTGGCTGGACTGTGATTTATTGCTGGATATTTGTATTTGGCGACAGATTTAAGCTGCTAAAATTTACTTCGCTATGTTTATTTAATGTTTCGAATATATTCTAAAAAATTTGTAAACACAAGTTTATTTTTATATATAATTCAAATTCTGTTGTGTCTTTTTTTTTTCACAAAATAATTTTTTGAAGGAGATTATTTCATTTTATTAACATTTCGCCACAGTAAGATCATATTTTAAATTATTATAATGTATTATAATAGTAACATTGCAAAATTTCGAATGTTTGAAGAATTAATACCATGCGTCTGCCAATGCTGGATGTTGAACTGAAGTTTATCGGACAATGGTAAATATGTCAATGTTAATTACTTTCCGATTGCAAAGATCCAGATTTTTTTCTGTTTCATATAAATACATAGAAATGTATATGAACGTAAAATCAACTATTTTTTATTCTTATTAAACATAACTAATTAATTTTAATTGGTTATAAATCAGTAAAAAAAAATATGTCAAATGTCGGAAAACGTTTCAGCATTCAGACTACTTATTTTATTAAAATACTCTGTATGGTAACTTCAGGTATTAAATGATTTTTATATAAGTTATATATTTTGTATCTTTATTACTAGTTAATTATTTATACATATTTAGTATTAAAAATAATATAAAAAATAAATATTGTTCAAATATATAAATTTACGTTGTAGATTTTTTTAAATTCTGCAATATAAAATAAAGATATTAACAATTACTATAAAATTTTAAAATAATATTATTATATTTGTTTGCAAGAAGTAAGGAATAATATGAAAAATGAGTCCAATTTCCACTAGTATTTTGTTTATAAAAAAAACGAGCGTGATTTTGACAATTTAATAGTCATCTTTGGGAACAGGTATACAAATAATTTTTAAAATCTATGTTTACTATGCATCATTACGTACAGAAACAGATATTATTTTTGTATGTTTCGGAGCATAGTAAACATGACATTAATAAATATTTAAATGTTAAAAAAATTTATTTAAAAATTATTTATGAAAATTATTTTAAAAAGAACAAATAACAAAAATATTTTACTAACAGCCAGTATCATATAAACACTTTAAGCTTTCATAAAAGCTTTGTTTTATCGACAACAGCAAACAATTTTACCATTAGAAGTGTGAAAAGTTGATAAAGAAACATCGTTTTATTAAGAACTGTAATTAACTAATTATTATCATAGTAGAATTTAAAATAGAAGCTTTTTAATTAGTTTAAAATTGACTTTAGTTAAAGTTTATGAAATCGGCCATTAATACTAATCAATTAAAACATTCTCATTTTATTAATTGAACGATCCGGCTTGAAATCAAAAGGTTGCGGATTTGAAAGTTTTAAAATAACTTCAATTAATTTTTTTAACAAAAAAAAATTAAACACTAAGACATAATATTAAATATATTGAATACAGTTACTTTACAAATACAATATATATTTCTTTTATTTTCATTTGAAATATTTATACAATAAATACCGAGCACCGAGGATGTCATCTACGATGTATGGCAAAACGTCTGCGACCAGAAAATTCTATGAATATGGATTCCGGCCGTGAAAGCCTGAAGATTACTAAATGTTAAAGTAAATTATTAAAATGAGAAGTGTATATAAATAAGGTATTAAAATGAATAACAAATTTTTTAGTAACAAATTAACATAAAAGTAAACATATTTATTTATATATTGCTCACTAATTTTATTTCAAAATATTGTGACAGCTTATCACTTTGACTGAAACTTATAATTCATTTCCATTTCAAAAATTTACTGCTTCTAAAAGTTATAAATTATAAAGTTAAAACTGGAGACAAATTTTATTTAATTTGTTTTAGAAAAAAAAAAAATAAATATCAAAAGCCAAATAAAGTTAATTTTTTTTATTTGAAATAATCCAATGTACATATCCAGACAGACAAATTAATGTTTTTGAAACAAATTTGTCACAAAGTCAAATATTTATGACACATTTTTTCGATGTTTATTTTTATTAGCTTGTCGACGCGTGGATGTTGTCAGTAAACAAATTTGAAATTTTAGATTTTTTTTTGCGTAACGCATTTTACGTAATCCTACATCACAAGAGAATAATATTTTGCAATTTTCAAGTTGAGCCTGGTGACAAATTATCACTGATGATTTGGTATTCGTATATTGACCTACTTGTAACGCCGCGCAGAACACATGCACATATTTGGCGAAAATTATATTTTAATTTTTTATACACTTTCTTGACATGATATATTCAGTTGTAAGCAATATAAATGCTATTATACATATATGTTAAATACTGTTCTTAATTATTTTATAATTAGCATGTATAAATATAGTAAGTTTAAATGTTTCAAGTTCTTTTTAATTGAATACAAATTATTTACTTATAAAATTTTAAATGGCAATTTATAGCAACGATATTTATTATGGAAAAGAATATAAATGGTAATAGTAGAAAGAGCAAAAAAGATATAGATATATATATATATATATATATATATATATATATATATATATATATATATATATAATTAATAACATGATTAGGACTAGTAGTATAGATTTGTAGGTGAAGATTATGAGAATTGTAGACAAAATAAATGGATGTTTAAATGAAAAATCTCATTGTAGATACTTTACCAAGCTTTAAGGAACATTAAAAATAAAGTTATATATAATAAATATATTTCGTATAACATGTAACACACACATATCATAAATAAATTAAATTGCAGACCCAAAAGACCGTGAATCTACAATAAGATTTTTTATTTAATCTATCCACGATGGCTACAATTCCCATAATCTATGTTTATTTTAGGAATTGTAAGAACTGATTAAAAATCTTTTTGACACATTTTATAAAAAAAATTATAAGAAATAATGTTTTTATGAAACATAGTTTTTTATAGTTTGAGCAAAAAACTTTATCAATCTCTTTTTGATTTTTTTTTTAAATAAATAAACAAAACATAGTAACGCATTAATATTGCACTATTTATAAAACTATATAAAAAGATTAATGCTAAGTTTTCCAGCAGATAACTTCAAACAATACTCGATTATTTTTCGCTCAACTAAAACCGTATAAAAACCGTACGTAACAGTTTGAGCATTTCTGATTTAATTATCCATATAAAACCCATATTCATATGATGGGCAATAAAACCAAAACAATTCGAGTTTTGTTTCGTTTTTTGTTTTCTTGTATTCTTTTATTTTTGCTTTTCTATTCTGCATTCAAACATTATAATACCACGTATCGATCAGTTTTTAAAATACGAGCAGCCGTGGCAGCGTGTGCGCTGTTAAAATTTATTTGCTGCAGCAAACACTTAATGGTAATGTTATTTTCCGACACTGTATAGTGACTGACCAAGGTAATAACCATAAAAAACTTGGTGGGTCTTTGATTCCTGCCTCCCTCCCGCACTACGTGTCTCCGTACGCACGCACGTACCCGCACTGTACAGCAGGCCCAGGATATTACAGAGTATGACTCAAAAGTTCCGGGATAATATCTAATTTTTTTTATCTATTCGAAATTGTATATAGGGTGTTTGATAAGTCAATGTATTAATTTAAGGAGGTGATAGAACAGACTATTTGGAGCAAGCATATATTTAAAGTGTTACGGTTTATAGGATACAATTTTTTTAAATAATTTTAGCGAATAATTCACATGAATCTAGTGCATGTTTTATGGTTTTCTGTTACTGAGTTAAATAGTATTAACAAAAAAAAAAATGCATACTCCATGGTCCAGTTGCATAAAGCATAGTTAAATGCTTTGCAAGTTAACCAATTCCTTAACTTATAAGATATTTATGGATAAAAATATTTGACCTATGAAAAAAACATATGATCTACCGAATAGTATCTATGAAAATAATAGTTTACCTATGTATTAAATAATTAATCTATGGTTTTAATTTCTGACTTATAGAATTAATTATTGATCTATAGAAATATTTATAAACCTATGAAAATAATTATCGACCTATGGAAATAATCAAATACCTACTGATATAATTACCGATCTATACAATTAAGAAAATGGCTATTTATACATACGGTATGTATACGCAATTGGCTATTTATACACTGAAAAAAATGGATAGTTACCGTAACGCTATTTATATTTAAAAAGGTGACACAAACACAAGATATTAAAAATAACAAAATAAGTATATTTAAAAATTAACTATAAATATAATAAAAACAAAAATTTAATACCATCAATTTGTATATAGTATTACAGTCTTAATTCTTAATATAGTTTTAAAATATATATGTGAGTAGATTTTAAAAATGTATAAATTTGTGAATATAGTAAACATACTCGTATATTTCAAATAAATATCTACTTATCATTATACAATTTGTTAAATATCTATTTTTCTCAGTGTACATACATTATTTTTACGTAATTGGCTATTTAGGGTAGGTTAGGTTAGTAGGTTAGTTTAAGTTTTTTTTTTACTATAGATCATTTTTTAATTATTAATAGGTAAATAATTGATTTTTCTACAGATAAAAATATAAAATTTTATAGGTAATATTTGAATTATTAATAGATCATAAAATTAGCATCCGATATTTATTATTGTGCGATCTTAATAGAACTTGTGAAAAACTATTATTATAGTGACCAGTTCGTGAACTTTTTGCGCATTTCTTCGACATGAAGACGGGATGGGATGGTATTACGCGACCACAGCCACCACCTACTTCAGAATGGGACCATTGTGATGTGCGTGTCACGATAAAGATGCGGCGGCGGCGGGCGTCCACTTGCCTGGAACGTGTTTTTATAGTGCCGAGGTACCGAGCTACACAGGTTTTACGGGATACTTAACTTATACATAATGTAAATACTTTTTTTTTTATTGTTTGTTTAGGTTTTATTGTATTTTATTTTGTTGTTGCAAAAAACGAGAGATTGTCGTCGCATTTCATGATCAATGAACGCACACTGATTTCATTTATATTATATCATTCTGTTTTTTAATAATTAACTATAGGATATGGTACAAACTAATAATTATTAAAAATATGTAAATATATAATATATATATATATATATATATATATATATATATATATATGCAACAAGTGTATAAAGTAGTACTAATTCTACGAAAAAGATTGAATGATTTTGATGGTATACGTTTGCGTGGACGTCCGATGAGTAGTTGGAGTTGTATGATTGAGAGTGTTTTGCGTGAGCGAAAGTTTCCAAGTAGTAGGAATAACAGAGCATGTATTAGAGGAATTATGAATGTGGATAAAGCAAAAGTTGCTTGTTTGGATAGGAATGTTTGGAGGCGACTGATTTCGGGATGATGAGTTTGTGCCACACCCTTTTGGGTACATGGCGTGATTGTGTATGTATGTATGTATGTATGTAATTCTACGAATGAGAAATTTGACCGCACGACCGTAGGTGAGTAAAAAAAAACTTTTCTTTTCAAGCGTATCATAATATTAATATTACATATATATAATAAATACACAATCACGCCATGTACCCAAAAGGGTGTGGCACAAATTCCTTCCACTATCCTGAAATCAGCTTTCTCCAAACATCTCTGAATTGAATTGCAAGACGCCAACAATAGACAACATCAATCAGTATCAAGGCATTGATTTAAATAAAATTAATATTTTTAATTTTTTTTTTAATCAAGTTACTTCGTTACTTCATTACTTATTTCTATATATGTCTTGTTTGTTTATTATATATGTCATTTGTATATTTTTCCTAATGATGATATATGTAGAGTATATCGAAACATCGACATACTGTATATAAATATATACAGAACTTAATTCTAAAAAAATAATTATAACAGAAGTTAAATTTGGCATAAAAACTAAAACTACAAGTAAAATAAAATTCGAATAAACCATGTAATTTGTTGATTATTACACCTACTAATACATTTCTATTACAATCGTCGTTCAAATGTAGAAAACATTTCATTTCCGGTTATCTTAAAGTATAATCAAAATCAAATCAAGTTTATGGGCCAGTTTGTAAATACCGGGAAGATTTTATAGTACTATGTCATTAAACATTCATCTACTTTAAAGTATGTAATAATAATAAAAAAATATATATTAGTACCAGCCACTATTACTGTTATTATCGTACGAGTTATGGTTCAGGCAATTCATAAATTATTGTAAGTTTACCGAGGTTTGCTAACACAAATTTGATTAATGACATCTGTAGTTTTAAGTAGTTTCTAGAAAATTGAGAAATTATATGGTTATAAATAATCATACTTATTTTATTTTCTAATCAATTCATTTTACAAGCATATTATTAAATTTATTATTGTAAAATAATAAAAATATATGTTTGTAGATAACAAAAATTTATATTTTAAATGTAAAACCAAGAATTTAGTTTCAAAATAATATCAAGATTTTTTTTAATTTATAAGTGCTTTTAAAATGAATAATATGGTATATATTCACAAATTTTTCTATATTTCATTGGTTTAAAGGTAAAACTCATTAACTCCAATACTCTACAGAATTTTGCTGTAAACAGAAATACTACTTCCCAATTAATAATAAATAATCAAAAGAATGTTAAAAATTCTGGAATTTTTTGCAATGTTTGACAAATTTTTATATATAGGGCCCAGTTAGATAAAACATGTTTAATCCTTTTGAAGTTAACTCTTTCGTTAACTTGCAGACTAATAAATGAATGAATTAGTTGACAGTTTAATTGCTTACTTATGCAACTAGTTCAATTTGAAAAATATATAGATCATTCTACAAAGTTTTCTAATATTTTTTAAGAATTTGTTATAGATTATAAAAAGTTTTATTCATAAATTAATCATAATTTGTACTGAATTACTCAATGTATTACAATATAATTTATTAGCCAAAAGCTAAATAAAGTTTGATTCTATTCTATACATTTCTAATCAGAATATAAATATAGAATTAAAAACATAATTATCATATTTTAATAACGAAAAACACTATAAAAATCGAACGTGATTCAACTTTAATTCGCCTATCAAATTTACGATGATAATACGTGCTGCTTCTAGTGTTAATTTACCAACACAACACTGCAAGTCAAAGTTCACGTTTAGTGGAGAATCGGTAACACCGAAACTGCGATAAAAACACAGAGAAAGCAAATGGCAGCTGTACACGACAGGGACATTACGCGCCTTATCTGAAATTTGAAGCCCCGTCAATAAACAATACATTATTCTAACACATCTGGAAAGATAGCCGCAGTTGAAATTGGTGATATATATATATACAATCGGATATACGTGTACTATCGGAATATTTTTGTGTATGTTTATATACCTATAGATATCATTGTAACGCATACGTGGCTAGGTAGTTGTGCTGACACGTGGACTTTGTACGACAGATGTCTCATCGGTAAAAGGTTTGAAAGATTAGGTGTTTGTATTAATATTAGTGAAGAACGGATCAATTTTATTTAAATTTTATGGTCAAAGTTAAGTAATAAAAGAAATAAAGATGTGAAATCTCGTTTTAGTTTTAGTGGTTTTAGTTTTAGTGGTAATATCAGTCGTGTGGCGTCGAGAAAAATATCGATCGATTTCGATTCCGACTCAAATTTCGTTTTTTTTTATCTGACTCCGACTCCAACTTTTATGTTTTATTATATTAAAATAACTACAGAAAATATATTCCGAGGTTATTAAACTAATGCAAACTAATGTAAAACATTCACAAAAATAATGTTGCTAATTATTTTAAATGTTGTAAATGCAATATGATTAATTTATCACAAAGATATTAGTATTTTATCATATTTTCTCATAGTTTTGAATAGTGTTGTATTAAAAATGTTTAATATTATACTGTCTTTTGTTTTGTTCATTTTTTGTTACGACAAGCGTCAGACAGACAGTAATGTGCTCATATTTAGATTTATCGATCATTAGAGAATGCAAATTGTTAGTGGTATATCGCTGCATTATTTCTAGAACTATTAGAAAATGAAAAAAATATCTATTTGTTCACGTGGTTTTCTGTTTGTTAACTTTTTGCTTTAACAAATAAGTCGGAGTCACAACAACAAAAATTTTACTCCGACTCCGGCAAAATTCTTTAATTTCACGACTATCTATTAGCTTATAAAAACATAATAAAAATATGATGAAAAATAATAATAATTTTAATTTTTAACTACAATAAAACCAACAATAACTTATAAAACTAAAAAGTCTGTTTGCGTTGTTTGTAAGTTTTATTTAGATTTAGAAACATTAACTTTGCGCTAAAACATAAAGCTAATTTCGAGATAAGTAAGGTAGTGCAAAAGTCATCACTTGGCCAGAGAATTGATGTCGAAATTCACGTCGAGTCTAAAACCACCGATCAAAATCAAAACATACTCGTATTTCCAAAACCGAACTGACATGTTAACCATAACAAAATTGCAATTATCAAACAGTAATATTTATAACATCATACCAACATTTCTGTATACGAATAACACATGTAAAAAAATTTCATATTCCAAAAACCACCATCATTAAATCATTACCTATAGCACAAACAAAATCAAATCACCTTCGTGTCTCTCTCTCTCTCTCTCTCTATCACTCCACCGCATGCCTCAATTAATCGCCAACTCTGAAATTCAAATCGCGTCGCTTCATTGTTTTTATATTAACAACTGATAATCGATGTATCGGGTTTGGTACGCGGCGAGCGGGCGACAGATGGGAGCGGGTGACAGATGGGAGCGGGTAGATTCAGCGACGCAGCGCGACAGTATCACCTTCAAATTCGTGCTGGAAACGGCGCGGTGATAGCTACGTGGAATTGTCGTCATTTCTAGTAGACGTTCCGTTCGTCGTCGAACATTTCCGTCGATTGATTTTGCGTGCTCGTCGAGGTGACGTAGACGGTCACCGACACGTTGATGTACCCTGTAGGTACACGTATTCCATGAATTCGTTGAATTGAATATAAGTTAGAAAATCTGATGTTGTTTGGACATAATGTTTATGCGAATATTTGATTGTAAAATACAAAAAAAGATATCACTTCTGTTAAATAATTTATTTATTATATTAAGGTGACCACTTGTCCTTTTTTAGGGAGGACAGTCTTTTGTAGATTTTGTCCTTCCTCGAAAAGTGTCCTCCTACCTATCCTCCTTTTTGATATTTTAAAACTAATCTGTTAATATCTGTATTCAGAGATGCCACATACCGTAAAATTCAATATGAAGGATATTTCTTGCTCCGAAATTTCCAATATATTTTTAGAAAATGATATATTGACAAAAAATATTCATTCGTTTAATTAAATAATTAAAAGGGATGTAAGCATAATTAGTGTATTTTGTTTGAATTAATAAAATGTTTCATTTATTTACGTTGTACTATTTTCTTAAATTTTTTCGTCCTCTTTTTTGTTGTAAAAAAATTGGTCACCTTAATTATATCTATGGGTCTCTTAACAACTAAAGTTATTTTTTATTCAAATTGGAGAGTTTTTCTCAATTTTTGTTTATTAATTTATATTTTATACTTTTATTATTTAATAGTTTCTGGCCAATCACAACATTGCATTTGAAATATCTGATGAATTAATGCTGTTGCTAGAATAATATGCAATTTTTATATTATAATGATTTTAAAACAAGGCATAAAATCGAAAAAAAAAACGGTTAATTAAACCAGTTAACCGATACTTTTGTAAATATTTTGCAAACGTTAACCGTAACCTTAACCGATATTTTAAAATCTTTAAATAAATACTAATAATTGGTAGTAATTTTACAACAAATATTTTTTTAAATATACAAAAATAAAGGTATAGTTTGACAAAAAAAACTTAACAAAAAAAATTTACCGGTTAAAACCGCTTAAAAATATTAAAAAACGGTTAAGCAACAAAAACTTTTTATCGGTTATATGCTGTGTTTTATAATGTGATTTATCGTCAGTCGATTTCTTGTTTGTTCCGTATCACAAAACCTTACTTTCGAGAAAATGATGTTTAAAGTTTTTGAACTGAATTGTTTATAGTATGGATATGGAACCAATTAGAATTTATATTTCCGAGACTATAAAAATCTTTTAGAACTCATTGTATTAAAATAAAATTGCTTTAGGTTAAAAATCTCTATAAATGTTTATTTAAAATCGACGTTTCGACGAAATTCAACGATTGTCTATTATTATTTGAATTATTTTTTAAATTTACTTTGTACGAGTAATCATATAATAGTGAGAAATTACAAATATATTACTGTTAATATATTATCTACAAATACAAAAATAACAAAATAACTGACTCTATTTTAATTTAATATTTAAAGTATTGGATATTTTATTTAATAATTACTAAACTATTTATTCTATTTACCTATATTTATCAAACAAAAATAAAACATGTATTTATTAAAGTGTTTTCAGAATTTACTAAACAATACAAAAAGTAAACATTTTACATTCTCAATGGAATTATTATTTTATTTATCCATTAAATATAACAAAATACATTCCGAAAGCAAAACCATAATGTAGTTTAATAGTTTTATATTGATTTATTTTACTAAATATATTATCAATATATAAAATAATACCAATAATTTTTTTACAGATATATATAATGAATGAACCAATATAGAAATTTATATTTATTACTCTACATGTAAATATACTTGAATATTTATTATTTTCATTTATTATTTATAATAAACATAATGCGATAGTTTGGTTGTTTTTTTTTTCGTCTGATGATTGCCGTAAATAGTTTTTTTTTTCATGAGTTTTAAATTAGTTCAACGCCCACTAGTCCGAAAATAGTTAGAACCACTCCGTGCATCGAGCGGCGAGGTTAAAGCGGTGCAGGGTAATCACCCCGTCTGTCCTGTGTGAGTCGACGGGGTGCGCCCAGGTTCGGGTGGTATGTACGTGTGCATATACGTGAAGGTAAAGCTTGCTGTAGACGATAACGTTTCAATACGTACATATTTATTGCGCAACAAGTTATGCTAAATGTTTTTCTGGCTTAAAAATATCGAAAAATTTCAAACTAAATACCAAGGTTAAGAATATATATATATATATTTACGAAAAAATTGTATATTAAAATAAAACTGGTTTTTGTTTAAGTTCTGTGTTAATATTTATTAGTAATCGACGTTTTGATGAACTCAACGTTCGTCTACATCAGGAAAACTGATTCAAATGACATTTACAGTAAATAACAGAACATAAAAATAAGTTACTAGGTAATAAATAAGTAACTACTTAGATCATAAAAGAAAATTATATTATGTTACGAAGAGTATTCTACTCCGAATGACATATACTGTTTTTTGCAAGTATTTTAAACGAAACGAAACGAAACTAAATATAAAATAAATACAGAATAACTAATTTAAAATTAAAGATTTAATTATTTAATTATCAAAGTTGGTGGTGTACATTGAATTTTTTACATGTCTTCACACATTTTTAATAATCAAATTCAAACAAAAATACACAATCCAACTATCATTATAATATACTAATTTTCAATATGCCTGCTGGAGCCGTTATTATAGTATGTCAAACATGTTAGATTAGTCATTAAGTTACTAGCATAATAATATTACCTATCAATAATATAATGACTTTATTATACATAGGGAATACAGAAGCATAATGTAAATATTTTAATATGCTTGAAGAAAAAATTAATATTTTTTTCAATAGGTTAATTTTGGTAACAAAAAAAAAAATGTAATTGTTATATTTTTATTGTAAATGGCTTAGATCGCAACATATTCACTATACTTTGCCAGGTAAGCAATACAAAATTTTAAATATTTACAACCAGTTCGATTTGATTTAAAAGTATAAAATTCACATTTACAAAAATACAATTTAAACAATAATTTTTATATTGAAATTTAGTCTGCTATATTTATTTTATAATGTGAATTAAAAATAATTCAAAATAAAACGGCTTTAGGTTATAGTTCTGTATTAATATGTATTAAGAGGAAAGTCTGGTGTAGTCTGCCGAAAAATTATCTATTATAAAGGGGTGGATTAAAGAAAAAGTACTAGTTCAATCAATATGAAACTTTTTGCGATTTATTAAGCATCATTTAAATTAAAGAATAGTCGCGTTAATTAATTTAAAAAAATAGTCGCTGAGAGAAATGGCGATGTGTGGCTGTGACAGCGTTTACGCCGGGGGTTGCAGAGACCGCTACAATCATCTGAAACAAAAAAATCAAGAACGTCGTTAAAGAACATGTAAATACTCTTAGCATGAACTTCTTAAAAATATAATTAATTTAATTTTAGCATATTAAAACTAAACAAAAGTTGCCGCAAAATCAACTATTTTAAAAACACTTGTTCTCTACATATTTTATATCTTCCTGATAAATGTATATGTAGAGTATATCGAAACGTCGATATTTAAATAAAATATATACAGAACTTAACTTTAAAGTAAAGCATTTTTATTGTCATATATTTGTTCTTCATATATATTTATAGCTATTTACAATGAGCTAGAACATTGATAATTAAAAATTTTATAATTGCACAATAATTGTGCACATTAAAAAAAAGTAGAGAGAAAACGAATACTGTCTAAAATAAGCTTCCACAAGACATGCCAAATGTCTAGGGCTACTTCACCTTGGTATTTCAGATTATAGTGGCAATTAATGCCGGGTAGCGTGGTATTCGAGTTTTTTTTTGTTAATAATTTACGTGTTTCGTGCGAAATGCTGGTAAAGATTTTATATTCGAGAAATGAAACGAATAAAATGGAGATATGTATGTAGACATACAAACGTATGTACTTATACATACAAATTGCTAAATACTTTCATCATGCAAGGGTGCTCTGACTTTTAGTTTTACTCGTTCTCTTGACGACAACATTTTCAATTGCTTATTGCTCTATGCAGAAAATACAATATAATTTTCTTAATATTCCCAGTAATATGAAAGTTGATAATTAGTTTAAATCATAGATTCTCAAATTTATTTGAGCTATTGCCCAATTATGAATAAAATAAATCTCCAAAGCCCCCTCCCATAGCAGATTTTTTTTAACAATCCATTGTTATAAAACCAATACATATTTAGCACTGAACGGACAGAAAGCTAGATTGTTCTGCTAAAAGTGAGAAATATTTATTATTTATTGGTTCAAAAATTTGAAATATTTAAGTTGCAGCGTTATAAACACAAATGTAGATCAACTACTATTGTTATTTTTATATTTGTGTAGATTTTAATAGAAATTTTGAGTTCTATTTGAATAATCAGTAATTATAAATATTGATTAGTAGCATTATTTGCACAATTTAATTTTATTTTTATACTAATACTGTTACACGTATTTTTTTTTTCAAATTTAAAATAAATAAAAAATATATACAATGTCATTTTTAATTTCTCTTGTACATTATATATGCATTTAAGTACCGAATATATACAATACAAATAATAATATAAATTTATTCTGATACAATCAATTTATGTTCTGTATCGAATGAAAACAAACGAAGTTTCTTTTGTAGTTATTCAGACTAAACCTCGGTATTAATGCAACTATATAATTTACTAGAGTATTTCTAAATTGAAACATGCTATAGAACAGTTAATGTGTACTCTATATAATAATTTTCTTAAGAAATATACAAAAGCAATCTATTGTAAAAACTTATAATTATTCGTTAGTTATTTTTTTCTGGTTTTTTAACAATTTGATTTTCTACACAAACATATTGTTATATTCTATAAATTATTATTTTCATTTAACAATAGTACATTTACTACCGTAAAAATAATTTTTTTTATGAAAATATATTTATAAAATTGTATTGTAGTAGATTTGCAATTATTTATATATTTAAATTTTAGATTTATGATTTTTATCAGTTTTCGATTAATACCTTTGAAAAAAAATCTAGGCTTATACAGCAAGGAAAAGAACGTACCATCTATAATTAGTAATTAACTAAAAAATCTTCAATAATTTCATATTATTTATGGTATCTGTTTATAATTTTATATAATACTTTTTTAGTTTCATTCTGTATTTAGTTGCTTTTGAAGATATTCATTGCAAGATTTTACATCATTTTTAATATTAACTATTAGTCACAATATAATAATTTTTAACAGTTAATGTATTTGTGACTAAGATAATAATATGAAAAACGTTTAGTTCAACGACACACAGTAAGTATCGCGTCATTCATTTTCAGATTTGAGTACAATGACAAAATGACTGCTATTAAAACTTTTTGATTAACCGTTTTATGCTATATGAAAAAAAAATAATTTTTATATAAAGACATAATATATACATCTGTACGTATAACTACGATTAGAAATCTTTGAAACTGTTTAGATATATGACATCAAACGATTCCGTTATACGTAGAACTCGTTTTTTTTTTTAGTATTTTTGTCTTTAACTGAAAACTGTGTATAATTTTCTTTGAAATCAGTCAGTTGAAGCAAGATGGTAAATGAACTTGCAATAACAAATTCCCGTTCTTGCCCTGAGATACATAGAATTTGTCGGTTATAAATATTAACAATTTAAACATCCTTCTGCATTCGATTCTACGCTGCATTTTACCGTCATTAAATTCTGATTTCATTAAAAGCAAAAATCATTAGATGCAACTTTGCTTTTGATTTTCTAAAGGATGTAAGAATTATTTTAATTTTAAAATAAAACTTGTACGTTTTGAGAAATAAATATTTGAATATTAGTTTTTCAATTGATGATTAATATATATTTTTGTTTAAAATATTTATTTTTTAACTATCAAAACACCCTACTTAACACAAAAGTTGTTTGAATAGGAATATTTGGAGAAAACTAATTTCTGCTTAAATAAATAGAATTTGTGTCACATATATATGGGTACATGGCGTGATAGTGTATGTAATTGAGTTAAAGTTAATTTTACTTTAATAAAATATAACAAATTTAGATATTTTTAAGCATTTCTAAGTAAATAAAACGTACACGTACGTGAACGCAAAAACCGTGTAAAATCGATTTAAAAAATACACATCGCGTCGACAAAATGTTATACGTGAGCGGTGTGTATCTTCTCTGCAACGATGAACGGGCAACTACGCTACGGCCAACCAACTTATGTCTGTCGCTTGATCTATTGGGAATAAGATCCTTCTTCTGGTCGGTGTACCGGAGCAGAGTGGTGCTCGCGCGATTTAGAATAACTAGGATTCTGTCTGTCTCTGAAAAACCTTTGGGATTCGATATACAGACACATAAGTTTGTTTTGCATTTATGAATATCAATTGATCACGTAGGTATTATTTGATTTTTACCTACTGTGTTTATTTAAAATATTATTTTGATTATCAATTTTGAAAGCAAGACATTGTTTAAACATATTATATATAAATTATTTAATGGATGACCCAAACTGTAAAAAATTGATGTAAATTTACATTTTTTATGAATGTAATTTTTTTTTTAATGTAATATTACGTCAATTGTCATATATTTTAAATTAATATTATACGGTTTCAAAATGTTAAGTAATTCATAATTTTTTTAATTTAATTTATAATGAATGTTTTGCACTTATTAAAAAATATGTACTCATAAGTACTAAGCAAATTTTTACGATCTGAATCATAGTTAAATCAAATTAAGATAAGAAATTATAATCTTGTTGTGATCGCGATAAGATCTAATATTTAGTAATAGGCACGCGACCAAGGTTAAGAACTAAATTAAATATTCAAAATGCAACAACATTTAATTCATGTTAACATAAAAATATATTATAATAAATCTATTAAGAAAACAGGATACAACATATTTGATATATGTTGTACAATTAAAAAATTGAATGTTTTTAATACTGTAGATAGTATAGATTATATTTAATTATTTCAGTTACATTTTTTTTTCTTGAAATGTCACACTACATTTGTTCTGACATTCATAAATTATTTATTTTTGTACTAATAATTTATTTGACTAAAAAGTAACTACGATCTAGAAAATATTACAACTTGAAATAAATAAATTTTTTGCTTTCTATTAAGCCATTATAATATTTTTGCAAAAATATAGCATTTATTTATAATTGTTTAAGTTATTTTAAATTTGAAAAGTTATTTATTAATTATCAAAAAAATTTGGCGTTTTGTGCTCACGAGAGCACTTCTTCAAGAGATTGTAATACAAACATTTAATATAATATAGACAACTATGAACTATGTGTTTTAAAACAGTTCAAAATATGTAAGAACACAATTAAATTTTATATGAAAATTAAATCTTTTTCAGAATATTTAATAGAAATATTTTCGTATATATAACAATTAAAATAAAATTTAAAGCATTTTATTTTAATTTAAGCGATTTCTAGATTTATTTGCATCAAAAAATGTCGAATAGAACCTTACACAATATCTATCTGTCTTTAATAATAAATAAATTTGATTTGAATAAAGCTTTGGGTTTAAAAAAATCGGTATCGGAAGGAAGAGACGCAATTTATGTTGGTGTTTTTAAATGTAATCGTTAATTATGAATACGAATATACACAAACGCAACTTTCGCATTCAAGGTTTATTATTATTTAAATGTAATCCGCTTTGAGCAAGACGTACTTGACTAACGTTCGTTCTTTAATCCAGATTAAAGTTACGTAGACTCGGGGATACAAACAAGAATTGGAATTAAGTTGGCTGCAAATTTATTTATGAAAAGAACGAGTACATTTTTTCAAAGTGTAAATGGAATAGATTGTGCTTGTTTTAAAATTTTCGTAAATTATTTAATAACTTAATTCCAGCTACTGAAATAATATTTTTTTTTTTAAATAATAAATATTTAAAAGTATTGAACAGTGCAGATTTTTTTGTAATGCGGATACAAAATAAACTTGATGAATTGTTAGAGTAAATGAAGTTAGTGAATTTATTGCGACAGCAGATGTAAATATTAAACGAGGTATGAAAGTAGTAAGACAGGTGTGCAAAATGAGATTTGATGTTTAGAAGAAATATATATGTACATATATATACACTCGTCAAAAAACAAAACGCGCCACTCGAAAAATCAGAAAAATTACCGATTTTCAAATAGGTATAACTCGGCCAATTTTAAACAAAATTGAATGAAATTTTGCCTCCAAAAAAATTTGAAGTTTCATCTATAAGATCAAGTAAGATATGTACCATTTGAACCATTTCGCTCCCCACCAGACCCCGCAGAAAAAACATGTTTTGGCATAAAAAATTGTCAAACTTTGAATGATATACAAAAAAAATTTTCAACTTAATTTACCAAGAGGGTGTAAAAATTCAAACAATTCAACGTAAATTTCGCTTAATTTCAAGAACTTTGGCGCAAAGTTATGATTTTTGAAATTTTTTCAATCAAATAAAAATACATACTGCACTAAAAATTATTTGTACTTACTGTACACGAAAAATAAAAACAGAACATAAGAAGTTAATATGTCTAAACCATCTAGTTAAATCTGCTATCACATAACATGCATTAGAAAATATTTATGATGTAAAATTCGAACATAATTTTTTTGAATATTTATTATTTTTGTATCAAGTAAATAATAAGTTATTCAATATTTTGGTTTATACATTTTTTATATTTAAATTACAACCTAAAGACGTGTCAATTTTTTATATAATAAAAGAAATGACACATTTCACAACATGAATTCTTAATAATACGATGTTTCCGATACGTTTGTGAACATATTACATTTTAATCATTATAAAAACGGTTACAAGCAAAATAAAACTGAGAATAAAAGATTTAAAAAAAAATCGGTCGACGAATTTATTTTTAGTCGTTATTTACATCAGTTTAATCTTAATTCGACCATAACATATTCGTGCAACGTAGAAACCGGTACGGACTGTTTTGTTCTTTTTTTCCTGTGCTCGTCCGAGCACTGTCGTCGCATAGTCTGTTTTTCTCTGTATCACCTCTTCGTCTTTGATTTCGAGTCGACATCAGAAATAAAAGAATAGGACTTCCATCGCTATACAAACGGCCAAGCCATTGACAACTCGCAGCCAGATTCAAGACTGGAACAACGAAAAAAACGATTCTTTAGCATGTTTATATGTGGAGAAATGATTGCAATTGATGATATTTGTATTAACATATTAAGCTTTTTTTTCTACTTATTTTAAATTCATAAATATTAAACAGTTTAATGATTTGGTAGTTAAAATCATGTAGTTACAATGTTTGATACTATTTTAATTTTTTTCACCATACTTGAGTGGTTTCAAAGTTTTCTCTAATCATATTAACAAAATTGAAAAATAATATCAAAAAGTATTGAAATTAAAAAATACATATTTAAAATAAAAATGCTTTAGGATTTAGACCTGTATTTATTTCAATTAAAAATCGACATTTCGATGTATTCTACGTACATCATGATAAAGAAAAATGATGATATTGTACATCTATTTTTAATTAAAATTAATACAGAAGATTTTTTTTACCAAGTTAAATACATATTTGTATATTAAAGGTAAATTATACTTTAGTAGTAGAAATTATAATTATACAATAGTATAGTAGTAGATCATAAAATATAATTATTACTCATACACTGATGGGGATACAAGTATAAAACTATTATATTTATCTACTATACAATACAAAGTTGCGCTTTTCTGATTTGAATGACATTTCAATATAATTATAATATAAAAATTGTATCATTACCAACTCGTCTGATATGTTAAAAGCAATTATGATTAATCACATATTGTTGAGTATTTAATTAACTTAGAAAATTTTGATTTGTCAAAAGGTGTTAAGTAACAATTCAAAATCTCGATAAGTAATAAATAACGTTACTAATGAGTAAATTACTTAACGGTAAAAATTATCACGTAACTATTCAAAAAAAAATGACAATTTAACTTTAAAATAAAAATTAATTAATACAAGTACATTAAAAAAAATCAAACTAGTACTATCAAATCCACACAATGTAAGTTTTTTTTTTAACAATCGATTGTTATCTATATATTGATATCCATTCGGTTTTGGCACAGAAACCCAATAAATATGAGCACAGCCGCTTTGATCCGTCGTCGTGGAGGGATTTTGTCTGTGAGGGAAGGAACGACAAAACAAAAGCATTGAAATGAGTCGAGCGTCCAACCGTTCATTCTTGGAACGGTCGACGGCGGGCGACGAACCCAGGACCTTGGCAGGACGAGTCACGCCGGGCGGGCCCCTCGGTCGTTCAGCGATAGCGGCGGACGAGATGGTGGAGGCGGCTACATAATGTTACTACGGGCCTCAGCTCGGTGCACAAGTAAGTGTATTTGGCTTGCGATGGGCTTTGGCCTCTCTCTCTCTCTCTTTCTCTCTCTCAAGACAATGTGCATATTCACTACGCCTTTAGTCACAGAGTACGTTTACTTTCCTTTGGATCGATGCTGTCTGATTTTCAATTGGTTATTCGCAAAAGCGTTCAGACTGGCTGTATTTTTTTGTTAGAAATATATTTATATAGTTAGATAATTAATATTAAAAATACAGTTTTCTCCAAATTTAAATATATTAGGAGTATTATATTGTTATTACTTCAATTTAAAAGAAAGTGGTATAGCAATTGGTGTGTTGTTTGTAACATTGTCAAATATAAATAAAAATTACGTTTGGTTAAAAGACTATGTGAATGAAATTGAAGGTATACGTTTGCGTAAAGGTATCATGAATGTGGATGAAGCTAGAATTGCTTATCTGGGTAGGAATGCTTGAATAAAATTAATTTCGAGATAATGGAAGATAATAGACTTTATGCCAAATGTATGTATATTTTAACTATAAATTATATTAACAACTTTTTGTTAAAATAAAACGGCTTTAGGATTTAGTTCTGTATTAATTTATGTCAATAATAGACGTTTCAACGTATTCTACGTACATCATCAAGTTTTATTTTGAGTTTAAACAAATCTAAGGTAAGTATCTAATTAAAATTAAGTATATTACTTTCTAGCTTATAAACACCTACATAATTATTTCTTATAATCAATTTTCTGCGATTTGTATTTAAGATAAAATATATCTAAACATTTAAAATAAATCTGTTAAATTCAATAAATTTTTTCGTTAATTTTATCATGCAAATAAATATACAGTTGCACTAGTATTTATATTATTTTTATTACACATGTTATATTAATAAACCAGACTTTTAATATTGACAATATAAATTATTGCTAATTAAAATTATTTATGTTTGTTATTTACATTTAACATATTTATATGTATATGTGTGCGACAGTAATTTTTAAATGATTATTTGCTTTGTAGTTACGGTTTTTAGTCATTATTTGTACAATCCGTAATTGCGGCATTAAAAAAAAAATAATAATAATAAAACGTTGCACACCAGTTGAGCATTAAAAAAGTGTTTAGCGGCTATTGTAATTTATGCAAAACAGGTTTTTTTGCATAATCATTTATTATAGAATTATATTTGTGACTTAATATTTAAGTCAATTTCTGTTGCGTGTGTTATTTATCATTGTATTTTATTTTATGTGCTAAAGAAAACACCAGAATTAATCGATAAATTAACATTAAACGCAACCGTAAAAGTTATGACTGTCAATTGCGAAATTTATGTAGAACACTGTTTTATTATGACCAAAAATATATACAATATTTTTCTTTGAATATAAATTAGCATTAAAATAAAATGCGCTTTAAGATTTAGTTCTGTATTAATTTTATTTAAAATTCGACAATTCGATGTACTCTACGTACATGATCATCAGGACAAATGATATATACAATAAATAAACAAAATAAGTATAAAAAACAAATTACTAGGTAACAATATAAGTAACTAGATTATAAAATGTATAAATTATTAATCAAAGAAAGTCAAATTTTATTTATAATAACTGATTGATGTTATCTTTTTTTTTATAAATTTCTATTGCTTCTCTTATCAATCTACTGTTAATATTGTTGGGTCTTGCAATTATTATAGTATCTTCGAATTTTACATAATGAAGATTTTCTAACAAAAAATAGAAAAAATCTAATTACATTAAATAAATACACCAAGAGTAACCATCTACTCTTCAATTAGACCGTATTAGAATTATTTTGAACCAAGCAATTAAAATATAAAAAAAAAACATTTATAGATTTTTGCTTGTGTCGATCCATAATTTTAATCTTAGAGTGTACTAAATACTTTTTATTTCACTACCATTTTTAAAAAAAAACCGCACATAACAGTTTTCTAAATACAATCCTGAACATATAAGGATAACACAGCCGGTCAGGACAATCTCCGCCCATTACCTTTAAATTGATTAACATAACCTTATAGGTACAAACTGTACGTATATATACTATCATCAATGCGTCAACAAGACTGAAAGCCTGTGCGCAGCCGACTAGATTACAACAAGCACATTCGTTATATTCGATTATTTATTATATCCAACTGCGTTTGTGTTATTCATCAAACCATCAACCTGAGCCGCGGCTAATTACTGACTCCTTTTAATGGATTATTGATGATTGACATTTATATTTTTATTAAGCTGCCGGACTTAAGTTGAAATGTTGAACAATGCAGGATGTGCTTAATGAACTTTCACGAAAAAATCGGTTTACAGTTCGAGAGGTTGTTTTTTCTTTATGTAATTATAACGACCGTAGGTTCTCTTTCGTATTATTATTTATTTTTAGAAAATAATGATATCGTTTTAATCATTAACTTGATTATTGGTACTTGTATTACTATTGAATTGTTGTAATAAATGATGTAAAAACTAGAATAAATAATTCGATGATTTACAGTTGCTTTACACAATGGAGACTTACGTTTTAAAACAAAACTAATTCACTAATCATTCACTAGTCATTATTAGGGCTTTATAGATTTGAAATATCGCTTCTATCGTAAGATATTACAACAATAATTTTGGAAAATGATAAATGACGGATGTATCGCCATTTCAATATTCGATTTAAATTCGCTTGTGTCATATAACTATTATTTCGTTTTCATGTTGTTTATAGATATATTCGTATAATTAATTTTTTTTTCTAATAAGTATACGAACTGATTGCTGTATAACAAATTGTCGTAATCATTTAACAATTCAAATGTAAACATTATATGCAAACGTTATTTGACCTACTAATATTATCTTTTTCGCTTTCTATTATTAATAATTTTTAGCATATATTGTAAACGTATTGCGTTACTCATACTGTACTATGCATATGTTAAACACACGTGTTTATTCACTAACGCTATTGGTACAAATTGTAAATCTCCCTGTAGACGTATCACTTATTTTTGTACATAAATAAACATATTGAAGAAAAATCGAGTTCCCATTACAATATGCATATATTTCTAAAACTGTTTGTTGTATTAATATCGAATTCATATTAATATAGAATATCCTCAATATTATAATCTCTTTTTACAAATATTTAGAATTTTAATTTGCTAGTGCATTTCGAACTACGTGGTCGATCTATTCTCGTCGTAGACGTTTTTCAATCTACGATGTAGAGCAAAACGTCTGTAACGACAATGAATTATATGTTTCAATGTTGCTAGAATAAAATGTAATTTTTATATTGTACAACAATTAATTTGAAATGTCAGTCATGTCAGGTCAGTCATGTCAGTTATTCTCAAAACAGTATAAATTTAAGTAATAATTATTACTCATAAGTAATAACTATCACTACATGCTTATTGCATAAGTACCTATTAATACACTATTGTTATTAAATTAAACAATTTCTCGTATTTCTTAACAAAGTATGAACAAATCAAATTCTTTCTGATGAAATTAATATGGACCAACAATACTTAGGTATTGATGATCACTGTGTTATACCACAATACGCACACACACACACACACACAAACATTTCTTATGCAGGTAGACACCATATAGGAGTATATATACTGTATAGTATACAAACAAACGTTTCGTTTCACATCTAGTTGATTCTGCAGTTTGTAATCGGGGGGCGAGTTTTATCAGTCGGCCCCAACGGACATGTTCATCTTGAATCATTAGTTTTCCTCTTCGCAGACTTTTTCACAACTTCGTAACTTGGCATCAGATAAAAGTCGGGCCCGGTCGGCTGTCCGCCCAGAAGCGCAGTCAAGGCGTCTCGTCTACCTTACAACCACCGACTTTGCAACAGTTTTGCGTCGTCTTAGCCCCTTCGTCTACACCCCTCAACGTTCAGTTATTCATCATAATTACGTTACCCGAGTTTTTTTCTTCTTCTCTTTTCCCCCTCTTTTTTCAACCAACCGAGTTGCTATTGTTTATGATGTTGTAAACGAAAAAGTTTCGGTCATATGAAAGTTTCACCCGTGATTTAAAACGGAAATTGTGTTTTCATTTATTTCGTAATTTCGTTTGTTTTATTAAACAAGTGCAGTGGTGAGTTTTATTTATATATGTATGTGTGTATGTGTAATGTTGCGATTGTGACTGTAATCGAAAAATGGTTATTTCGGTTAGTTAGGCGCGAGCTATAATTCAATTATTTTTAATTGAATAGTACGGTTTTTGAAGCAGAATTTATTCGTTCACTGTAAACATAAATTTTTAAATATTTCGGTTATATTTTTATTAATAATTAGTGATTAACGTTAAATAATTTTATAATTTATATAAATTACCTATAATTTTTTGTAATAGATAAATTTTATAGTAAAATATACAGCGTATTCCCGGATGTGTGATAGAAGAAGATAAATAAGCCAATATCTGAAACATCTGAACTATTGTTAGACTGATTATCTTACAATGCAAAATGTTATTCACCGAGTACTCATTTTCAAACACCAGGTGGAGTTTACACATACAGTAATATACATGTACACTGTTACAAAATATATATTATAGACAACATGAGATTTTTACGTGGGGTATGTGGTGTAAATAGGAGAGATCGGGTACGAAATAGATTAGTGTATGATGAGTGTGAAATTGAAAAAAATGTTGTAGCAAAAGTTGCCCCATGTTAGAGTCAATTAAGATGGTTCGGACATGTTGAGCGAATGTCTAATGAACGTTTGGTTAAAAAGATTTATTTGAATGATTTTGATGGTATACGTTTGCGTGGACGTCCGATGAGTAATTGGAGTGGTATGATTGAGAGTGTTTTGCGTGAGCAAAAGTTTCCAAGTAGTAGGAATATAAGAGCATGTATGAGAGGAATTATGAATGTGGATGAAGCGAAAGTTGCTTGTTTGGATAGAAATGTTTGGAGGCGACTGATTTCGGAATGATAAATAGAGTTTGTGCCACACCCATATGGGTACATGGCGTGATTATGTATGTATGTATGTATGTATGTATGATAAATTTATATTTCTTTGGAAATATGTACTTATATATTTTTATTATACTAAAATAAATTTGATATTTATCTATAAATATAAATATTTAAATATAAATCAAAACTAAAAGATCTAAAATATCAATATTGTACAGAAAAATATTTAAAAACAGATTTTCTTTGAAAAAATACATAGAAGTACGTATACGTTTCAAGTATTAGAAATCGAAGAAATAGTTACATTTAAAGTAAGAAGAGAACCAATCGGCTTAGTTACGCTTTGATTTTCTAGTCGTATTTTGTACATTGCAAATACCACATATGCAACAATGCACTTACCTACATTGCACTCACTACCTATCAAACCAATTCAAAATAAGAGTTTAGTTCGTATTGTCGATTTCAGTTTGAATTTTATCCGCATTACATATACCTATAAAGAGTATTACAGTTATATTTATAAAATACGAAAACATATTTTATACAAGTCATCTATTATCTAATAACTAAATAAAAATTAATTGAACAGAAAGTAACATTAATTTTTTTTTATTAATCATTGTCACCAAATTTTGATGCTACACATAGTTAAGAAGTTCTGTATATAATATATTTAAAAATCGACTTTCCGATATACTCTACATATACTTCATCAGATATACCTAGTGTATATCAAAACGTCGATTTCTAAATAAAATATATGCATGAGCTTTTTTATTTTAAAACATATTTTATTTTACTATTGTTGTATTTGTGTAAAATGTATGTTTATCGTAATAAAAAAATGCATCAAAAAAGTGCCGTAGCGTTGTTGTTTTGCAAAAAACATGGACAGAAATAGCCGAACAATTAAATTGCGTTGAACATAATTGAACTTGTCTTACAATCTGGGCGTTAAAAATGTCAAATTTTATATTTTTGATTCGATATTTGTTAATTCTAATTCTAATTGCAGAAAAAATATAGAAATCACGTATAAATTGCCTTTTTTCAGTCATCAAATTAATCACACTTTCCATTCGTGAAAAAATGTGTTATATCTGAGACATACGACAAAATTTAATGATTATTAAGCTACATTTAGACTTATGCTGGAATTCTGAACAGGTCTGTAACGTTACAGAATGTTTCGTCTTTTTCTATCAAAAGAAAAATTCCATTTACTAGAGAAAGATAAAATATTCAGTAACGCTACAGATCTTTTTAGAATTCCAGCATTAGTTAGCAGTAACAGTATAGCTACCACTACATCCCCATTCTACTCTTGCTAAAATCGCATTCTAAATGTAACCATTAAATTTTATTGTGTGCCCCAGACTTTGCTTTATACACTTGTTACATAAATTACTTACTATTATTAAGTATTTTTAAGTCATAAAAATATTGAAAACAATATTTGTTTTATAGTTTTTTTTGTAATGTTAATGATATCTCTCAAGACTGCTTTTTTTTTAATTAGCGATTTCTGTGGAAAATAATTATATGCCATATTTTTGAAATCTATTCATCCGTACGCGCGCTTCATTAGCGAAATCAATTTACAAATAATAAAAAATTCAACGTCGTAGGCAAAATGATAATAACAATCCGGCTGAGTCGTTGTTAGGTCGATTCCCTCTTCATTGGGATACAGCCAGAGCCGTGTCGGGCTGCCCGAGCGAGTGAGAGCAAAGCGGGCGAGGTGAAGTATCCGTACGTAATGCAGCGGCAGCAATTTTTTCTCTTGTTCCTTTGCCCACTTCGATCATTAATTAATTCTAGATGCGTTTTTTCGCGTCGCGCGTCCGCCACGTTGCCACTTAGAAACCCAAACGAAACGGCAAAAGCCAAAAGCATTTCACCGGATCGTTGTTGTTGCATGGAAACGAATCATAGATAAGAATAGAATTTATATATCTAGATTGCACACTATCAATACATGATAATAATAGTAACAGTATAACAATTTATAAAGATTTGTAAAAAACAGTTTGGTCTATCCTATAAATTTGTATAGGTATATATATATATATATATATATATATATATATATATATATATATATATATATATATATATATATATATATAAATATATATATTTGTATAATGAATACGACTGATTGTATTTTTCCGGAGTAAATGTAATTGTAAAATTATTATTTTCAGTGCAAGTGTAGCTTTATTTTTAAACTAAATATTAGCTAATTTTATACAAAGCTTTGAAAATAGTTATACTGTTAAATACTATTTTTTTTTTTATTAAAATTTTTATTTTTATTTGAAAAACATAAGTTTGCCGTTTACATAAATTTATTTTTGAGGTAAAAGTAAAAACATCGGATCTAAAGTGACATCTTTTTCAGTGTAAAGTAATTTACGTATCAAAAGTTAAAGACAAAAACATTTGATAAGGAAACATTTACTGGAAATTTTTTTTATGGATTTTATTTACAACTATTGCCGCCGTATTCATAAAACTTTTCGTTAAATAAACGGATCTTTAAAACAATTGTTTTGAAACTCTGTAAAAAAAATGGTACGTTATATTTTACAAAAGTTGTCAAACATTGCAAGAAATCCCAAAAATTTATTATTTAATAATCCGTTTTTTAATAAAAAGTTTTATAAATACGGTAATTAGTATTATTTCTTTTTTTTTTTTAATTTAAAACAAAAGTTACGAATATCTTGTTTTTAGTGCACTATTTTTCAATGTAGCAGAAATATTTGACTAGCAAAGTGTATATAATTTTAAAATCTGCTAATAGTTAGACATTTGTTAAACATTAATTCCGATAAACTAGTATATGAATATGTAATTCCGCAGTAGTATTTGTACACAATTAAAAAAAGCAATTTGACACAAATTTAAAATACAAAATGTGCATTCTACTTTTTATAAGACTTCTATAAAACTGTCCCAAACGAAAGAAGGCGCTTTATAATAGCGTGAGCCCTGATGTGGATTGAATTACATGCCGTGACCGAACTGAGTCGGTCGCGTATTGTTTGCCGAGAGAGAGAGAGAGAGAGAGAGAGAGAGAGAGAGAGAGAGAGAGAGAAAAACAAAACACGAACTGCACGGAGAGTCAGAGGAGAACGAGAGGAAGAGAAGAAGAGAAAAAAAAAGAAGATCGACCCGCAGCACTCGGATGTTGGACCTTGGTTGCCGTTTGGATCCCGTAGTAGAACGCTGTGGGTTAAACAATTGGTGGAAAGATGTTTTGTTTTTGGAACTAAAGAAGCTTGGGAATTCTAAACAGATATATCCCTCGTCTTCGCCAACATTTCTTATTATGCTTGTTCGCTGCTGCTTGAACCTTGAATATTCTTTCGCCTGAAGGGTACACCTACACTATCTACATCTTTATTCTGTACGTTGAAGGACCGCTACAGCTCAACTTTACCGTGTGTCTGTGTGTGTGTGTGCGTGCCTTATTGAACATTGAAGGGGATTGGACAAAAGTATGCCTGTATTCTATGTACTCATGATAGCAAATTTCAATACTTGCTAATTGGGATAGATGTTACCGAGGTTCAGTAAGATTTTCTTTGAAAATTGAAAGTGTATTGAAACATCGTAAATACTTTGTGGTTTAATATTTTTTTGTATTTTCTTAGTTAGTATTTTCATTCAAATTATTTTTCAAGCAATACAATATATACATAATACAGTGTATTGATAAAGTTCTATATCAAATTAATATTGGAAAATCCTCATTCACATCGAATTTGTTTTTTAGAAAGATACTAGCTAACGAAAGAAATTGTGTTTGTGTTTGCCATTGTTTTTGCATTATAACGCCATCTTTTTTGAAAAATGACAATCTCATTTTTTATAAATATTTTAAACACACATCACATCCGTTACTGTATTTTCTTAGAAATTTAATAATTCGTAATTTCAAATTACGTTTTAATAAAGTTTTATTAATTTATTGAAAAACATTATATTATATCATCATACAAATATAATAAAACATAAAAATTTTAAACTAATTACATATGTCACATATAAATTGCAATTATAGTGCATGCAAATACTAATTTTCAAATTAAAATAGAATATGATAATAATAATTAAGTATACAATCTGCATATTTAGATTATTCTCAGCATATATGTTATATAAATAACATATTTCATAACCTTGTAAAGTAAATGCCCTTCACTATTTTATTTTATTTATTTAGCCATAAATTTTGTATTCGTATGTGGGCAGGCATAGCCAAAATTTTCCCTTCTGGATTAATTAACGTATCTATTAATCAACTTATATTTCGCCTAATTTGATTTCATACTCACATCATGTTAACCTTCACTCAAAAAAGTTGTTGTTTGAACAATACCAAATTCGACAAATGTTATTTAACACTTTAATGATTTATTTAACTTAACAAAATATTTCCGGAATAGATAAAGATAAAATATTTAAACTATATACTCATAATGTTTGTCTAAAATGTTCTTTGAGTTTTTAAAAATAATATATTATAATTAATTAAAGTTGCACTGTAAAAAAATGTAATATAAATTTACATAATTTTACAAAACTATTAACAGCAAAATAACAGAATTTTGTAATTATTATTATGATAATGTCAACTATTTAATATAACATCTTCAGTGGCCATATTGAGAATTATTACGTCAAATTATTAAGTAATACGGTTAAGTTAATTGACAATTGCATTGTTTATTTTCGTTTAAAACTTTTTTGTTTTTCACTTAGATTGTTTGGCCTCGGCTTTGCCTCACTCACAAATATCGGGAATCATCGCTTTCTACACCTTGTAACATAATATACTATTTTTATTGATCTGCATAAAAAAATATTACTCAGTTTTTTTAAAAATAAAACTATGTTTATAAAAGTAAATTAGTTTTTATTTACTTTGATAAAAATCATTTTATAAATAGTAAATTGTAATTAAAAATTACTTTTAAAATGTATGATCCAGCGTTTCATATGTCAGTCAGATAATACTATTTAAATAATCAGTAGAATGTTTTTATATAAACAAACAGAAAGCTTATATCAAACGAGTTCAAATCAATATAAATAAACAAATAAAAATATTTAATTAAAACAATCATATTTCATTAAAATCCATAAACCAACTCCGAATAAATAATTGTAAATCAAAACTTATAAATAAATATATAGTAAGCAGTACAAGGTAAATATTTTTTCTGTTTTATCAACAAGGAGAACATATCCATAAAAACAGTCATTTTATTTATTTATACATACATAACTGATTATTGATTTATTGATAATATTTATATTTTTATCCTTGTTTCTTATCAGCATTAAAAATTATTTTTGCAAATATATGATAAATATATTTTATTATTCATATTTATCTTATACATATTTTTGTATGCATAATTTTATACTTTCAAGCAAGTACTTTATATTTCAATATTGTTTAATATCTGCTTTAAATGTTCTCGAGCTTATGCAATAAAAATTTAAATAATTTTATCAGTTTTTTTCTAAAATTTGAACATATTAAAAAAAAATTTATTTACACAGAATTCTTTACTAACATTTCGTATGAGCTTATTTTATAAAATATTTAATTATTATTTTACATAATAATACATAAAATGTATGTTTGTTAAAATGAAAATATTTCACAGACCGTTATATCACATATGATAAGGGAGATTTTGTAATTATACCAAATTTGACATATCGAGATTTTTACAGATAAGCACGAATTAGGCTTATAGTAATACGATTCAACTGTTTTTGGCGTGATGTCCGTTTGTCGGTCTATGGACACGTCTATAGCAAAACTGATTGTAATAAAATTTCATATTTAAGCTTCGAAGGTGAATATTTCAATTTAATCAACTTTTGGTAAAAATCTGCCACCACCGGAATTGGTAATTCACTGAAGTCACTTTTATGTGCTTTACGAATATTTTACAACAGAGATATATTAAAAAAATTTGCCAAACAAGTTATAACTAACAACTTTTATTTTGAACATTTTTTGATACGGCTAAATAATTATTTTATATTTTTATGTAATATATAAATCTGTAAATAGATGGCATATTTATGTCAAAACAATTTTATTTTTAGTTAGCATGACTACAGTAGTTATTGTTATACAAATTTTTTTATTTCATAAATTTATTTAATTCGATAACGTTCGGTTCTGTGGAGGGCACAGCAGATTCTATGTATTAAATGAACTCAGCAAAGAAACATGTCTGTCATTTATTAAACAAACTTTGCATTTTCTTTTCAATATGTAAATTTTTTTGTATGAATCTTTCAACAAAACAAGTAATATATTCATTTACCAAAAAAATATGTAGCGCATGAAGCATGTTTGAGTTAAAATAATGTTGTAACCGATAACCATCGAAAAAAATACGACACTGAAATTTGACACTTTTAAACATGCAACCACTTAATGTTACATTAGCAATCTGTCTCAAGAAATCAAGTCCAGAAACATGAAAACTTATTTTTGTAGTCACCACTCATAAATATGTCATTGTGAAAATTAATATTTATTGTTATATATTACATGATCGTAAAGCTTTCGTTAAACTATAAATTTATATCCATATTGTAATAGTTTTCGTTTGACTGTAGTTTACTTAAAACACATTCCCGTTAGATACTCATATTCATATAAAGACGTGGCATCATTTCCTTTTATTTAAACAGAAATTAATTTCGGCTAAATATTTCAATTAAAATATGCAATTTTTTCTTTGTCCACATTTCCTATTTATTATTATTTGGAAATGTTTTGCTCTTATAATATATTCGGATTTTGTTAATAAAGGATTTTATCGCAACTTAATATATACTTGTTCACATATGTATTTCTTTGTATTTAGTATAATATTATAAAATTTATATGTTTTGGTACATTTAATAGAAATTATTTGTAAATAATTAAATAACTATTATTTATATAGAAGAATTTTTTTTACTAGAAAAAACAATATATTCTGTAACACTATACAAGACTTAAAATGAAATTAATTCACTAATTTTATTCTTCATTATTCTGCTATACGTTTTAATATATATATATATATATATATATATATATATATATATATATATATATATATATATATATATATATATGACATCATTTTTCAGGGCAGGGTATATTTATTAAAAATTAATTATTTGAGGACGAATCCAATGAATAGATTTTTAGATATATGTATCGACAGGCAGACAGACATACACATCTCACACACATATAGAGAAAAGTCTGATAATTAAAAATTTGGTGCGATCACAATGTGTCTTTTTTTATAGGATTGCAGATGGTAGAAAAGAATAATAAATTATGGAGTAGCAATTTTAATTATTTAAAATCTTAGAAATGTAACGGGTAACGCAGACTAAATAGCATAAATAAAATATTCATATGGATTTTTTAAACCAATTGTAAAGATCCATTCACACTAACCAGTATATATCACAAAATTAGTAAAGACTTAGTGATTCTGAACTACTACCAACTTATGAAAAAATGGGACATATGCACAATTTTAATTTTAACAGTTATTGTTGGTTGCAGCTAAAATTGAGATTATTAATGGCTTTTAACATTTTTTTGTTTAGAATCAATAACATTACGACTAAAACATAACACTAATTTCGAGACAAGTATGAAAATGTGTAAATGAGGCTTAACTATATTGAATTACGAAAATATTAATAAAATCGATCATTTTTTACTAATAAATTTTTAATATTACTGAAACATAAAAGAGAATTTAAAGAAAACATTTTTTTTGGTAGCTTATAATTCTAGATTTTTATAGATAACCACAAATTAAGATTACAGTAACACAAATTAACTGTGTTTAGCATAATGTTCGTCTGTCTATCGGTCTGTGGACATGTGTAGAGGAAATTCAACTAAACAGATTGTTAGAAAATTTCATATTTAAGTTTAGGAGGTGAATATCTCAATTTGATCAACTTTTAATAAAGACCTACCAACCGGAGCAGAGTGGACTGGTAATTTATTGATGTCACTTTTATGTGTTTTACGAGTATTTCACAACAGAAGTATATTTCGAAAAAAATTTTACTTATCAAAAGTTGGTAAAAGTAATTATAACTGTCAACTTTTATTTGAAACATTTTTTGATATGGCTAAATAATTTTTCATATTTTCATGGTACATAATTCTGTAAATAAATGGCAAATTTATGTCAATTTATTTAGTTACCATGAATATAGTAGTTGTTATACAAATTTTTCTATTCTCTAAATTAATTTAATACAGTGAGGGACAATTTTCTGGTGGCCATAGCAGACTTTTTTAAATAAAATTTAAATATCTCGTTTTAATTTCAAGTTTTATTGAAAATTATGTAGCCACTATAGTGGTATGTTAAAAAATATTTTTTGTGTACTCTTAGAATGCCTATTTAAAATTTTTACGGATGAGAGAGACTAGAATTTGTTATTACGCCTGATTGAAATATGTGCTATAATATAATTTCCACATAAATATTCACAAGACTATTAGTGATATTTTAAAATTTTTATTTACCATTCGAATTATTCATTAATTTTGTAAGACAGTCTACGTACACATTAAATTATTTACTTTATCATAAATTGCACTTGGAGTGTGTGTGCACTGTATACTAAACAAAAACAAACAACCCGAAAAAAAATCGGAACATCGAAAACACATTTCTTAAGTAAATACATCATTAAATAATATTTTTTTCTAGTCCGGCACACCATAGTCCCCATACGACAACTCACAACTTATCCGTATACCTACAAGATTTGCAATCGTGTTCATGTCGTGATGTGTGGCAAACACACGCACGTGTGTGTGTGTGTGTGTGTGTGTGCGTATGTATATGTTTAACACGTACGGTACATACACGTATGTTATTTAAAATTCCGCACGCAGCGTCTGGGGCTATTATGCAGCACGCTGCGTTGTGCTCTGCGTTGCGCGTTGAGTTATCAAATGATAAAATATTAACTGTTTTAAAAACTGTTTTAATAGCACGTGCTGTAAAAATCACGCACCTCCACACACTGAGTAGCCCTGCTGGCTTACGAGGTACTGGGCGCTAGTGACGTATTACGTACACGTTTTGCAATTATCCATTGAGTTCTGTCTTTGTTTAATTGCTAGGTTAAAGGATCTTTGTTGCACATAAATGAGTCAAATGGAGCTGAATAGTTATTTGTAACTCATAAAGATGTATTGAATTTCTTGAGCTTTTATGCCGTAGTGATCTATTCTCGTCTATTCTATCAACATCGCCATACATATAGTTATATATATATATATATTGTAACAATTTTTTATTGTTACAATTGCGAAACTTTGGTTAAATAATTGCAAGTTTAAATTACGCGCAAAACAATTTTTTTGGCTATGACGTCAGGCCGAGAGCGTTCGCTAGCTTGCCGGAAACTATGCATGAACCAGTCATTGTGGTACGGGCTGTGGCTGTGTTGACATCGGATATGTAAGTTGGAATTTAATATCTTGTTTTATTTTCATCATCCGTTATTAATTTCGGTTTTTATTGATAAAATATGATTTAATAATGTTCGTGTTAGTGATCGAGATTAATATTTTCGTTTTATTTGAGTTAATTTCGTAATTTTGAGTATGTTAATTTGTTGATGAAAAAACGTGCTTTTTCTGCTATCGTTTTTAGCACAGCCAAGGTCCGGGCCATAATCATGTAGTGTTTGTGATCCTATTTTTGTGACTCGAGTCTTTTTCCTTCCGTCGTTACTTCCCGTTAAAATTCCTATTTTCTGTGTATAATTTTTTGTTGTTTGAGAATTCTGTGTTGTGTGTGACATCATTCCTTTTTGTGTGAAAGATTCTAGTTTTTCGAACTTCGCTGTGGGCGCAGCATTAGCTGAGATCTCGTCATTTCTTATTAATTTGTATTTATTGTAGTTGATGTTTGAGTATTTAGATTGTTGAAGCCAGCTTTCTTGTTGTCGATTTTTTTGCTGTTGGCTTCAATCTAAAAAATTAATAAGATTCTGCGAAGTTCGAGTTGGAGCATTCCGTAGTAGCATTTTCACACAATAAGAGCAAATGTAAGTAGCATTGGTTTTTGTAACCATTTTTGTATTTATTTGATATCTGCCCTAATGTTGAATTTTAGTTGGTAATTATTTATTGTTTGATATTGATGAAAGTATTAACATTTTGGTATTTAAATTGTATTAATTATTCTGCTCAATTTGTCTTATTTGCGATTAACTATTGTTTCAATTATTGTAATTTTTTTGTATTTGAATTGTATTAAGATTTTTGCTAAATATTTTAAATAGTTTGTGTATGACATTCTCGCTTAGTTACATTATTATTCTGTTCAAGTTAGAAAACATTGTAAGCTCACGAGCAGTGATTTTATTGGGCAACTTAATTTATATCTTGTGTAAAATTTTGTCAGTCGTAGCAAGGATACTGTTGTTTGTATATGATTTTTCAGGGTTGGTGTAGTTGTTGCTGGAGGATTCAGTTTAGGGCTGTGTCGTTTGGTCGTCGTCTCCAAGTGGAACCAGCCTCAGTCCGTTAAGACAAAGTACGCTAATAAAAATCGATCTATCTGAAACACGGCTCAGGAAAATCTTCCAGTTCCAAATATTAGTTGACTGGATCACTGAGGATTTAAATCGCTCGTGTCACGGAAATCAGCCCGACCACTTGAGCTTATATTTGTCGTCCACTTGAGCTTATCTTTGTCGTCCACGAGCTGTACCAACCCACAGTCCTGGCTGGATGCCTTCAGCCTTCTACTCCAACAAGAAGAGGACTTAGCTAGGACCTTGCTCGGTAACTTTCATAAGCGTAAGATCTATCAATCATATTTTTGTTGCCCCAAAAAATCAATTAAACAATTTGTAGTCAATATAATAATTTAAAACTCTGTGAGAAAAATTACTCAACTAAATAAAATTTATTTAAATTCAATTCTGCTGCATCAAATTGAGTTTCATTTCAAAAAAAAAAAAAAAATAAATACATAATAAATAATTCCATAAACAAAACTGAAACCATTATCCAATAAATTTGTGTTTCCTTGTGTAATTGTCCAAACCTTTGGCCTTCGAGTTTCTGCGATACTTGTAAATTTTTTATATCTCAGTGGCGCCTCTGAAACCCACCCCTATTGCCTACCAAACCAACTGTAGCCGGAGCCGTATGGCGGATTAAGGTAGGAGCCAAAAATAAAATAAATAATAAATAAAATCATACTCAGAAAAACGTCATACATATTTTGGCGCCTCCCAACTTGGGGCTTTTGTTGATTTTTTGATTAGCGTCTTTTGTAATTGATATTTGATATTTTATTTTGGTTATACTTAATCGTGACATACAATTATTCATTAGGTGTGGTAAAAAATCCTATCATTCCTTCCTTATATTGGTTAATGGTTTTGTTTTGAGTTGTATTGCTTTATAAAAATCAGTGCTACTAATTATTCAGTATAGTTGTTATTATATTATTCGATTTTAGTGTATAAGAAAATTATTGTTATATTCTGTTGTAAAACCATTGCTACACACCGTATATTTTCTTGTATTAATATTATATTTTTCTGTTATTATGGCCAATTTACCGTTCGGTCTTGAGCATCTTTCCGATGAGGAAATTATATATGAATTGTCTATCCGGAATGCTGATAACACTGGTACGATCGCAGATTTGAGGACAGTCTTGACGGGGTTATTGCAGTTGGAGTTGGAGGGTGCCTCGCTTGTTCAAACCGCTTTATGTTTGCCTGCTGAATTGGATGCACGGTGCTGTAAATCTAAGTTGCATGATCTTTTGGGTATGATACACACTTTTGCTTTATCCAACCTCCCTCTGACGGTTTAGCGACGCTGTTCATTCGTTATAATTTTAAAGCTATCGCGTGCGTCATATTCAGTATAATTTTGTCAAGAGAATTTAGAGATTTTAATTTTTGAACTTAACTGACTCTCTGTCACTCTCAGCATTCCTCTCATCATTCTCCTCATCATTCCTCTCACCCTCTCTCTTCACCTCCCTCTCTTGCTATCGCTCTCTGTTTCCGTTCTCGCAACTCTCTATTATCGTATTGATATTGTTCGGGCGTGAATTATTGCATTTATCGTTTAGCTCTCTCGTGCCGTATTTTTTGTCATAGTAGCGCGAGTAACCGTTTTTGTGCAAACTCTCTCTCGTTCCTCTCTCGTCGTAAGTTAATTTTGTTGGCGAAAATTACCGTATTTTCGTTTAGCGCTCTCTCGCGGTTTGGTTGATTATTTTTGTGAGAGTTAGCGTGATCTTCGCGTATTGTTGAACGAGTTTTCGCTCTGCGTAGTAGCCCTCGGCTTGTTTGTTGCAGTGATGGCGAAAATTATCGTTCCCTTCGTACCGGCGTTCTAGTATTCGGGCTTTTTGAGAGCCACTCTTCGTATTTTTTTTTTGATTGTTGTACCGCGTGTAAATCTCGGGGCTATGTGCCATGTCTCGCGGGCGACGATAGTTTTGATTCTTCGGTTAGTTGTTGATTGTTGCAGCGCGTGTAAATCTCAGGGCTATGTGCCATGTCTCGCGTGCGACGATAGTTGTATTGGAACGCGTACGAATTTTATTTTGATTCTTCGGTTAGTTTGTTGATTGTTGCCGTACGGGTAATTCAAGATGAAAGACTCTATGTATCGTACGGTGACGATATGTTGTATTACGACGCTTACGAATTTTTGTTTTTATGAGGAAAAAGGGGAGTGTAACAATTTTTTATTGTTACAATTGCGAAACTTTGGTTAAATAATTGCAAGTTTAAATTACGCGCAAAACAATTTTTTTGGCTATGACGTCAGGCCGAGAGCGTTCGCTAGCTTGCCGGAAACTATGCATGAACCAGTCATTGTGGTACGGGCTGTGGCTGTGTTGACATCGGATATGTAAGTTGGAATTTAATATCTTGTTTTATTTTCATCATCCGTTATTAATTTCGGTTTTTATTGATAAAATATGATTTAATAATGTTCGTGTTAGTGATCGAGATTAATATTTTCGTTTTATTTGAGTTAATTTCGTAATTTTGAGTATGTTAATTTGTTGATGAAAAAACGTGCTTTTTCTGCTATCGTTTTTAGCACAGCCAAGGTCCGGGCCATAATCATGTAGTGTTTGTGATCCTATTTTTGTGACTCGAGTCTTTTTCCTTCCGTCGTTACTTCCCGTTAAAATTCCTATTTTCTGTGTATAATTTTTTGTTGTTTGAGAATTCTGTGTTGTGTGTGACATCATTCCTTTTTGTGTGAAAGATTCTAGTTTTTCGAACTTCGCTGTGGGCGCAGCATTAGCTGAGATCTCGTCATTTCTTATTAATTTGTATTTATTGTAGTTGATGTTTGAGTATTTAGATTGTTGAAGCCAGCTTTCTTGTTGTCGATTTTTTTGCTGTTGGCTTCAATCTAAAAAATTAATAAGATTCTGCGAAGTTCGAGTTGGAGCATTCCGTAGTAGCATTTTCACACAATAAGAGCAAATGTAAGTAGCATTGGTTTTTGTAACCATTTTTGTATTTATTTGATATCTGCCCTAATGTTGAATTTTAGTTGGTAATTATTTATTGTTTGATATTGATGAAAGTATTAACATTTTGGTATTTAAATTGTATTAATTATTCTGCTCAATTTGTCTTATTTGCGATTAACTATTGTTTCAATTATTGTAATTTTTTTGTATTTGAATTGTACTAAGATTTTTGCTAAATATTTTAAATAGTTTGTGTATGACATTCTCGCTTAGTTACATTATTATTCTGTTCAAGTTAGAAAACATTGTAAGCTCACGAGCAGTGATTTTATTGGGCAACTTAATTTATATCTTGTGTAAAATTTTGTCAGTCGTAGCAAGGATACTGTTGTTTGTATATGATTTTTCAGGGTTGGTGTAGTTGTTGCTGGAGGATTCAGTTTAGGGCTGTGTCGTTTGGTCGTCGTCTCCAAGTGGAACCAGCCTCAGTCCGTTAAGACAAAGTACGCTAATAAAAATCGATCTATCTGAAACACGGCTCAGGAAAATCTTCCAGTTCCAAATATTAGTTGACTGGATCACTGAGGATTTAAATCGCTCGTGTCACGGAAATCAGCCCGACCACTTGAGCTTATATTTGTCGTCCACTTGAGCTTATCTTTGTCGTCCACGAGCTGTACCAACCCACAGTCCTGGCTGGATGCCTTCAGCCTTCTACTCCAACAAGAAGAGGACTTAGCTAGGACCTTGCTCGGTAACTTTCATAAGCGTAAGATCTATCAATCATATTTTTGTTGCCCCAAAAAATCAATTAAACAATTTGTAGTCAATATAATAATTTAAAACTCTGTGAGAAAAATTACTCAACTAAATAAAATTTATTTAAATTCAATTCTGCTGCATCAAATTGAGTTTCATTTCAAAAAAAAAAAAAAAAATAAATACATAATAAATAATTCCATAAACAAAACTGAAACCATTATCCAATAAATTTGTGTTTCCTTGTGTAATTGTCCAAACCTTTGGCCTTCGAGTTTCTGCGATACTTGTAAATTTTTTATATCTCAGTGGCGCCTCTGAAACCCACCCCTATTGCCTACCAAACCAACTGTAGCCGGAGCCGTATGGCGGATTAAGGTAGGAGCCAAAAATAAAATAAATAATAAATAAAATCATACTCAGAAAAACGTCATAATATATATATATATATATATATATATATATATATATATATATATATATATATATATAGTATTATTAAATTATTATTATTATTAGTAGCAAAAATTGATGTTACTTAGTTAAGATGGTTCGGACATGTTGAGCGAATGTCTAATGAACGTTTTGTTAAAAAGATTTATTTGAATGATTTTGATGGTATACGTTTGCGTGCACGTCCGATGAGTAGTTGGAGTGGTCTGATTGAGCGTGTTTTGCGTGAGCGAAAGTTTCCAAGTAGTAGGAATAAAAGAGCATGTATAAAAGGAATTATGAATGTGGATGAAGCGAAAGTTGCTGGTTTGGATAGGAATGTTTGGAGGCGACTGATTTCGGGATGATAAAAAGAGTTTGTGCCACACCTTTTTGGGTACATGGCGTGATTGTGTATGTATTTTTTTTTCCTGGTATATCGGAACGTCAACATTTAAATAAAATATATAGAGTACTTCCATCCTAAAACTTATTTTTATTGTTTTATAAAGTATTTGAAATAAAGAAACTCTAAATTGTATCAAATATGAATGATAATAAGGAAGTTTCACATTTTTTGAAATATTTTTTTTTAAAAAGCACAAGTATAAACAATATCAAAAATATGTTTTTTATGTATTATAACTTTTAATTAAAATTAACAAAATATATTTTCTAAATGTGGTGGGGGAAAAACCGCGAAAGTAAATTTGCTTGGAAACCATGATGTGACGTCACGGGGCTATGTAATCTATGGCACGGTAAGCTATGGCTCTCAGTTACCAGTCTGTCACTGGGATAACCTGAAATATTTGTCAGTGTCATATAAATATATTTAAACATTTTAATATTTGTTAATGTTAAACAAAAATAAAATGAAGATATATTGTGTTCTACCGATGTGTACCAATTTATATTCACCAAACAGAACCAAAATTTTGTTTCCATTTCCAAATTCTGAAGCAAGAAAGACTTGGTTTAAAAGTATGAAAAAAAAAAAATTGGCGACATATTTCTAAAACTACTAATGTAAATGTATGCGAAGATCACTTTGATGTAAGTATATTATATTTTAATAAATTAAATAACTAATACTGGATTATTATTAAACTATGAAAAAGACTTTTTTTAAAAGACAGTTATAATTTTTGTTAATGATTAGCTTTATTTTATTAACAAAATATATTTCTTTCAGTTTAAAAATGATTTAGAAAATTATTGGGAGTATAGATTAATGGAAAATGTTCGACCAAGATTAAAGAAAGATGCATTTCCGCACATATTTACATGCCAAAAATCCAGTGTTCAAGTTCGTGTGGAAAGAAAAGCAGCAATAAAACGCGAAAAAATGCGTTTAATAGCAGATGCAGAGAAAGAAGTAATTGAAAAACAGAGAAAAATTGAATCTAATACAATCGATTACAATGAAATTATGTCATACCTCAGCATGTTCTAACCAAAGTGTTCCGGTACGATTTATTAATAATCTTTCTAACAAATTTGAAATCATTCCAAACACTTCTCGAATTATTATTGCATTTGAGGAAAATATTTGCAATAATTCTAAGAATTCTTTTGAATCAAATATTACAAATGAAGTTACTTTATTTATTTCTGAAAAATCTGTTGAACATATCCGATGGCGTTGTCTCCGTAACTTTCTCTTCCAGATTCGAAAACGTATTGTTTTGTAAGAGTTGGTATTATCAAAGAAAAATATCTAATAATAAATATCGAAATATAATAAAATGAATTGAATCTACTACATAGTATATGCTTAATTTAAATATTTCAATTATAAATTTTTTTGTATTTGTTAATTAGTAACATTTTTGTATTCATATTTTATTCCATCATAAAAATGATACGTAAGTAGCATATTTACTGTTGATGAAATACTATTACATGACAAATAATTTATTTTACACTAACAAAATTAGAGTTATTGCTCATTGTTGAGTTTTAATTTCTAAATCTCTACTACAAAATGAATGTTTACAAAACAAAAACTAATAATACCTTATATTATAAACACTCTGTAATGTAAACATTTAGGATATAATGTTAAAATTTGGCTAGACATATATTTTTCGTATGTTCAATAGTTTTCACTATTCAGATAGTTGTTAAAAATAACCACTGCTTAATAAGAATAAAATATCTCTACTATAAACTTGTGTTGTGTTTTATTTATTTAAATTAAAACCCGTATCCCTAAATAAATTTTATTAGCATAAACAAATCAACTTTCGGTAAATTGTTCGACTGCGTTTACACATAACCTTCTTTCATTTTAAATTTATTTTAAAAAATATGATCTGTAAGTAAATAAAACTTATATAATTACCTTTTAAATAATATTTTAAATTACTATATGCATTACCTGTATAAATTTGTAAACCTAGTAACTATTAATTTAGTATTATAACACATGTGCTAACAACGTCCGAAATCACTACATACAAAATGCATATAACTGCACTTGGCGCGCTGTGTATACCTAGCACAGTCACGTCACAAATGCGACAGCCAATTACAAAACGTTTTGAATCACGTGACTTTTGATTTAAATATTTCGAATTTCTTTTTGTAATATTAATTTGAAATATTATTAATTTGATTTTTCTCAATTGTATATACTGTCAATAGGTTATAAACTTTCGTTTAAATATCAAATATACAAAGTTTATTTTTTTTGCAACTTCCTTATTATAGTAAAAAGTCGTGGAGACATTCACTGTGGCAAGTTTGTATGCACGCATGCAAGGCACACCAGGCCGCAGCAAATGTGGACGCGATAGCCTAATATGCAGTGGCGTAACTAGGGTATGGCAGGCATGGCACGTGCCATGGGCGCCAACTAAAGGGGGCGCAAAAAGCGCCTAACGTATAAATACGAAAATGAAAATACAAAAATATTTTTATGGATATAAATATCTGTATTAAAAGACTGCGTAGGAAAAAGAAAAATCCAAACGCCCAAGGAATAACGCACGCATTCGTTTTTCGTTTGTTTACGTATATAGTTACGTTATAGTTCAGTATGGAAATGAAAATGTTTTTCCCAATATGCGTATAGCATTGCAAATATTGCTGACAATCGCGGTTTCTACTGCAAGTTGCGAAAGATCATTTAGCAAATTAAAATTGATACTTTCATATTTAAGAGTCCCGATGGGCCAAAATCGGTTATGTGATCTTGATTTTTTTTTTTTTATTTTTTATTTTTTATATGTTTGGCTACTCAACAGGAATCAATCCCAATGACAGAGTAGCACTACAATTATAATAAACAAAGAAAATTTATCACACAGAAATGAAAATTACATAATTAGAGTAAAATACATATTATGAAATAAGAGAATATATATAAATATATATATACATACATTAAATTACAGATACAAAAAATTTATGAAGAAATATTATACAAAATCAAAGAAATTAAACGCTTAAGGGGGGAGTACACTTTGACTTTTCAAAAAAATGCATTTTTTTTTTGGCTTAAAATGTTCCTTGGGATGTATACTTTAATTTAGAAAAGACTCCAAGTCCGCCAGAATATTCCTTACCGCTTTACGAAGCGATTTCCTAAAAAATGTATGGAGCCGGCATCGCCGATTGAAGGTAAATACTTTTCCACGAGAAAAATAAACTCCGTTTATCTCGAAACGGGGTTTTTCAAACTGGCGTGGGAAATAACTCTAACCAGTTATCATCAAATTTGGATATCGCCTAGGTTTTCTTGTTCAGAATTAAATTCTGCTTAGAAATACGTATCCACATTTTCGATTTTGTCAAAAATGGATTTTTAATCCACGATTTTGTAAGCATTTTTAGGGTGAAAAAATGGACTTTTTTTTCCTAAGGCCACAACTTTTGAAAAAATCAATTTAAAAAAAATCGGAATACGTATTTCTAACCCAAATTTCATTACTAATCAAGATTTTGTTCGATTTATGTACCAGGATCACATGGGAAGGAGTATTTTCCCACGCCGTTTTCCGACTTCCGCGCGAGGACGCCCGCGCGACCTGGTGCACCGGCCACGGGGGGCCGCCGATCGAGTTCAAAAAAATACAAATTGTAGTTCGAAGGATGAATAATAAATGGGTTATAACAAATTTGCCCTCCCTTAGTGTTTTATTGCTTAAAAAAATTAACGAAAATGCCTTACTTTTTGGACGTTCAAAGTGTACTACCCCCTTAAAAGTAGTTATAGATACAGTAAATATATCAGGAAAATTATCCATAGTACAAATTTTATTATACGTGTAAGATAATCTATTAATAGGAGAATTTGCTGCAGAGTTAGTTCTATGTAAAGGGATATCAAGCAAAAAATTTGTTCTAGTTACATAACTTGGCACTCGAAAAGACAGTTGCGAAAGTAAGAAAGGAGAATCAACTATATTATTTAAAAGTTTATATAAAAATGTAAGATCAAATAGTGTCCGCCTTTTTTCCAAACTAAGACAGTTAAAATCAAAATTAATAAATTTCCTACTTAAAAATGAGAGGAATTTGTTTTGTATTTTTTCGAGGCGGTTAATGTAAGTAGAATAATGCGGATTCCAGCAAACCGAGGCAAATTCAAGTTGGCTCCTAACAATCGTATAATATAATGTTACAAAGGTTTTTGGATTTTTAAATTTCATACAGGTACGAATCAAAAAACCTAACATCTTGTAGGCTTTTTTAACAATGGTGTCTATATGCACATCAAACAAGAGCTTTTGGTCTAAGGTTACACCTAGATCTTTAATCGTTTTAGATTTAATTATAGTGGAATCATGTATATGATACGCACACTCAATAACAGTCCTGTTTCTAGTGAATGTAATAGAGTGGCATTTAGAAGTATTAAGTAGCAGTTTATTTGCCATCGCATAATCGGTAAATTTATCGATATCATGTTGCAACAACTTACAGTCTAGATCTGAGTGAATAGTTTTGTAAATTTTGAGATCGTCTGCATACATGATAAATTTAGAATAAGTGAAACAAGTAGCAACGTCATTGATAAAAATATCAAACAATAAAGGCCCTAAATGGGACCCTTGTGGAACACCAGAAGTTACGAGCACCTCATCAGAATGGAATCCATTCACCACCACACATTGCCTTCTGTTAGTCAAATAAGAAGAAAACCATTTTAACAGGTCACCACTCACACCGGCTACAGCTAGCTTTCTTATCAATATATTGTGATCTATTTTATCAAACGCTTTGCTGAAGTCAGTATAAATGGCGTCAACCTGGACCCTGTTATCCATAGCATCCAATATGTAGTCCGTGTATTCAAGTAGGTTACTTTCAACAGATCTTCCAGAAAAGAATCCATGTTGTTGAGGGATAATAAAGTTTTTCACACAGGAGAATAACTGTTTATAAATAATTGATTCAAATACTTTTTCCAGAATACATAATTTAGAGATTGGTCTATAATTTTCAACAATATTTTTATTGCCCGACTTGAATACCGGAACTACGAAAGCTTTTTTCCAAATTTGCGGGAAATTGCCTTCTTTAAGAGATTTATTAAAAATGGTAGCGAGTGGATTACACAAAGATGAAGCACAGTTTTTTATAAATATACAAGGTATATTATCTGGCCCTGACCCTTTGTTGATATCTAAATTCGATAATGTATTAAATACATCAGAATTTTCAATATGAACTTTTGATATACCACAGTTGTTATTCACTAGAAGCTCATCCACCAGGGATCTCATAAGATTTTCATCTAAGGAACCATCAGTGTACACTGATTTGAAATAATCAGAAAAGAGATTACACGTTTCCACGCCATTATTTGACACTCTATTACAATACTGCATTTGTTGTGGAATGCTGCTTTTCTTAAGTGATGAAACGTAAGTCCAAAATTTTTTTGAATTAGTTGAAATTTGTTTCTCTACATTACAAATATACTTATTATAACAAATATTAATTAATGATTTAACTCTTTTTCTCAATAACGAAAATATATTGTAATAAGTTTGTGTTTTGAACTGTTTGTATTTTTTATGTGCTTTCTCTTTCTCCTTGATCAATTTAATGAGATCACTGGTAAACCAGAATGGGAATACTTTGCTATGGTAATCTTTGTGAGGTACTAACGTATTTATTGCAGACCATAATAATTCATAAAATTTAGAAACGCAATCATCAGTACTACAATTTCTGAATAGTTCATCCCAATCTATTTCATTAAAAAAATTATTAATTAACACGTAATCAGCATTTTTGAAGAGAAATAATTTACGAGGCTTTTTATTCATAAGTGAAATATTATGAATTTTAAAACTAACCTCTATTTACTGAGCATAGAACGAGAAATGACCGAAGAAATTGACTGTGATAATATAATTAAACAATTTGCGTCAGCTAAAGCAAGAAAGATAAATTTATAATAAAGAGTTAATAGATTTAATTTATGTGCTTTTTTCACCCTATTTTAAAATAGTTTTTTAGAAAATAAAACGTAAGCAACCTATCGCCAGAGTCAGAGGGGCGCAAGATCGGTGTTTGCCATAGGCGCCATTTACCCTAGGTACGCCTCTGCTAATATGGTAATATTAAAACGGGCAAAATAAATGCTATTGCATGAAATTCAATGACTGTTCACTTTTTAAAACACATAATACGACGTATTATATGTTGCGCTTTTAAAGAAAAATATGGACACTGTCAATATTATACGTGCAGGAAAATTAGAACAACGTATTTTATTATTAAAATAATGTATGTATAGTATACTTATATGTATCAAGTATTGTATGAATAATTTAATGATATAAATGGAATACAAATACATATATTACATTTGTATTCTCTCCTAAAAATATGCTTTATTTTGAGAATATATAAAATTTCCTTTGCTGATATGAATTCTGAATAATAAAACATTATTTAAATTAAACTTTTTTGGTGTGTATGTGTATGTAATTTTACGTACATGTTTACACTTCTGTGCAAAACAATTAAATGTTTGTTACTGTGTACAAAATATTTAATAATTTTATAAACAAACCGAAATAAAAAGTAAATTTATAATTGATTTTAATTACCTATATGAAAGTTTTTTTTTGTGACGTAATTAGATCAACTAAAAACTTGTATTAAACATTAGTTAACTATGCAAATGTCAATTATTTTAAAATATCTGATTGATTGGTTTGTTGATAACTTAATAAAATTATTAACAGATTTTGACTCAGATACTATAACACTAGCAGGACCTGCTAGCTAACAGAATCTAGTTAATATTAATTACTAATATGAAAAAATTTTACAAAATAAAAGCCAGCTTTCAACATTTTTACCACAGTCTAAACTATACACATAAAATATTATACCGATTTTAATATTTTAAGTAGTATACTTATTTTTATTTTCTTTATTAAAATATTTTAATAACATTTAGTTTAAACAATTATAGTTTATTAATGCCATGTTCACTATGCGTAATAATTGTTTTATAAATACTTAACTTTATTTTATACCACAGACAGATCACTTTTCTAACAAGTTTTTTGTTCGTTAATAAAACATGAGCCGATATTTACATATTTCTTTGATAGAACATCAAGTCTTTATTGAACAGCTTATGTACAATATAGTATTATTCTATAAAATATTTCAAGCAACTAACGTGCATTTATGTTTAACATTTAAGTAACTGATAGATATATTATTATATGACCAATGTACTTGCTAATGGCATACTACTAAAATAATCAAACACTCATTTGCAAAATGCAAATACTTAATGAAATGTACTAACTTTACATAGTCATAATAGTCACATACAATCCGTCTTTATCTTCCAAGTGTTTATTCATTTGTTTTTCTCGTTTTATTTTCTATCTTTAATCAGCATATCGCATACATGTAAAATATATATACGCATACAAACCGTAGGTTACACTAATGTAAACCTGGTTATAAATTCTTGCCTATTTACTTTTACAGACTTTGATTACATACATGAAATTACCAAGTGCATTTATATATATATATATATATATATATATATATATATATATATATATATATATTCAATTACTACCGCAGAGTGTGTATGTTTATTAGGTTACTAAAATAGGTAATATTATAATTATAAAATGAAAAACTTTTCAGGTTTCAATCAATGTTGTTTTAAATATATTAAAAATATATTTAGTAGTAATCTTTTACGGCCGGTATACTATAAATTTATAGAATTTTTTAGACTGGTATGCCGTGGTTGAGCTATTCTCGTCGCGGACGTTTCGCCATATATTGTAGATGGCATCTTTAGTGCGTGGTGATTGGATTCAGTCATTCAGAATATGTTATGATTACGATAATTTATAAAGATAATATTTACGACACGAGCCGTAGGCAAGTGCCGTACATTATCTAAATAAGTAATATCCACTACGTGCAATTAGAACACTATACTTTTTCTACAATTAAACAACAACATCAAAAATATCTTTAGGTGTAAAATGAATGACATTTCAAAATCGTTTTAATTTTACAAATGCAAGGTTTTCTATCAACGGCATGGTATTCTAGCTACGGCATTTAATTTTCAGGTTATCTGTTTTATTAAAAAGTTTTGTTGTGATTTGCCAATAATTATTGACAGAATTTACAAAAATATTATTTAACAAGAGCAGAAAATTTTCTAATTAAATAACTTAGAAGCTAAAGTCAGTTCACAATAACTCTAATAAAATTATAGCTATTGACCTTTTCAGATATACAAAAAATTATACAAGTAATTTTTAAAATATGTTGTTAATTTTATTTTACAGTAAATAAATGAAATATCTCAATCAATATATTACTGATTTCTTCATTTAATTTGATTACAGTAGCTTAGCAAACAATCAGTTAGTATAGAAATAAAAAGTAAATGCAATACAATGCATGATTGGTTTATTATATTTAATTGCCAGAAACACAATAACAATCGACATATTTCATTTTTGTTTATGGTAATTCAAATGACTATAATAGTATCTTGAAATTAAAGGTTATGTTGATTTGATGTCAAGCGAGGAAAGAATTATATTTCATACTCTATACACAAATAAATCTCGTATTTCTACCTTGGTAACTTTAGATTTATTGTTTTCAATTAAAAGAACGTCTTAAATTTTATTTTAGTTTATTTGTAAGCATTTGTTTTTTCTTGAAATATGAAAAACTGGATTCTAAGTTATTGTAGTTAAATAAATATAGTTCTATATTTAGATATCTATAGAGAAAGAGAGAAAAAAAGAAACAAAAAAATATCAAAAATATGTGTATTTGAAATACATCAAAATAGAATAGAATATTCCAGAATAAACTTTGCTTATAAAATTACTGAATGTAATAAATAATAATAAAGTAACAGATAAGAAAACATATTTTTAACATAATTTGCACATACAGGAAATTATAATAATTTTACGTTGATTTAAATATAAAATAAATGTTTCTTGTAATTTTTATCTAGCGTTTTTATATAAGGTTATATTTTTATAAATTTACATAGATAAATAAAATTATGCAGTTTTGCTTTACACTATCTTATATAATTAAATATTACTATCTTCTATATATTATACATATTCGTAATTAAAATATTAAAATAACTTTTTTAATTTATAAATATAACATTCAAATTTTGTCACAGAAGTTTTGAAGCCTGAAAATACTTTGGCACTTAATTTCACCTTACTTTTAAAAGTGATTTTTGTCAAAATTACTTTTGACTTACTTATTAAGCATTTTTAATTGGTTTATTTGAATTTTATAATATTAGATATTAAAAAAATATATATATGAATAAAGAAAGAAAAAGAGATAGAAGTAAAATTTATTTTGAAGTGAAAAGTAAAAGCACTTTTTTTATAAACAAAAGAGGTGGCAATACGGGCCTTTATATTTGGACCTAAAGCTTTGAAATTTTAGTTAAATAAAATAAACATTTTTTTTACAAAAAAGAATAATAAATTGTGTAAGCATTTGAACATCATAAATTTGTAAAGAAATGAAAGAAGGCTTATTTCCTGTAAATAGAATAATTTTATTAAAATGCTATTAAATTGATTAAAAAATCAAAGTTTTGTAAATAATTGTATACGTTAATTTTAATATAATTTATTACAAATTTTGACTAAATCTCTGAGCCCTCAAAATTTCAAAGTCCTAGACATTTGTTAATTATTAAAAAAATATAAATGTTAAATGAAATAATAATTGTATTTATTTTATTTAAACAATAATAAAACTTATATTATTAGATAAGTTAATCATAATATAGACAGATTACAATAATCATAGAAAATTGATACATGGTATATTATTGAATGAAATATACGTACATATTAAATTTTTCCGAGAGAAAGCAATGCAAAATTTTCGTCTAATTTTTCTCAATTCACTGCATATGCATGCTTAATAGTTTCGAGTGCAAATTTGCCGTGCCTGTGTGACGTCGGTCGTGCATATAAACAAGGCCTTGTTTGACCGACATAAAAGTGCTTTTGAGAATAGAGTAATCTGTGAATTTAGGTCAGAGTACTTAAGTGCCTGCTTGCACATACACAATCTTATAATGTTTATGAAACCAATCGCGCTCGGCGCGCAATCGACAAATCTCTAACTTAGCAAAAGGATCAACCAGCAAAAGCAGAACAAAAGATTTGCTTCTCTTCTCATTTCAAACAGCACTTGAAATATACTAGTAGTTATATAGTTTATACGTATATATATGAATGCTTTAATAGTATAAACGCATCTGTTTATTGAAGTATCTAATTCTGGTTTAAATCAATTACGTTGTTTGACCTTTGAACTGCGTGTGTGCACTTAAAACATACATCGAGCCATGCAGTCCGCAATGGTTCGAAATGAAAACACTTGCAATAATATACAATGCTGGTGCCGGCGCTGTTTCAAAATGGTTTGGTTGCTACTTACGATTCGAAACTAAAATTAACTTTGACTACCAAAGAAAATAATCTTTGAATAGTTGCCTGCTCTGATCCTAGAACGACATCATTTATTTGATGTTTTAGATAAATATTTGGAAAATTGTTATTTCTGATAGTTTTCAGATTTTTATGAATACTATATTAGAAATTCAGTTTATACAGTCATAATTTATTTTGTTTATTAATTTTAATGTAATTAATTGCATTATTTTTATATAAATAATTTGCAGACCAAATTTTTTTTGAAAAATTAAAATACATATTTTAAAAAACTTTTAGTGTCATTGCAGAAAACATTACTTTAATATAAAGTGACTTATTCAACTAAAACATACATTCATTTTTATGATGTATTAATTATTTAGTTTTATTATTTTGATCTTACATAGTTATCGGTACAACGAAACAAATATCGATGCCTATTTAAATTCTATGAAATAAAAAGTAAAAAAGCTCCCTTCATTCAGTTTGTATGTCGTTCCAGTTGCGGTAACACTCTGCGATGCACGACAGGTGTAAAATGTAGTGAGTGGTTTCCAGCTTGCTGCAACTGATATACGACTGCGAGTTTGTATATGTGTGTGTGCTAAAATGTTGCTACTCCACATCTGCACATTCATACTTTATACTCATTCATCTTTCACCATCGTTTTGTCACGCTATCTGGCAACTATCAACATTTGATACACTGATAAGGTGCAGAACTATAGCATTTGTTGTGGTCAATTAATAAATGACTTAGCATAAATGTTTCTGCAAGATTGTTCAGAAAAAAATTAACATTTTTTATGTGAGAGTAGTATAATATCCAACGATGATTATTATTTCTGAGGATTCTATATTGTAAATTACAAGTTAAATTCACAATGAAATTTTGAAATAATTCCGAACTGCATTGATGGTAGGTCAGAACGAACTTATTATCATTTTTACTAATTTAGATTGTTTTTGAATAACAACTGCTACTATTTGGATATAGCATATTGTGTTTTAATTCATCAGAATGAGTAGTAGTATGTACTAAAGAAATATATTTTTATTCATTGGTAATATAATTAAAATACTATACTTTTTATGACTATATAATACAAAATTGTACATTTTAACTCTGACATGAATGGCATTTCAAACCAATAATAATATCAAAGTTAAACAATAGGAAAACTAAAAAATATATTAATAATCTAATACAGCGGTTCTCAATGTGTGAGTCGCGATTTACTGGTGGATCACAAGCTGATTTTGATTGAGTCGCGTTAAATATTAAAATATAAGAGTAATTTACATGAAATTCATTTGATTAATACATACAATTTATATTTAAGTATATTTAACAAAAACTTTTTTTAATATGCATTACAAACGAGTGAATTGCAGAAATTTAGGGTTTTGAAAGTGGATCTCAGTTCTTAAAAGTTTGGAAAACACTGATTTAACAAAATACATATCATTAGTTTATCAGATTAATATATACATGCACATATTTTATTAAATTTTATTTGTAATCATTAAAAACTGAATTTGAATAATGTTCTGACTGACAACTTCCCATAGGAAACCAAATATCAATAGCTTATTAGATTATTATTAGCATATTTTTCACCAATAAAATAAGATCATAAACATTTTCTTAAATATTATTTTTTATATTTAAATATATTTAATAAATATTACAAATAAAAATTTAACAAAATATTACAGAAATATTTACTGGGTTATTAACTTTTGAAAAATGCAAATACAAACATACATTAGAAAAAATCAATAAAACTTTATTGCATTAATGTAAATTTATATCTATTAATTTAAAACGTAGTTTATGTTAGATAAAATATTATCAAAACAGCCCTCTAATTTTGAATCGATATAAAACATCAATAAAAGTCAAACTTAATAGTTATAAAACTGTATTTGTTATACAGTTAATTTTAAATGCAAATTTTATAGCGTGTAACACATTTAGTTTTAACACAACAGAATTAATACCTACACATCATATAACATGCAGTAATACCGAAACCGACAACATTTCCCTATTAGAAAAGCAACTAAAAAAAAAATATCTCCCCCTGGAAAAACTATAAAATTTAAAATCACCCCAAACCATAAAAAGCGAAATGTAAACGAAAAGCGAAAAACAGAAAGTGTATAAACCGCATCTAGCCCGAGTATCGTTGGCAGCGACGCAACGTGCGAACGCTGCATTTCCGGCGTGTAACCGGAAGCCGCAGCTGATCGCCGCACCGAGTGCAGTTGGTGTGTCTCTTCGTCGGCATTTTATTATTTCCCGGGGCCCAAGCGGTTCTAACGCCCGCACAGCGCAAGGCCGTCCTGGAAAAGCGAGTGCTCGCTATTTTTTTTGCTTTTTTTTTATAAATTCCAGCGTGAGTTTTTTTCCGCCGCTCGTCGTTTAATACACTGTTAAGCGGCAAAATTAAGTGCGAGTTTGTTGTTACTACTTTGACTGCAAGGAAAAGTAGTAAAGCGTTTGGTACGGTGTCTGTAACATTTTCAAAAAAAAAAAAAAAATGTATAGAAATCCTTCATATAGCCTCTAGATGACGAATCTGAACTTAGTTTATGTGGGTGTATGGATGTGCGTCGTCAGCTCGCCGCTCGCTCGCTCGCTCGCTCGCTCGCTCGCTCGGTCCTCAGACAAAATTTTGTGATCGCAACTCCTCCTAGACGGTTCAACCGATTTTAATGAAATTTTCAGGATAAATTTGTCTAGTGCCCAAGATGGTCATGTGGTTTTGGTTTTTTCCAGTGATGCCAACTTTCCGAGAAAAAAATTACTAAAGTTTTTAAAAATTCATTGTGGCTACATTATTTATCCGATTTTGATCAAATTTTCAGGAAAGATTCCCCTAGTACCCACATACATTACGTAATTTTAATATAATACAGTGTTGCCAACTTTCCGAGAAAAAAATTACTAAAGTTTTTAAAAATATATTACGGCCATGTTGTTTAACCGATTTTGTTCAAATTTTCACAAAAGATTCTTCTGGTATCCATATAAATTAGATAATTTCAACAAAGTACAGTGTTGCCAACTTTCTGAGAAAAAAATTACTAAAATTTTTAAAAATTTATTGCGGCCATGTTGTTTAACCGATTTTGTTCAAATTTTCACAAAAGATTCTTCTGGTATCCATATAAATTAGATAATTTCAACAAAGTACAGTGTTGCCAACTTTCTGAGAAAAAAATTACTAAAATTTTTAAAAATTTATTACGGCCATGTTGTTTAACCGATTTTGTTCAAATTTTCACAAAAGATTCTTTTGGTATCCATATAAATTAGATAATTTCAAAAAAGTACTGTGTTGCCAACTTTCTGAGAAAAAAATTACTAAAATTTTTAAAAATTTATTATGACCACTTTATTTAACCGATTTATGTGATAATATCAAAGTAGTCTATATATGGGTTTATCCATATACTTTTAATCTTGTTTTTTTTTTCTTTTCAGTTCGTTGCAAGAGAATATATTCGCAAGAATTTAGCGAATTTTTTCTGCGGTGGACGACGTCGTGCTTGCGTAATAAAATTGTAGGTTGTTGTTGAGAGCAGTAATTTTATTATTTGTCAAGTGTGTTGCGGCTATTAAAAGTTGATTCAGCGAGAGATTAATTTCAGCAATTACTGGTAATTGCGTTTTGTGATTTTAAATTTAAATTATTTGAAATATTAGCGATTTAATATACGCAGAAATGTGATAAGTTTGTAAGCAATTATAATAAAATTTATTTTAAAAAATGTTTTGAAAGTTAATAATGCAGTTTTGTGATGAAAATGCATATAGATTCATAAATGTTATTGTGGTTGAGTAAATAAAATTTAACTATTTGTGCAAGGACTTTTTTTTAACCGAATATCACAGATAGTGCAAGAGGTATTGTATAATAATATCAATTTTGATTTTTCAAGACTTTTATAAGCTTGCTAAATTAAAATTAGTTTATGCAAAAAGAAATTCATAGTAAAATGATAAATAATGCTTAAATTTATATTTTTCAAAAGAATAGCTACTTTAATTGAATATAAATATTGTAGTAACGAAAAAGGTAATATTTTATAAAACTATATCATTACCATATTTTTTTGTTTATTATTATATTTGCTAATTACATTTACCATATACAATATGCAAATAAATTTCATTACTAAAAATATATTGTCATAGATTATTATACTTACTAACTGACTAATACCATCAGATAACTTTAGTAAAATATTATAGAAAAATGCAAATAAATATTAACAGTAGCGTTTTTCGTATAGTACAAGCGCAGGACACGGTTTATCAAAATTAATTTTACGTTATTAATGACGTTGTCCTTTGTCGTCAGGACTACTAATCACCGTGATCAACATGTCAACAACGTAGTTCGTTGTCTTGTGCAACAAAATAGATTAATTATGTATATTTTCCAGGCCCATAATGAACATGTTTTAGATGTCAATTAAAATTTTTATGCACGGACGTAGTATACGAAAAGAAAAAAAAAATTGAATAATATGAATGCTTGACATTTTCGAGAGACTATACTAACAATAAGTAGCTGTTGCGTGATAAATTTGCCAAGCGAGATGGAATGATTTCGTTTGCAGGGAAGTGGGATAAAGATGCAAAGAAAGTAAGTGACGATATTTTTACGATGAAAATGTTTGAATATTATATAAAGCCATCTAGCGGCACTTAATTGCAAATTTCGATATTCAATCTCGGGCAATTTTTACGACGAGAATTTTGTAATATCGTTTGGAATGTTCATGATCGTCGCGTTACCTGCGTACACGTTGGTTATTTTCTACCGGGCGGTTTTTTCTTTTTTTTTTTTTTCGTCAACGGGAGCAAGCACAGGCGCGCAGACGAATGAAAAAGGGGGAAATGTAGTTTGAGAACGACAGAGAACGGAATGTGTATGGATTCTGGTTCGACGAGCACTAGTCACTTTCAATCGATAATAAAAATTTTCCAAATAAAAAGTGCAAAAATTTTGCATGTAACTCAAACTCGTAGAGCTGGAAGCCCTGTACACACGATACGACAAAAAATATTTATGTTTTATCAGTCAACATTTTTCATCTATTGAAAACAGAACTGCGCGCACCGAAGTAAATTCCTTTTTTTTTTTTATTATTTTTGTTAACTAACAGAATAAAAAACATAACGCAGCGTGTATTATGAGATTTTTTATTGTGAAGGAAACGAATTACAGTGTTAACTTTAAAATGAATATTACTGTAATTAATGTTTATATTGATTTTTTTTTGTAATATTCAAGTGCAAAATTTATTCAAAATATTTTAAAATAAACAGAAATTCTGATTTAGTTTTGAGCTAATTATAATTTATTGACAGTGTCTGCATTATATAAAAAAAAAATATTATTTATTTTTTGAAAATTATTATTTACCGGGCTATTTGATGTTTACCTAAAAACTAAAAATTCACTAATCAAAAGTATTTTTATCACTACTGACTGAATTTCGTCTATTTCTTATTATTTATTAACTTTTAGATTTAAAAAACAAATTTGTTTGCATCCGCAAACAAATCCTAAAAGTAAAATAAATTCGAATTTCGCAAAACATATGATAGATTATTATTATAACATTTTCCAATAAATAATTTCAAAATTTTAAACAATACAAATTTAATGTATAGCCAAATTGATATTTTCACATACAATTTTAGCAAATACCTAAACAAAATTTGTTAATGAACATCAGTACAGTATCTTAATTATAATATCCGAAAGAGGAGATAATGATGAAAGTTTAGTTCATTTGAAAGTAGAGTATTTGATATGAATACCTATCACGAAAATTTCCATTGATCGACTGTTTCTTCGTATATACGAATTCTCGTTCGTCTGTTCCGTGTTAGTCAAGTTTCCATGAATACGTACACTTTATTTACTTTAAGCTCGAGGGGCTGGCTTATTTAGAAGCCATTAAAACGAAGGAAATAAATATTTCCAAATATTTACGAAACAAAAGTTTCCGGAACAAACTGAGCATCGAAGAAGTTTTGTCTACGGTTGCGTGCATCAAGGTAGCAAAACAAACGAAAACTCGCGCTTTCAAATAACCTATCTTCAGGATCTAGATAGGCTATGTGTTCGTTATGAAGGTTCCCTTAATATCAGCTCACTGTCTTCTAATATCCAAGAGTAATTTTCATTATTTATATTATTTGATTTGGACAAAATAATATTATCACGTAAATGCATAAATATAGAAGTTTATTTTTATAAAATAAAATTGATTGTTGTAAATGTGGAATTTTTATGATATTACTAGAAGGATTTCAGTGCGTAATAAATTGATGTACGGTGTCAGTTAAAATGTTTTAACAATTTTAAACATATTTTTATGTTTTAACCTACTAAAAATTTTTTCGGAACTCAATATATTAAAATAAAATGGTTTTAAGATTTAGTTCTATATTAGTTATTATTAATAATCATATTATACTCAGGAAAAATGATACAAATGACATATGCAGTATCATTTATCATAAAGTACGTCAAAACGTTGATTATTAATAAAAATTAATAGAGAACTAAATCCTAAAGCAGTTTTATTTTATTTCTATGTTTTTTGTTTATTAATTACTTCAATATGAAATTTCACGAAGTAACGGCCGAAAGAGTTAATTTTTGTTTATTATTTACGTCATTTGTATATATTTTTCTTTGATGATGATATACATTTAGTATATCGAAACGCCGAATTTTAATATAAAATGAAACAGAACATTAATTTAAAACTTTTTTATTTTAATATAATGAGTTTTGAAAGATTTTTTACTATGTTATACGTATATTTACAAGTTTTATGGTTGGACCTTTATCAGCTTTTCGAGCAAACACTTTGTATAACATATATATATATATATATATATATATATATATATATATATATATATATATATATATATTTGTTATAAATTTATTATAACAATATTTTCAGTAGCTACCTAGATTTACATACAACTACACAAACCATCTTTAGTATAACCCACTTTGACAAACTCACTTATTCTCTTTTATACATATATATATATATATATATATATATATATATATATATATATATATATATATATATATATATATATACACAACACACACACATACACACACACACATACCTTTTTCCTCTTTCCCTCAAATTCAGTGTAGGACGCAACAGTGTACAGCACCGCGGCACTCTTTATTAAATATTAATTTATTATGTATACGATAAAAGCAGCGTGATAACACACACACACACACACACACACATACTTCGTGCACGAAATTGCGTGCGTGCACGGCCCGAAAACCAATCCGGGGGATGTGGGCGCTTCCGGTGTGTGTGGCGTACGCTTTTGCTGCGCTTTCAGACGCTCATCGCTTGCGGGCGCACAATGCTGGTAGAGCTATCCACCCCCTTCACCCCCGCTGGTTGCGTGTGGGGTACGTTGTAATCATGCAGAGTAATGTCGATGGGTAACCATCGAGTAGGGAGATTGAGAGTGAAAGGTAAAAGGATATTAATAGTGACAAACCTGGGGGTCGGGGATGATTGTATATGCAAGCACGGCTGATATAGATTTGGTTTTTCGATTAATTTATTTTGATTGACTAATAAAAGTGGGTGGATGTCATTATTGATGAATGAGTTTCAGTTGTCGAATTTATTGTATTATTTTTAATGTTCAAAATTCAGAAATAGTATAGTAAAAAAATCTATCAGAACTTGTTATATTAAAACAAGAAGACATTTGGATTAAGTTCTTTATAAATTTTAATAAAAAATCGACGTTTTGACGTACTCTACGTACATCATTATTATAATTATAATTACGACAAAACGTCGATTTTTTATTATTTTATTATCAAAATATTGCCCATTTATTATACCTATTATTATACAGTAGTTAGCTATTATATATGTACATCACTGATGGTAGCGCCAAACATGACTATACGGTCAAATCTGACAACTCTGGCGACCATATTCAAAACTATTAAGTTAATTAATAGTTGCATTGCTTATTTTCTCATGTATTTGAATTTTATTCTTAAAAATGTTTAAAGAAGTTTAAGAAATATACAATACAGGTTTGTCTGCTAAAGAAACATGGTCAACTACATTTAATATCGACATATCGATATACTCTATATACGTATATTTGAATCACGAAAAAATAATACAAATGACATAAATTATATTAGATGTATTATTTTTCCTGATGAAGATATACAAAGAGTATATAAAAACATTGATATTTTAATAAAATATATACAATACTTAATCCTGAAGCTTCTTTATTTCAAATAGAAATTGCAAAAACAATATTATTTTGCAAAGAAATTTTGATAATAAAGTTAAATAAAATATTATATAAATATTATCTTTTAGTTAACATTTATTCTATTTCTGTTAAATAAAATTATTTATATAGATATTATGTAGGTATTATGAAAAATAAATAATATTTTATTTCTTCAATAAAATTTTTAGTTTTATAACTTCTCTATATACATATGTATTTTTATTTGCGCTAAAAATATGTATATGTGTATAGTATATATAAAGTAAAGTTCTAATAAAAATGCAACAGTAAATCTCGAAGTTGAATATTGTAAACCGGCACGCGGCGTCGTGCGTTCCGTTCCGTTTCGATACGCGATATAACTGAAAATTTTTATGAAGATTATAGTCGAAAAGTTGAGCATCAAATACACATTCAATATTGAACTTTAACTAGTTTGGTCACCGTATAAAAATGTTCGCTTGTATATCTGCGGGAATATTTTTGATAGCACTCGTAAATAATGCGAGAGATTTTTCTGTAAAAATCTTGTTAGAAATAATTCCAGTCTGTTGTCGGAAGATATAATATAACAACACTATTTTCTCTAAAAGTTTCTACGATAAAAGATTTTGATAAGCTCAATAAAAATGCCAGTTGGTGGTACATAAAAATGTTAAGGAACACTGAGCTCTAACAGGGGCATTAAATTATATTTGTCCGCTTGCAAAACGGACGAAAAACTGTTGCCAGCGGCGTTCGTTTCTATTTTCATATTTATATAATCATTGAATTGACATAATAAAAAATCTTTCAGAACTCATTATATTTAAATAAAATGGATTTAGGTTACAAGTCTGTATATTTATCAATAATTAACGTTTCGACGAACTCAATATCTTATTCATTGAAATATTTTTGTTTGTGTAATTTGTGGCCATAGATAAAATTTTGTGTGCAATTTCTGAGTAAACTAAGTTTTATGTTATTTATTCGGATATTTTCAGGCCTCACTATACTCATGTCATAAAACCCAGAATATAATTTTTTTGTATATTTCTACACCGAATAAATTCAACGTATAAATCCAAATTTTTTAGTGTGTATATTTTGCTGTAGCTTAGTTTTAGCTTTCCCGAATTTCCTGTATCGCCGCCCATGTCAATACGGCTTGATCGGCAAACCGAAGAAAATACGACGCTTTTATGCGATGCATTTTACATGACGCCGTTTAAACTAGTGTTCCCGTTTTACCCCCACAACACTGCCCGGCCATCGGCCAAACAACGCCATAATTACGCGAATATTGAAGAACGGTTATCAACAACCGCGCATTTTCTCTCTTTCTCTTGCTACTTTCCTACTGGCTCTCTCTTACTCTCCCTTCGTTTTTCATCTGAATCATAAACGGCTATTTCGCTGTGTTACTGCAACCCTTTGGCTATCAAAATACGTACATATGCCTATACTATACTATTATGGTGTTATATTTGCTAGTTACTCGGCTAGATTGGTACTTGTATGTATGGAGTATGTGGTACATGCACATACACATAGGTAAAATACAGCCAATACTTTGCTAAAATAATGATAGACTATCATATTATACTATAAGCAATTTTAAAGATTTTAAATAAGTTATAATGCGGAATAAGACTAGCGTACTTTAATATATTTGTTGTATAATAAATAAATAATTATATAATTATATCAAAGTTTAGAATAAATGTTATAATGTCGCTATAAACTTATTTTTCTTCAAGCGTATCATAATATTAATATTACGTTACCATATTGCCTATATAGAAAGAGGTAATTATGTTTAGTAATATAATGGCATTATTATACCACTAGTGGCAACATAACTACAACGTCAAGTATATTCAATCTGACATCTTCAACGACTACATTGAAAACTATTACGTCAAGTTAAATTAATTACTAAAAGATTACAATTTTATTTATAAATTTTTTACAATTATTTTATAGCATATGTGTTGTCTATGAATGTTTCAAATTTTAAAAAAAGAGTTTATCAATTTTAAGCTATAAACTACTAGACAGATAAACAAACGAGCAGAAAAATAAATAAACACTAGTAAATTTTTTTATTTATTTATAATTTGCTTTAAGTGGTTCAACTGGTTTTTTTTATTTGAGCAGAATGAAATTAAATTTTAATATGAAAATGTTCGATTAAAAATTTATTTTTTTTTAGCTTCCAGGTTTTTCTAATTTTATATAATACTATGAGCAAATACAGCGACAATAATAATTGTTATATTATTATTGATAATATGCATTTGTTTCTATTTTTTGAAAAATGGCATTTGTATCACTTTGAATCTCATACCGTCAAATAAAAAAATATATTTTCAGAGCCATTAACTTATTAAACAGGCTTATTAATAATAAAATAATTCGTATGAAAATTATAAATGTATTCACTATAATACAGTTCTTTGTAAAATGTATAATAAATATTGCAAAATTTATAATTTTCATTCAGTAATTTCATACATATTCGATTTATTTAAATAATTTTTTTTTTTACTTATTGTAAACAAATATTAAAACAATGCAATTAATAAACATAAACAGTAAAACATTCGCACGATGGAATTCATTAAATATTATTCAGATTCATTTGCGGTGTGTGTGTGTGTGTTTGTGTGTGTGTAAACAAACAACTGTTTTAGCTTTCATTTTATATGTATCGCCGTTTAATAATAAACACATTACTTTCAAGAACTAATTACAATACAAATCATCCTTGTATATTTTTCAAGTCAGCGTTCAGTGCTAGGCAACTTAAAATTATTATCAATTAATTATAAATCATGTATAAATATACAAGTCACCAGTTTACAATTAAATCAATGAAATTATAAGTAAAATAAAATGTAATAAATACGTAGATTGCAAAATGTAAAATTCGTTGTTTAATTAATTACTAAAATAATTAAAAAAAGGTATATATGTATTTTGAAAGCTAAGATTTCATCATCAATAGCGAAAGTAGTGATTTTTAAACACTGGGTACGTTAAGTACTTGTGTAACCTTAAATCACTGATTATAGGACTTTAGCTTTATCTCTGTTACTATATCATAAATAGTTACACATTTATAAATAGTTTTAATTGATTTTTTATGAAAAGGTAGCCCAAATCTTTCTTAATAAAACTCTTTACAAATTGCAAATATTTCATTGCATTCTTGAGGTACGGACCCTGAAAAATGTCGCCAATTTCAAACAAAAAATAAAAAAAGTTAAAATACAAAAGTTAAAAACAATTGAAATAAAGTAAAATGTCATATGAAAAATGTATTCCTAAATTCAATGATAAAATAAAAAATAAAGTATTCCACTTAAAATAAGGAAGTTTGAGTCGACTTCCTGTAAACCGAAAGTATCATCTTATTGCCAATATTTTACTTCAACTGAGCATATTGGAATACCCATATATTCCAAATTTCGTGACATAATAGTTTTTAAAATACAGATAGCATAAACTCGTCCTGAGATATTCTGTATATATATATATATATATATATATATATATATATATATATATATATATATATATATATATATATACTATTTCAAAGAAAATCGCAAAACTCTATACCATAAATAAAGCAAACGCAAAACGAATTAAAAATCCAGTATAAAAAATTCCCGTTACCAGGTCCAAATCCGTCAAGTTCAATAATTCTTCTGCAGGGTAACCACAAGGTAAAAACTTTAGCTCCGGATTCGCTTGACACTAGTGTAAGTTTTCCAAAGCAAAAAAAAAGCAACAGCAAACACAATAGATCACAACTGCAATAACAAGGCAGTGAAGACTCAAAACATAGCTTTCGTTTGTTTTTTTTTCTTCTTTCTCAACAAGAGAAAGAAACAAATGCCCCGGCCGTGAAAAGTGGCCCGAATCCAAAGCCAACTTGACCGCAGGCCAGAGAGTCTCGACTTGGCTGGCGTTCGTTGTCGTTTTAGTCAGTTTTTAGTCCCTGTTTTGAGTTCGATATTGGACTGGATAACGTAGTTGTGTCACATGAAACATAAGTCATTGCTGGTGTATATTGTTCGACTCTGGTTATAAATCTCCAAGCATAAAACACAAGACATGTGGTCCGAGATGGTCACCCTGCGGGACACCCAAAAACTGAATCTAAACGCTGAGAATGTACATTTTTTGATAAGATAGATTTTCAATTTTTTTAATTTATAAATATCATTATTATAACTGGTTAAAGATCGGTATTAGAATGTGAAATAGCTAGCCTGGAAATAAATTTGTTGTAAAATATATACAAAATAAAATTATAGTTACGTATTCCTTCAAAATCAAAATACAAAGTTAACATGAATAGCTACATCTACACATATCTATCTTGTAAAATATTTAATATCTTTTTTTATAAGATCTATATAACTTTACTTGTTAAGATCAAATCTTATAATTCAATTTTAACTTACTTTCATATATCTGATTGACTTAAAACTTATAATATGGACAAAGTGAAAGAATATTTTGAGTTTTGCAATATTAATTTATATTTTTTTCAATATTGCTATGATGATAAATTTTGCAATATTTCCATGGTGATTTAACTATAGGACAAAAGTTTGTTCGATTTTTAAATAAAAAAGTGTGAGTTTTATGACAAAAATTATTTAGATTAAAAATTCTCAATTTTGTTAAATATAATTATTAATTAAAATTATTTGTAGAATTTAAGATAATTAAATATAAATTAACTATAACTCAAATGATGATGTCAAATGACCAACAGTCTTGATATAAAAATTGAGCTATATTTATTTTGTCAAAATAAATTATTTTTATTGTTTCATCAAGAATTATTCTTGTCTTGATTTAAGAAATCTTGCAATTTCTTCATCTGTAAAACTATAAATTGTCATGCGTGCAAGTTACGATAATTAGATTATGTCTTGAGTGGTCCAAGCAGAAATTACGATTTAAGAAATTTTAAGATTTTTTGAACTAAAACAAGAATTTCTTATCTTTATGAAACACTAATTATTTTTAAAAATCTTTTTCAAATATTTTTTCCTAATAATTTAAATGGATTAATGATGTAAATCCAGATTTTATTATTTTATCTACAACTAACAGACCACTGTCCCCAAGTATCCATATATATAAATTCACGAAACTTATATTCAATAAATATACATATTTTATACAAAAACACTGAAATAATTTGTATAATTTTAATTAAAATAATTGAGATATGTACAAGAATCAAATAGTGTTTTTCAAAATATTCTTAACGTAAAAATTATTATAATAATTTTTATCTAATGCTAATGTAAGTTTATTCGGACTATAAAACTCACTTTAAATTTATGGAACAATTTTTAGAAAAGAATATTTTATTAGGTATGCAAAGTTATTTTCAAATTATTTATTGCTTCGATACAGTATAAAGATTCGTATTTTCATGTCACCTTCGGACCATAAGACGAATTCGAATTTCAAGTCTATTTTTCTACATTAAAAGGTGCGTCTTATGGTCCAAAAATACGGTATAATAAATTTAAGTTTAAACAGTTGGCATTCACTAAGCACTGACGATGCACTCTACGATATATGACAAAAAGTCTACGACAAGAATAGATCGACCACGGAATACCAGCCCAGAAATTTCTATAAGTTCAGTTGGCATTTATTTACACTTTTAAAGACACAAAATTTTTAGAATGCATATTAGCTCAAATCATAAATCAAATTTATTAATACTTTACGGAAAATAATAAATTAAAAAAAAATGACAATGTTTACAATATTTCTTAATTATAAAATCAAATTAGAAATTAAATTGAAAAATTAGTGTTTTGTATGTTTGGCAATAATACAATTGTTTCCTAACCTATTCCAGTATTAAATGCATTATACTAGGAAATTGCAAAATAATATGTTTGCACTACCAACGTAGAGAATATACGTATAACACCCACACGTATTATATTTATCAGTTTTTTGACAATAAACTTTAATCTTAAAATAAATCTGTATTTCGATAAATCTTGACCTTCATATGTCGCTTGTATTTCGCAAATGAAAAAGATATATTCTACATAGAACTTTTTGTAGGTAGCGAGTTAATGTAAATTTTTACAATTGGAATTGCTTGTACAATTCAAGGCTGCAATTATTAGGCGATGTAGAAAATTTATTATCAACTTAACTTTTCATCAGATAATTGATTATATTTTTTTAATAACTCGATCACACTACTTATGTAAAATGTAGCTTTAAAGTTTTTATGTTCGTTTTTTTATTCAAATTGTAAATCCATTATTTCTTTTTGTTTGATTTTACAAATAATTTGTACAAAAAATAACAATTTATTATATATTTATTTACTAATGCTTTTAAAATCTTTGTGAATATACGTCGTTTCTTACAAAAAACATGATTTTTTTACTAGTTTATGAAAACACCAGAACTGTTTTATAAATATTTAAATTCTGCAGAGTAATAATTAGAGATAATTCAATAATCAAAAAACCACAATCACATGACTGTAGTTTTGAAAATAATCTTTATACTATTTAATAGTATTACACACACAAATCATATTTCACGAACACACATAAATGTTTATATCTTCATCGGAAGCGGTCAAAATGAAGCAATGTGCAATATCGCCATAACGCGTTTATATATTACGATTTCCATATCATTTGCCAGTATTTTTATTACATATTCACGCTGGAAAATACCAAGCCAGTTGCCGAGATAATGGAATGATTATGTTTACGAAATAAACCTTTATTTTCATAATTTAAAACGTGTAAACAGTGAGATTATTATCTATATGTACGAGTATGTGCAACCAAAAGCAAATGAAATGTTTGAATAGATAATGCGTTCAAAAGTTATTTGATTTTTATTGACAGTAAATAACTCGTAATATCCAAGAAAAATGAATGTTTTGTCTAGTTTTGGGAAGAACTTTAAGTATTCAAAAATAATATATATGACTACTAATAATATAAATTTATATAAATGAGATTTATTGAACTTATCTAATAAGCATATCTTTTTAAAGCTGCAAGACTCCACTAAATTTTTATACAATTACAAAATATAATATGTTTTTTTAGATTTTACTGAAAAATATTTGTTAAAATACTATCCATGGTAAACAAAATATTTCCAAGAAAGTTATATTCTGAAATAAATTTGCAATCTAACCCTGAACCACAGCTTCACCTTCTAGTAAGTGGTGCTGGCAAAATCAGTGTATCCGTGGGAACGTACAACGTTTTAAACTCGGTTGTCGGAAAAAGGGTCTTCACATATATGGACAATGTTTACCGTATGAGTAGCAAACTTTTCCACACACACACACAGACAGATGTTAACGCATCGCTTTGCAAAAGAGACACCCGCGGTTTTCCCGTCGTTTAATTATTACGTACAATAGCGAAATACGAATGCAACATATTTAGATTTGAGTAAGTTTTCTTGTACCGATCACTCAGCGCACACCAGATAATGAGTGGGTTCATTCGAAAGATTTATAGCTTCCGTTTTTTGCCCAGCAAAATGTTTGACGGCGTGACAAATTATGACAGGACAAATTGTGGCTTTCAATGTTGTTTTACATTGCGGGAGAAATAACACCAAATCAACCTAGATTTTCTACTGTTTCACGACTATTTACGATTTACAGTTTAGAATAAGCCTTTTTTTAGGTTAACATAAAATACTAATTGGTTTTATAATATAAACTGATTACAGTAGTCGTTGTTATACAAATAGTTCTATTCTATAAATTTATTTAATACGATGACGGTTGATTCTGTGGTGGTCACAGCAAATTTTTATATACTGGTATTTTTATAAGTTAAATCATGTTATATTTCACAAAATATAAAAACATCTAAATTATTTTTTCTTTTATTTTCCAATTACAGACCTATACACTAATTAAAACGGAAAAATATATAAAATATTTACGTTAAGTCAAAATAATTGCATATTTTAATTGTATGTAAATAATTAGCAATCTTTTCAATATATTTTTTTTTTTAAATTACAACAATTTAGCATCAATTTCATGTAACGATTATCAATTAAGATTATATCAAATTTCAAAATCAATAAAATGGCAATTTTTATGTGCTTGCAAACATGGCAGGTCGTAAAAACTTTATGTATCAAGGTTAAAAACAAAACAAAAATCAACTCATTGCGAATTTATCTAATAAAAATTTTATATTTCTTATTTTTAATTTAATTGCACATTTAAATATAATTATTTTTACTTAACGAGCTTCAGTAAAAGTGTGGAAATGGGGTAAGTGTGGCAACATCTTCCTGTTCGGTACCAAATCCTTTATTCTTTAAATTAGTACAATAAAATATGTATTCTATAAGGCCATTCATGATATTTTTGAAAAATAATGTTTACCACTGTTTCAATAAGCAATTTAATAAATAAAAAAGTAAAAAATTTATACCAGAAAATTGTAATTTTTTCTCTATTTTTGACCAAATTTATCCAATAATCCTTACTGAATAAATATATGAAGAAATTATAGCTCACCACACTTACCCAAACATGATCCACACTTACCCGTTTTGGGGGAAAGTGTAGCCATTTTTTTTCTATACATAAGAAACAGAAAAAAAATATGTGCTTTTTTGTTTAATACATTTTCATTTTTAAACGATGAATTTATGTTTAAAATTAGCTGTTTTATGTTTGTTTAAAGTTGAAACTGAATTTTCCGGCCACACTTACCCCGGTTGACCCTACCTATATGTATTTTTATAATTTTCATTAAAATTATAAACTATATTTATAATAATAAATTTTATTTTAAACAAACAAGTTTTTTATTTCTTAAAAATATATAATAATTATTCAATTAATATTTAATAATTAATAATTTTGAACTATTTTATTTGCTAAAACCAAACTATTGTGGTTGTTATATTAAAAAAAACATATTGCACATAAATTAATATATTAATTTTATTAACATTTTTCAATACTTGTCAAACTGTAAATTATATTGCAATAATTTACTAGTTAATTTAATTGTTATACAGTTTTTTAATTATAATAAATTGCTAAAGTTATTAATTACATTTTCGTTAAAAATTAATTTGAATATACATTTATATTTCTTACTAAACATGTTATTTAATAATATAGTAAAAGCTCTATTATTCAACCTTACATTATACCTACATATAAATCAGCTAAATAATCTAGTACTTATGAAACAAGAATCTAGACAAAAAAATGTATAATGTAATTCAAGCTTAATCAATTACATTCATATAGATTTTAATAACATACTATTGTAAGTTCTTCTTAACAATTTGTATCCATTGTTTATAGAAAAAACAATCTCAACATTGTACCGCATAGCACTTGTAACACAATTCATAAAACAACCACACACACAACCCATACAAACGCTTGCACGCAACATTCAACATATCGAAGTGTCATTAACATTTCCGCGAAATTAATATTCCGGTCTCTCAAACATTTGTTTGATGGCACCGCACACACACATACGCACACACACACACACATACATAAATACACATACACAATCTTATCACAACCGTCGACAGAGAGCGGCCTTCTATGATGAAAGCAAAGCGCTCTGTTCGCGTTTATTTTATCTATTACGACAACCAACCACAATGTGTGGTGTTTCAAGTGATCTCGGTCGGTTGTGTGTGTGTATGTAGACTGATTGTTTACGTGGAAATAACGTTTTTTTTAACGCACTGGGTGCTGTAATAATTCTCTCGTGTAAATAACAACGCATTTAAAAAATGTTTTAATGTTCGGTAAATACCAGGCATTAGGATAAGATGGAATAGACACACGGCTCTAAAGATGTTCTTTGGAAATATATTTTCAAATAAAGTTGTTGAATGTTAAGTATAATGGTAATTATAGTCAAAAAGTATTTATTAGAAATTATCTAAATGACATTTTTTTTATATTATAATGATGTGCAAATATACTTACATATGATTAATATTTTATTATCAAAACTAAATTTTAAAAGTTTTTAACAATATTACATCATAGATATAATTTACATAATATGTCGACATTTTACGTCAAACTTATATATATATATATATATATTACTATAGTGATTTTAATACAGTTGTTACAAATATAAAATATTTCTTCTTGACAACACGGTCAAGTGTATTAAATCTAACATCTCTGGCGGTACAATTGAAATTTATTAATAATTGAATTGCTTATTTTTGCTTGAATTTAAAATTTATTTTTAAAAATGTGTAAAGAAGTTCAAAAAATGCAATGGACACCGCCAAATTTGTCAGAAACTGCATATTCGACTGAAAAAACACGGTCAAGTAAATTTAATCTAACATATTGAAAATTATTAAGTTAATTAATTAGTACAATTACTTGAACTGCTTTTACCTTTAAATAAAAGACAAATGAGAGCTCGTTTCCAGTCATCTGGAACCAGAACCACACAACGCTTTCAGAATAAACGCAATATAAAAAGTAACCATATTCAAACACTTTTTCATTCCCATATTTTAGCATTTCATTAGTAATTCCATCCAGACCAGGAGACTTACCATTCTTTGTACCCATTACTTTCATCAATATCATATTCTAACTTAACATAATCTCACTATGATTCAAAAATTTCAAAACAAATTAATTATTTATTTTGTATTGTACTTTAAAATCTATATCCATTATTTCAAATTATGTGCACTAAATATATAAAAATAAATTTTAAAACTTCCAAAAATATATCAGTATAAAAACGGTTTTAAAAGTATCAAAGCCAAAACAAAAAATCATGCGACAATAGTTTGAAAGAATTATTGCGTCAGAAAAAAACAAACTTCAAAAAGTTATATATATTTTTAACCGTTTAAACCATCATAAATTTCAGCAAGTACATCTGAAATAATTTAGTTCAGGGATAGCCGCGAAATGAAACCAAAATGACTTGCGCCGAAGATACATAGAGCCACCAGGCTTCTGCTGTTCTGACGGCAAATAGTTATTTTATATTGTTTTTATGTACATGCCATCTGCGCTTTTCTGTTCACAGTTTCAAAATTAGGTGTGGGATGGTTCGTTGCTTTTTGCACAGTTCGACGGATTGCACGCAGAAGTTTAAAGTTTAAAAAGACGAACTTTCAAGTGTTTTTATTACAGTAGTGATCCAATTATAATCTTGTAATAAAATATACAATTTATAATGAATATATATTTAGTTTGCCAAGTTTCTATAAATACCGAAAACTCGCATATAAAGTTTTAGATGGATAAGTACATCAAAAATAATTTTCGATCTACTATAGATAATTTAAATTATTTTGTTATTTTGTCGTACTTTTATTATGTGATTATTTATAATAATGTTTTAAATCGAATTCAGGTTTTAATTTTTAATTAAATAATTAATGATAACAGTAATAAAGAAAAAGTGTACTAAATTTGTATCAGTTGCTGAAACTAATAAGCTATTATTTTCAAATTTTCAGTTATTGAAAAAATAAATATTATGTTAAAAAGAAAAAAGTCTGTAGTTTTAATGGATATAAATAAAATTTAACAAAATGTTTGTATATCAATTTATTTTATTAATGAAAAATATACCAATTACCGATATAAGATGTTGTATCATGGAAATTATTAGTTATTAAAAAATTAAAAATTGCGTTAAAAAAAATTTTTAATGAGTAAAAATAAAATTAAACAAAATGTTTTTGTATGTTAGTATATTTAAAATATTAGTATATTCGACCAAAAAATAACATTAATTCTCTAAATCTCTATACTATAAATATTTCAATTTATAATCTTGATATATTTCATCATTTTTATATACATTTATATTCCATATTTTTTCTCATATTACAATGTTGCATCAATTCCAGTTTAATAATGCTGATTATATTACATCAGTTATAATAATTGCATCTCCGCTATTACATATAACCACATACATACATATTCATACATACATATATTTTGAATTACATTATATATTTGCCATCTAGTCAGTCGTCTATATTTATACTAAATTTTCATTCAATTTTCATACTTGTTTTACAATCGATCGATTACTGTCGATTTACTTCGATTTTTTTAGAAGTATTAAAAAAAAACGAAAATCGAATTAAAGTGATATATTTCAGATTAAAGAAATAATTAATTGAACTTTATTTTTAAATCTTCTATTTAGTAAATCACATTATACCTAACTATATAAACAAATACTCGCGATCGATTCAGATAAAAGAGAATTAGAAAACGGAAAGAGTTCGAAAAAGGTCAGCAGCAGAGGCTCTAATATCGCTGTTAGGCGCTTGCTCTTATCATTCGAGTGACAAACAATATGAAGAGGTGAATACAAATGAAACACGACGTACAACATGCGTGTATAGTATTATTGTCTGTGTGTGTCTGTGTGTGTGTGCATATGTCAGATAGCTGCATCGAGCGAGACTAAAGACATATTAATGAGGAAATGATTGTCGCCCGGCATGTTGGACAAGCGAAGTGCGTTGCAATGGCGTGTCGATACAGAACCGGATTTAGATACAATATTCATTCAATTCAATGACGCAATTACACTCTGCTGCTACCTATTTGTAAAGCTGATTCAGTGAAATATATTGTAGACTTATTGTGCAAGATAGATTCTAGAAATAATACTATCTAATATTTAATTTATCAGATTAATCAACACTGATATAGGTATATATATATATCTACAAGGTGATTCACAAAGAATGTAAAAACTTTGTCATCATATTAGAGAAAACTGTTTAAGAGAGAAAATGTTATGTAAATTTAAATTTCATTTCAGTTTAATCAAATTTGTATTAAGGTAAGTTTAATTAGTTTAACAAACGCTCGTTTAGACTAATTTATTTAGAAATTAGTGTTATATTTTACTCGAAATACTATTGGTTCTGAAGTAAACTATGTGCCAGAGTTCTCCAAAATTTTATGAGCTGAGACTCACTTTCAATAATACTAAGTTTTCGCTTGTAATGCTTATTTCAAAATAATTTTTTTTTAATTAAATATACTTAATATTAGAATAAAAAAGTTTTCAGATTTGTTTCTGATGATGATATATGAGAAGTATATCAAATACTTTAAATATTATATTTTTAAAATGTAACTAATTCTTTTTTTAAGTAAGATATATTTACCAATAAATTTGTACGTATAAAATGTTGAAAACAAATGCAGTATAATATGAGATTTGCATTTATTGTTCTAATGTAAAATATACTGGAAATCATATTGAACAAATAAAACATTTGTTTTATTATGTTTATTATTATTATTATTATTTAAATAAATCTTACCTCAACTATTTTTCTAAAAAAAAAATATAGACTTTGCTGGAAAGTTTGTTTATGTATTTCTTATTCATATTTAATATTTCATTAAAACTTTTCAACTTCTACGAAAATAAAATTCAGTATTTTTATTAGTATGTACAAATGTACATAGATATATCTGTTCCAGATGTTTCTAAAATTGGAAAATATATAAAACTTGGGTAGAATACTGTTTTACATTAATATTATTTCAAATAATATAGATATGTATATAACATCAAAGAGTAAGTTACATTAAATTTAATATTTATCTTTTCATAAATTCGGAAATGTGTACAAAATAAATAAAATAACATATTTTTTTATTAAAAAATAAATACATATATCATATAAACATACTAATAATTTGTGGAAATTTTTTACTTTTTATTATTGATGTGATGAATAGTAGTGTAACTTCTTTGTAAAACTTATTAATTATAATTATAGTTAAACGTAAGGTGACATATTTCTCATATTTTTTAAGTTAACTTTGGATAAGTGTTACTTATGTTACTCAGTAAAAAATAATTTTGTTAAATGAAAACAATTTTGGTGTTCCAGGAGATCCACTATCAAAATACAACTTTCTTAAATATTACCACTTTTAAAATATATTACACTTATAATTAAACTATATTTTAAGACTTCGCGATTTCAAAGCAATATAATGTGTGTTATTTTAACAACAAATTTTGTATTAAATTAACAATTTTTTTATTAACACACTCGAAAATAACACACAAATATCTAAACTTTTTACTGTGTATGTTTGTTTGTATTTTTAAAAATTAAAACAATAAAAAGATTGTAGTACTTCATATATTTTTTACAACCGAATATTCGGTATTAGAATAAAATATTCGGCCAAATAGTAAAAATATATTTGTAATATTTGACCTTTACAGTTATTAAATATATGGTTACAAAGACTTGTATGAGTTACGAAATATGTTTCCTTTTTTTTTTAGGAAGTAATTTTATAATTTTATAATAGAGAAAGACAGAATATCTTACGAACAGAATTGTAGAATTACTTATTTCGATTATAAAATAATTTACTATTAATATTATTTTATTTTATAATTATAAATCTTTAAAATTAAACAATTTCTAATCCAAATGTCTAAAAATAAATAACCTTAGAGTGATAACAGTTTAATGAGTGTACTACTAATATATGATTGATGTGTTTTTTTTTAATTATCAAATTCAATTTATCTAGATTTCAAAAATAACTTTTACTAATTAACTTTTAACAATTAATTACGTAAAACAAACATATTGCTTAATATTATCATATAGTTTATATCAAAAATGTTTACACATTTTATAATAATTACAATAATAATTTTATTAATCATTATTTTTCTTTAGGTTATCAACTTTGCCATCAAAACTGACAACCTAAAATTTCATACTGCTAGACATGAATATGGTAAATTTTTGAATTATTATTCCGTCAAAATTAAAGTCGCTTGCTAGGTGAAACAAAATATCAATATCTTTTAACTAATACATCTATATATATAATATTGATCAATCGCATGGACAATATCAGGAAAATAAAATGAGAAACCATAGACTATACGATCAATATTATTGTCAATAATTTCAAGAGAACTATACACACACACAAACACACAAGTTAATTTGTTAAGTGATATATAATTAACGAATATATTGATATATTTTTTTAATCTAGATTTTCGTCAATACTTATTTCAATACATCAATATGAAACTTACACGGTCGATAATATTGTCAATATTATAGATCGGATATGACCCGTTAAATTAATCAATTTGAATAAAATGTGATTCATGATAGAGCAGAAAAACTTTGTTATTAAATAATTAAATAATTATTTATTTGAAACAAATTTATTAGCATGACAGAATAAGTTTTGTGCACGACAAAATTTGTTAAATAAACAACACGAGGATTTATTTTTTTATTTGTTTAATACATTTGAAGATACATATGATCGGACGTATTACTAGATAGGTCAGGAGAAAAAGTTTATTTTTCATTTGTTTAGAGAAGGTGTCTCAATTTATAATGAATCATTTTACCATCAAAAGTCTCCAAGCGACGAACTTTAAAAAATAAACCTGTCGTTTATATGTTTCTTTTTACCATGCAAAGATTTATTTTGTCGTTCTTTTTTTTTCTGCCGTGTAAAGTATTTAGTTGTCGTTCAAGATGTTTTTTCGTCGTAAAAAGTATTTTTTAGCCGTGCTTGTTATTTACTTGTTTTGCAAACAACCAATTTTGTCGTTATGTTGCACTATTTAGTCGGACTGATAAATCACACCTAATTTATTTTATTCCATGTTTTGTAAAAAATAATTATAAAATTGTAGGTCAGTTTAGTGTAATTTTGACAGTGCTAATACACGTAAATATAAAGAAGAAATTGCGATAAAAATTTGTATTAGCTCCGGCTCTGTTATAAATTGTATGAAGTTCATATTATGTATACTAGTTCATACATGTGCCGAGCAATTCAGGCGAGAACGAAGTGGAGGTGCACAGTGAGGTCATGTAGCTAGCAGGAGGTAGTACAGTTCAATTGTTTTTCCCTTCCACGGTCGCTGACAGCTGATGTGACGATGACAAGCGAATGTCGCTCTGTTTGACGGGATCCCAATTGTTTTTGCTCAGCGTTCCGTTCGTGCGTGGATGCGCCCAGGTTATCCCAGGTCAAGATCGCCTACTCCTCGTTTTCAACCCTCCCACCGCACCACACCACACCTACATACACACACATACATCTTTCCTCATCTCGTTTAAACTTAACTCATTCCGTTTCGTGATACATTCGCATCTTCGCTCGCTCGTACACACACACACACATACACAAAAACAACAACGCTATTTCTATACGTGCATCGATACAAGGTATCTTACAGTTCTGACAATAAAGTTTGCAGACTATTTTTATACTCCGTTAGAGCAGACCAGAGATCAATCAATATGATTGTCGACACGTAAGTAAATATGAAGAAATGATGTGTGACAGTAATGTGTCTTCTAGAAAATTTATCATTATGATTGTACAGAATTATTTTATGAGTTTCAATTTTTATTGGATTGTTTTTATACGCTTTGCAGACACTCGGAACACCAGCTATATAAGTTGTAAATTACAATTTAATAGAACTTGCATAGAGACTTGTTTGCAAATAGGCCTGCCAAATTACGAACCGCAAAGTATTTGATTTGGCCCGGGATTTTTTTGAATGTGTTAATTCTGCTTTTAAAAATGTCTATTTCAGTAAGAAAAAATATTTTATATTTTGCACATCGTATTTCTTGCACATCTTTACATATTTTCAATAATCAATTAAAATTCAAGCGAAAATAAACAATGCAACTTTCAATTAACTTAATAATTTTCATATTAAATACACTTGACCAAGTAGTCATGTTTGGTGCTACCGTCAGTGGTGCATAAAGTATCTAAGTGCTGTACAATAATGTTATTATTGTAATAGTAACATAATAACCTTTTTCTACATAGGCAATATGATATTAATATTATGATACACGTGAAGAAAAATTAGTTTATAGCGACGTATTCTGTGATGTGATTCGAAGCAGAAAAGAAACATGACTGAAGCAGTACTGCAATATTTTACAGGCGTTGTTGGTAATAACCATTATTATATGTTTGTTGAGTAATATATAATTATTATTGCATTTTTTGTTTATTTATAATTCAAATTTATTTTTCAAATAACAGTCAGAAAGTAGAATTGATCTGTTTGATCTTGATTGTACCGGTAAACTATTCTAGCATTTAATGTTTGTGTACTCGGGCACACACACACACACACACACGGGGCTAGGTCGTGAACTTCTTAATACACGGCACAGTACCGCGGTGAAACGTTCGCTCTGCCCACACGGACAACAAACATTATGGGCTAGCTAGGCTATAGCTGTATTGCCGTTAACTGGATCACAAATACGCTCGTACAATATCTCTCTATGGCTAAATATAGTTAAATACTTAACGGACTAGAGTCGAGTTGGAGTGGCTTCTAATTTTATATTGTCTAATATTTTACGGCTTGTTTGTTAACGGTTAAGAATTAAGACCATTAGCAAGTTGTTGCTGATCTCAGTGTTGGTGTGCCTTGTATTGTTTATATGGTAAAAACAAGCCGATTGTTTAACGTAAATTTATGGAATGGTTTAAAATGTTTATTTAATTCTGCTATGTTTTTATGTTTTTTAGTTTTTTTTATATATTCTATAAAGAATAATGGATCTGTTATTATTTTGTTAGTTAGTAATTTAATATCAATTAAAAAGTAAATTTTGTGCATATTTTTAATTTTTAAATTTATCATCCATACAAACCCACAAACTAATTAAAATTTGTCATTCATTACTAAAGGTAATATGAATATTTTTATATAATTTTATTTAATTTAATATCGACATTAAACAAAACGAAACTAACTAGACTGTAGAGAAATGTGAAGTATAGTCAGTGCTACAATTGTAAAAAAAATTATTGATGTCATCTACTAGAGCAGTAGTCTCAGACTGGCGGCTCGCGCTGTAATTGTATACGGCCCGCAGTTATATTTGAGATACACATTAAAAATATTGCAAATTCAATTAAAAATTTATAAAAACCATAAATATTTTATGACAAATAGTTATTTTTTAAATTATTTATAAATAATAGAATATCCATTCTAAAATATATAAAATATCTGCTTATAAACTTATTGTTATTTTGCAATTTTATTTAAGTAATTGTTTTTGCAATATTTAGTAGTAAACTATTACGAAAAATAATTAATTTAATATATGCATATTAATGTAAATTATTACCTATAAATAATAATTATAATTTATAATTTTAAAATTACTTATTAAATTTATTTATATGTTGTTGACCTGCCAGTAAGATTCAGGATATTATCCTTTCAACCCGCAAGTAATTTGAGTTTGAGACCACTGTACTAGAGCACCGTCAGCAGTTGATTTAACTCAATTAATACTATAATATATTTAATAAAAACACAGGAAAAATATACGTACCACTTTATTTTGATGTAGAATATCATATTTAAAAAAATCTAAAATTCTGAATAGTTCTCCAGTACGGTGCAATTACGGTTGAAACATTGTACGAGCAGGGTCAACTCACGGCATGGTCCTTGAAACAAACGCCAAGAAAAAATCCAGTGCGCTTCCACGGCTATTCTCGGTGCATACGCGTATCCGTGGCCTTGACAACAGCGATGCGAATCGCACTGCACTTCGCTACGGTTTTACGGGGATGGGATGTCAGCGGATCGCCATGCAATTGCATATAGACTTCATCGCCGATTTTTGCGCACACCACCAGCGACTAAATCACAACATCGTCGATTTATGGTCGGTGCAAAAGCCAGTGTTGGCTGTTTTTATTTCGTCGTTTTGCGTTTGGATTATTTTATTCGAACGCGTTGAGTGAGTTTTCAGGGGAGTTGGGCATTGAGCATTCAAACTGAAAGTTTGTTTATATGCACAGAAAAAAATTCGTCAAAATATTATTCTAAAGCGCTTAGAATTGAGATTATTTCAAATTTAAATTTAGCTGCATTTTCAAATTTCTGATATAATTTAAATAAGAACATGTGTTGTGTCTATTGCACTAGATTGTGTCTTTTGTACTAGATGACGCAGTATCATCTAGTATCATCATGAAATGTATTGGTTTGTTTTCGATAAATATATAATTTTAGAAAGTCATATTTAGAATAAAATATTTTATTTTAGGTAAAAAATAATATAGCACAATTGAAATAAAGAAATTCGATTACAGTGGACAGTTTCATTTAAAAATTTTGGTATTTTGCGTCATTTGTATAATAAATGCGACAATTTTATATAAAAATCGTATCGAATTTTTTTGAGCTTTAGTAACAAAGCGTAATAAATATATTTAGTGTTACAGTTGATTGCATATTGCATTTGCAAATACATTCCATATGCTTTGAGCACGGATCGTATTAATCCAATTTCAATTAAAATATTTCACGTGACGTTTTACTGAGCTTGCATTACATTACACTACACACTACATACATACATAACAGCAGCCTGCCTGTTTAAATGTCATACTGACTGATTGTTAATCAATTTTTTGCAATTCAGAGACGGACTCGCAACATGAAAACTTTTTTTTCATTATTATACGCATGGATATGAATATGCATTTATTATAAATGCTATATGCTAATGTATCGTTTGCTTGTATATCAGATTTCTGCAAATAAATTACTTAAAACTCGATGTTTACTAAAAGTTTACTGCATATAAATACTTGATAATTAACTTTTAAATACAATGAAGTCTTGTACCTACACAATTTTTACATACACATTGATTTTTCTTCTTTTAAAACATATATGCGATAATAAGATGGTTCGGACATGTTGAGCGAATGTCTAATGAACGTTTGGTACATGGCGTGATTGTGTATGTATGTATGTATATGTATATATAAATTAAATGTAATGTATTAAAAAAACTGATTAAAATGTAATGAAATTTAAAAAAATATATTTTGAAAAATATTTTATTTTTTACAATAAAATTATTTTGTCCTTGAAAATCTAAGAATCTCAAAAATATTCCATTCAACTAACATGTTTGAACCTGAACTGTATACACTGTCATTTATTTCATAAAGCTAGCATTAATCAAAATTAAAACCAGTACGGACGATTCTAAAATTCTGAGAAACAGTTTCAAAATAAATACGTATAAAAAATTAAAATTAATATAATTTAATATTAAACAGAAAACTGTACGAACCATTTTAGGAATTAATTATATAGTATTCAACTGTGAAACAAAATAAGTGGGTTTGTAAAATATTAAATAAATTTTTGATGTAAATTCAAAATGTTAAAACTGGCTGAATATGTTTTGCTATCAAAACTGAACATTTGAAAAAATGTACTTATATATTATTAATCAAAAGTTATTTATAACTGAATTTTACAGAAACAATAATATCGGTAAAACGAATTAAGTGTTATTTTTAAATTATATGAATTTACATTTTTGATAAAAAAAAGTGTTTTTATCGTTTATAATAAACCTTTGCTTTCACTTATATTTTTTTTCTATTTTAATATTTTTTATTATATCAAAATGAATTATTCTATAGTGCTTTGACAAAAATCACTTATAAAAAAGTAAATTGATAAATGTAACAAAATATTAGAAAAAAACAACTTGCGTAAAAACTTGTATTTTATATTGTTATACATGAGATAAACATTTCCAAATTACTACACAATTTTAAATCTTTAAATGAAATTTACAAAATACAAGTATAATATATTATTAATTACTAAAAATTGCTATTATAAACAAGAATTTAATCATTTTATTTTTGCTATATTTTTTGCTACAAAAACAAAGTTATAACAGTATTTAGCTAAAAAATTTAAACTATTTTCCATAAATTGTTTATAATAATAAAAATGATGAACTGATTACATGCGTGTGAACTCAAGACCTTTCATAGTTGACTGACCACTATGTCATAATCGACATTTATATTCAGAATAGGTAAACAATATAAATAAATATTTTTTTCCAGCGATAATTATACATTTTAGAGTAAAATTAATATTTATTCTTGATAATATTCTGATGCAACATTACAAATTTAGTAAGTATAAATAAAATAAGATTTATTTCATATAGGCTAGTTTTGATACTGTAGATGATATTGACTTGGGCAAAATTTAATTTATTTTGTATATAATTTGAGAATAAAAAATAAAAGCAATTATCTCGGTCCTGTGTATTCTGAGGTTAACAAACATTTGACAAATAAGTAAATTGAGTTATTCTTTAGATTAAAAAAAAGACAACTGTGCAATAACCTACAACGTAGACTTTAACTATTCTTCGCTGAATACTTTCAGTGAAATAATGATAGTTGACTTATATTCCGAATTAAAACCACGGTTAAATAGTGGTTTTCAGTTTAGTTTATCAGTTTACCAGAGTATATTTTGGAACGCTTTGTCCTTAAAAATATCAAACTGTATATAGTGTAAGGATAGCACAAAGTTTGATAATGAGCAATTTGACTTATTTCGATTTATTCTGAATTTTTTGTGATGATACAAAGTACACATTTTTTAAAACTAATATAATAATTATCATGAATGAGAACAACATAGTTGACATTTGTTAGTAAACAACAAATATTGTAAACTTGAAATACACGGCTTGAAATAAAAAATAATAACCAAACTTTTCAGTTACCGCGTACCGAAATGTTACCGGTTTCTGAAAATAAAATTACTATAGTCTATTTGATCATTTAATCAAAAACTGTTTTTCGTTTAAATACATTTGTAATTTCACACATTATATACATATTTCTTGCAAGAATTGTATTTTAAATTACGATCATTCTAACATATTTCACTGTATAAATAATAATTTACTATAGAATTCTTCGTGTAGAGAATTAAATAGATCTCAGCATGAATTTAGATATTAAAGTTAATTACTTGCGCAACTCAAAACTATTCGTTTCATAATTATTATCGAAGAAGCTTTAGTAAATTATCTTGTAGAATTCATTGACACTATTTTAACATATCATTATGTTTATAGTGATTAATATGTATTAAATACCTGTTTTCAAATTGTATAAAATTAAAAAAAGTTAATAACTAATTTGTTTAAAACGGAAATCAGTCGTGTCAATAAACTTTGTTTCCCATTATAAAAACGAAAAGAAAAACAAGATTTTTTTTTGCTTAAATAATCAAGAATATGCTGTATAACTACTTCCTACAGTGATAATACATTATTGCAAAAAGAAATAAGAAGAAAACGATATGAATACGTTTTAAGCAATCATTTGTCAGACGATTATTCAACAAACATAGTCCGAAATTAGATATTATGTTATATATATATTTAATATTATCCAAATATTTGTCTGTACTGTCATATGATTTTGATAAATATTGTTTTTTTATAACTATTACATTAACATTTATTTCGAATGTTTAAATATAGACAAGTTTTACTAGATTAATTTTGTTGACGTTTTTCGCCGACTTGTTTATTCATTTAATTCATCCAAAGAGGTAATAAGTTTAACAGTAGTACTCAAAATGTTTTCAGTACATATTTTAAAATTTATTTTTCTAATTTATATTAAGTGTTTATATAGTTTATTTTTTTTTTGACTTACGACATTAAAATTGTTTTAAATTTTGTTGTTTTTTGAAAATAATTAGCAAACTTTGAATATCATTTTAGGTAAACTTGACTAATTTATAAATCTATTCAGTTACGTTTCTGCAACTGACAAATCACTCAATAAAAATTCAACTACATTAGCTAGTCAACTGACCAATAAGACACCCATAAGCAATATAAGACTGGCCAGCTTTTTCAATCGTTTCAAGTGTGGAGGAGAACGAAAGAGAGTAAATTTCGCAATTTTCCCCGGTAACTATACGGCCGCGGCACCAGCCCGGCCAGAGGTCAGCTTCGAGTCGCACGAGGACACTTCACGATTGCAGCGCCGCGTCTCGGCCGATTATTAGACGGATTTACGCGTGCGCTATGTCTATGTATTTGTGCATGTGTTCGGCTATGTGTGTGTGTGTGTGTATGACAACAAGGTTATTGCACTTGAGTTGTTTATTGTCGGGTTATTTTCATTCGGTATACGTATTCGCGCCGTTTATGATTCGTACGTGTGTGAGTGTATGTGCCTGTAAATAGGATGTATGAGTGCGTGTGTGATTTTGTGTGACCGTGGTCATGTATTGTGTGACCCCTATCATGCCGGAATAACTACATATGCGTATAAAAGTTTTTATATACTTGCTATAATTTTCGATTATAATTTGTAATAATGATTTTAGTTTTATATGCGACGCATGTAGATATGACTAGATCGACCACTGACCAGTACGGAGTTTGCAAATTTATAACTTTTACAAATATTAGTATATTATATGAAAATTCATATAGCTTTTAGATGTGACAAAACTGATTTAGATTTCAAGGTAGATTATTTTAATGTCCAAGATAGGCAGATGTTTATATTATTTGCAATTTTGTCAAATATAATTTCAAAAGTAATATTTATTAAATTTTTAATCACAAATAGTACATTTTTCTTTTTCACATTCTAGCTAATGATTCTCTAGACTGTACACATATTTAAAATTTTTATTAATAGAATATATGTTTTGCAATAATATTATATGCATAAATATTAAATGCAAATAAATTTAAATTTGTAAAACAATATATTTTGTTAAATTCACTACAATCGAGCAAAATACTATCACGAATATATATTTTTAAAATTTTCAATTCAGAAACAATTTTATCATTAAAAAACAACATGATAATATATTGTACTGCATGTGTTTAAATAATATATACTAAATAATTATTATATACTTGTTTATATTTTTTTTAAATATTGAAATTAAATTTTAGTGTCAATCAAAAATATTTATTAATAAAATAACTACACTGAGAAACAGTATTTTATAATTTTAGAATACGTATCTCACCGTAAATAATATCTTATTGAAACCTAATGCTAGCGATATTGTATAAATTCTCTTGTTTCTTCTCGTTACGGCCGAAAATCGCACGAATAGGCAAAGAGAGCGGCAGTGCTCGGGCAGATTGCCATTTGACCCGAACGCGTGGCATATTTCGTACGGTGACCTCTCACGCCAAAACTCAGCCGCACTCGAAGTGCCTAATCAACACCTACAAGTCCACGCACGACTGTAATAACTCCGGCCGAAAATAGAAGAAAAAAAACAAACTTTCAAATCATCAATAATAATAACTAACGGTGACCCGCTAGCACTTATTCCATCTCACTCGGTTACTATACGAACGAGAGAAACAGACAATATAGAACTGGTCACTCACCTATGAGATCATAGCCCAGGTAAATCCGAAACCACAGTTTAAAGATAAAGCATAGATAAGTGGCCGGTTTTTTTTTTTAATTTTATTTGCTTTATGTCTTCATAATGGGTTGCACAATTTGCTGAAATCGATTATAATTGATAAGTATTGTATTGTTTCTAAATGTATTTTGTTCGCTCTGTGTTCCAAAATTGATTTGACATACGATAAAATTGTAGGAAGTTTTTGAATTTAAATTTTGCAATGATATTACTGTTATATCTAGATACAATATATGCATATATATGGCAATTTTAAATGATTTTATTTTGTTGAAACTATTATTTAATAGCACAATCAAATATTATAGAATCTCTTATACCTGGGTGATATTAATTGAGTTGCGGATTAATTACAATAGTAAAAAAATCGAATTTTTCCAAAATATTTTTTTAAAATATTAAGGCCATTTTAAACGGTAATAATTTGTTAATAATTTATGAATAACTATTTAAAATAAATTATGAATAAATATTTAGGACAAATTTGTAAGGACATGCGCATTCATATCATTTACCACTGCTATCAACTAACAACAAACTGGCATTTAGAAAATTATACTTTAATTAAAACGGTAATTTTTAATTTTTATTTTCTGTATTAATTTTGCGCAGATTATTCGGAATTCTTTTATCCGGATCTCTTTTTTTCTATTTCAGCTCAAATAATCGAGAATTTACTGTATTAAATTTTACTTTTATTAGTTATTTATTAAAATGATATTATGTAGCATTACATTTTGATTAATCCTTGTCCAACAGATTAAATTTAATTGATCTATAAATATAAAATAAACATAAAAAAATATCCAGCAGCAATCAAGGCAATGTAAATCTAATATAAAATAAGACCATATTTTTGTAATCTTTTACACCTTACGTTGTAACGCTTTTCAGACACGTTGTATAAAATTGTGTTATGCGTATAAATTTAAAGATTATTGTTCTTAGTATAATTTGTAAGCACATATATGGTCAGTTGATTAACAATAGACGCTGGTTGGTTGCCTTATCTGTGTGAACACGAAAATGCAAATAACGCGGTAAATATTTTTATAATTATATACCGGGAGAGAGAGAGAGAAAAAAAACTGCTAAGGAAATTGTCAAACATATTTTTATCTGTACCTCAACTATATATATGTATATCCACTTTCAATCCGAGTACTAGTACTTTAACTCGCGATACTTATCATTGAAATTTATTGCTTAAGATTATTATGTTTTATGCAATATATACAAAGAGAGAAATAAACCAACACTGTATTCTAAAACTTACTGTACACTTTAATTGCTGTGTATATGATATAAAAAGAAAATTTCATATAAATAATATGGACTAGAAATGCTAAATAGTTCTAATTTACATTTTTTAATTTACTTCAGCTGTAACTATATTGTAAATAGCAACAGTTATTATATTTACTAAAATATACTATATGTTCGTTACAAAGAATACAAAACAAATTTAACTATTTAAAACTTAGATTTTGTTACTAGTTTGTAAAACTTAGTATTAATACTAAAGAAATGCAAATGTAAAGCCTCATTCAGACTACCGTTTTAGTTTTACGCACAAGCACAAGAATCTGACCAATCCAAATAATTGGTGTAAAAACTAAAAATGTGTCAAGTATTTGGATTGGTCAAATTCTTGTGCTTGTCCGTAAAACTTAAAACGGCAGTCTGAATATTACTTCGGACTATTTTACTTATCTCGAAGTTAGTTTAATGTTTTAGTCGTAATGCTATTAGTTCTGAACTGTAAAATTTGTCAAAAAACATTAATAATTTTATATTTTCTTGTAACAGATATAGCAGATTTAATTGATGCTAAATGGCGCTGCAGCACTTCAACCTGGGATCGAATTAAATTGTTAGTTTAATCTATGCTAATGTTTGAATCCTCATACATTTCTAGTTTAGCCACATTCAAATAAGAAAGTGGTTATTTATACATACGGTATGTATACGCAATTGGCTATTTATTAGTGCTGTCAATATTTGAAAAAATTGGATCCGGATATCCGGATCCAAAAAGATTCGGATATCCGAATATCCGATTCTCGGATAATTTAAGATCCGGATCTGAGATCCGGATCCGATATCCGGATCTGAGATTCGGATCCGATATCCGGAGCTGAAATCCGGAACCGATATTCGGATCTGAGATCCGGAACCGATATTCGGATCTGAGATCCGGAACCGATATTCGGATCTGAGATTTGGATCCGATATCCGGATCTAAGATCCGGAACCGATATTCGGATCTGAGATCCGGATCCGATATCCGGATCTGAGATTCGGATCCGACATCCGGATCTGAGATCCGAAACCGATATTCGGATCTGAGATCCGGAACCGATATTCAAATCTGAGATTCGTCCGACATCCGAAACCGATATTCGGATCTGACATCCGCATCTTAGATTTGAATTCGATATTTGTTTCTTAGATTTGGATAATACATTTGAAATGCGTAATCTAACAATTACACAGAAACAGGTATTGTATTTTTATTTCTATTTAGTTTATAATAAAGTTTATAATTTTAGTAATTTATTATATACATGTTTTATTGGAGAATATAGAGTGTTTTATATAAAAGTAAAATTTGGTTTATCAAATAGATATATTAAAATAGTTATTCTGTCTTGTTATGTCTATAACTTCAATACTTTACTATACATTTATGATGTAATATAGACATGCACTCATCATACGTTTATTGATATAGTGTAGAAAGAGACAACTTATAATAATATATGCCTAGCTATAGTCAGGTGCAGTTATTTAAGTTTAAATTTTTCAGTGTTTACGTTAAAATATTATAAAATCTTTTGTTCAGTATTTTTGTGTCGTTATTATCACTGTATAGTATGGTTATGATGCGCTACACGCTATATTTTACTAGATTATTCAATTATAGTTCAAAAAATTAAAATATTTCTGAATTATTAGATGAAGCAAATGAGTTAATATTTGAATTGTATAATATGTAACAAATATAAATAAATAACTTAAATAATTTGTTTAGTAATTTTGTGAATATTAAAAAATAGATACATCTTTCAAGAAACACAATAATATACCATAAATTAAAACTTAATATAGTTTATTATAGGAGAAGTATTGAATGTTTGCTTTATTTTTATTCAAAAACATAAATTGTCTTACTTTAGAGTTTACATTTTTAAGGGCGTAATGTAAACATCTATAGAATAAAATCAGACTATTATTCGATAGTTAGTAGTTAGATAAATAAATAATACCTTACAGGCAGCATTCATTTAAAATTACTATTGTATACTAAAAAGTTAAAGACGATGATATGAAATACAAACAAACAAAGACAATTGTATCTCAAATAAAGCAGCGTCCTTTACCAACCACATAGTGTTACAAAAATTAAACATTTGTTAAAAAAAAATATTTTTAATATTTTTATTTACTGTGTTTTATTTAAAATGTATATGTATTTAATTTTTTTGTCTGGATAAGAATGTTTGGTGAAAGTTGATTTCTGGTTGAATAAAAAGATTTTGTGCCACACTCTTATTGGGAACATGGCGTGATTGTATATACAGGTATATATATATCAGAATAAAAATTAATAATAATTTTAAAATAATATTTTTAGATACAAATTTTACATTTCATTAAATCAAAACCAAAAAAATATTAATTTGTAATAAAATATATAATTTAAAAATATTAACAATCTGGAAAATTTATTGAAGATTTGACAAAATGCAAATATTTTTAACAAAATTGTATAATTTTTAACAAAAATTAAAAATTTATTCTCAATATTTGATAGTTTTTATAAATTTAATAATTTTATACTAAATTTCAAAATTTTTAGCACATATGAATCGCCAAGAATTTTAAAACAAAATTTTCAGAATTGCATATGTAAAAGAATTTTTAGTATTGCAAAAATCAGCTCTTTTAGTATTCCCAAAAACAGAACTTGTAATAACATCCATTGTATACAAAATTCTTTAGACACAATGTATATAATTGAGTACTTTTATTTCTAAGACACACTGCATATTTATTATATAAAAAATATATTTTATATAAGATTCTTGAGACACATTGCATATATAATTTTGATGCACATTGCATATATAATTTTTTAGACACATCGTATATAACTGCAGTCGCACACTTATTTGGCATTTCGATAAAATAATACAGCTTGTAAAATGTTTTTAATATTCGTTTAAAAAATGTGATATGTATATGATATGTTCAAAAGAAAACAGATATTTCATAACCTACTCGTACATTTATTTCAATAATATAAATATATTAAAATAATGTGTGAAAAACCTATATAAAAATAAAAATATAAAACACATAGATTCGAAACGATTCAAATTTGAAATCCGGATCTTTAGATTCGGATCCTAAAACCGGATCCGAGACCCGAATTTTCGAATCTGAGATTCGGATCCGAGATCCGGATATCCGAATCTTAGATTCGGATCCGAGATCCGGATCTGAGATTCGGATCCGAGATTCGGATCCGAGATCCGGATATCCGAATCTGAGATTCGGATCCGAGATCCGGATATCCGAATCTGAGATCCGGATACGAGATCCGGATATCCGAAAACCTAATTATCCGGATATCCGGATAATTTTGGATCCGGATCCAAAATTATCCGGATTCGGTTCCCAGCACTACTATTTATACATATAGTATTTTTACGTAATTGGCTATTTAGGGTAGGTTAGGTTAGTAGGTTGGTTTAGGTTTTTTTTTTAGAATGTATAAATAACCAATTGCGTATGTATAAATAGCCTCATCCTTCAAATAATAATTGAAATTGAAATAAAAGTAATCGCATATTTTTTCAGTATAAGTAGTTTGATTCAGAACCACTAGCTCTACGCCAAAATGTAACACTAATTTCGTAACAACTAGGGTAGTCTGAATGAGTAGGTAGTAGAATATTCATATACTTACTGCAAAAATAAAAAAAAATATTCAATTTTCTACCCAATAAATATTGTTTTAAAGATTTATCAAATAAATAATAAATTAAAAATCGCATAAAACCTACAGTTTTCTTCGCTGTAAACAAGTTTTAAGCAAAAACATATAAATGACCTCGTCATACATGTATCGACGATAAAATTTTGAATTTAAAATACTAAAAACATATAAACAAAACTATATTCTACACTTACTTGCACACAACTACGACTATATTGCACAAACCGGTAAATGTAAATTTTGATTGACTAGTCTCAATGAAGTTAAAATTGTATTTTTGCGTTTGCTTGTGTATATGCTACGTTTACGATTGTAAAACGTTCGCAAATAACCAGTGTAAAAGTGTTTTGGAAACGACGTAATAAACTTAAAAACAGTTCGCTACAAATACAAACTTTTCAATAGTGTATATATAACATACTGTGTGTATAGAAAATCCCATTGTTTTTGTCCACTTCAAAATAAATTAACTTAGAAATTATTTTTAGAAAAAAATTATTTACAATCAAATAAAATTTATATTACAATGCATTGATGCAGCAAGTTAGTGAAAATTTTTAAAAATTAGTTTCTAATTATTTGAAAAAGATTGAAACAATTGAAGATCATTTTGCACTATTTGGTATGTTTGTTTGTGTGTTTTCCTCAAGTATATTAAAATGTTAATGTTATAATAAATTAAAATATCATTTTACTGTAGCGAAAATTTAATAAAATAAAATAATGCTAGGTAATAAGCTTTTTTACATTATTATTTGTGGTTTAATGGACATTATTTTATTTTATTATTATTAATATTATGTAAATGATATGTATTTTTGCAAAATTGCTAGCATTTATGATGAATTTGTTTTCTTCTTTTCGTCATTATTTCTTTTGTAGACATAAAAAAAATACACAATCAAGAAAATACATAATTATATATATACAAACTAGTCCTTTAATCTAATCTGCCTTGTATTAAGTTCAACCAAAATTTTCAAAAATACTAGTTATTTGCAAAACTATACTCATAGATTATTCAATATTTCTGCGACATATTTGTAACAAACATCAAATGTAGAACACTCTGTATACTCATGCAAATATACATATTTCGAGTGTCTGAAATCGGAGTTTAGTTAAAAAAAAAAAGGCCACTTGAGAATTATGCGACATAAATTTAGTGCATTTTGCTGCACTTAAAATGAAATAATATTTTCGCAAGTCATAACAACAACAACATGCATATTCCACTCATATACATACGCATATACTCGTAGCATATATTAAATTTATTTTGTAAACTGTATTCGTTAAGGACGCGGTCTATTTTAACAATTTTATTAACCTGGTCATTGAATTACAATTTATTGCTTTTTTTTTTCTTCGACATTTAATACTTAACTTGCATAAATATTCAATACAAATAAATTATTAAAAAATAAACATTGATACATATTTTATAAAACTTAGAAAACTTAAAAATATATACAACTTTATTTTTACCGACCGTCATATTACATATGATACGGGAAGTATTGTAATTAAATTACCTATTTCATTTAATTCGAATTAGATGACTTAATTTTAAATAATTTTTACGAATTTACTTTTAAAATTATGTTGAACATAAAGCTGTCAGCTGAATAAATATATTAGTAAAATGCTTTAAATAATTATAATTATATTTAAAATGACATTTGACAACTGAAAATTGTACGTTGACAGATAAACTACTCAGTTACAAGGTTAAAATATTTTGCAATATGTTAATAGACTGTATAAGATAATAAAACAAAATTGTCATATATAATATGTATCATTATTAGCATTCCTTTAATATCTTAAATTTAGATATAAATTTGATATAAAATCTTAAATGTTTTGTACAAATTTATAAAACTGAAAATTTAATTTTAAAATCAAGAACATATTTTTATTCTTTAAATTATTTGTCAATTTTTTCTTTACAATTATTAATATCATAATAATTTATATGTATAAAGTTTTTGTCACGAATGCAAAGTTTGTCCCATAAATAATAAAAAAGACACTTTATACGTGAGTTTCATACAATATGTTATTTATACAGCTGTCTACAATTAGAATTGACTTACGCAAATATATTAATATAAATCTAAATTTGATGTTTCTAATGTCAAGAACGCGATATAACTTCAAATGTTTTCAATGCACTTTTATGATTGGGCTATTTTGATGTATATGTTTTCATAACGCCAGAGTAAAATATCGATATACTTACGATACTTTTTAACGCTTTTTTTACTATTTTACTATTACTATAAACAGATATTTTACGTACACAAAATTGTTAAATAAAGTACTGTTTCTTTAACAGACATAATAAAAATATATAATAAAATATAAATATAAATAAACGATTACAAAATATATTTTATCAAAAACTTTTTTTATAGAAAATTTACATTATTTACGATTTACCATTTCTGTAAAACTAATATATCAAATGAAAAAAATAATTATTTCTTGATCAATATCACCCAATCAATCAATTATTTTTTATTGTAATTAAGTCATTTCTTAGAAATTATTAATATGTGAATAATAAACAATTTGTGACCTTGACAATATCATAGATATGTTGAACTCAAATACAATTGAAGTTCATGCTGATTTACAAGTCTTTTAATTATTTATTTTTTATACCAAATTATTTAAATTCATCAGCAAATTCTTGACAATTATCTGAAAAGAAATATTTATATTTAGAATTTTAACCGAATGCAAAAATAAATATTTTATATATACATTGATATAATTTTTATTTTAAATGATTTTTATACTATCAGACGCAATATTTTTAATTAATATATAAGTTTCATAGTAATATGGTCACGCTATATTTAAACAAAGTATTTTTTTAAGCGTTCGTGAGAGATATCAGGAATGTGGAAAAAACTAAATTTGTATGTCTGAATAGAAATGTTTGACGAAAATTAATTCCTGCTTGAATAAAAAGAGTTTGTGCCACGTTTTTATAAGTGCATAAGTCTTGGCGGCGCTATTAAGACTGACATCACAAACAAGACATTAGGAATACATTATTGAGAATATTAATTAGTAGAAAACAAATGAAGATATCCGTTTTTATCTTTTTTCTAGTTACACTATAATCTAAAGCCTTTTATTTTTTCTGTGTACTTTTTAAAAAAAGCTAACCTAAAAACTAATATGTATGTAGACCTCAATACATATTTTACTATTTTTGTAATAAACAAGTAATTCAAAAACTACAGATAATAAAATTCTGAATAAATTTATTCAAAGTGCTAACCTATGTATTACTGAATTTCACAAATATTACGAAAAACCAATATTCATTTATCAATTCTATTGGTCTGTTTACATAGCCAAACATATTTTTCGTTATCAAAATATAAAGACGCAACTTTTCTATTCCGTAAAACTTATTCATAAATAAATAAACCTTATAGTGACATTAAAGTTATGATAACTTATATTCTACGCACTATAAATGTTGTATAAATTGAATCCAATTTAACTTCAGCTAGGTAATATAGTAAGTTAAACGGAAGCATATAAAGTATTGGAATTAAAATGCGCGAATCCTGTTAGCCATAATATTGTGAGGTCAACTCAGTTGGCCGTGATATAAAACAAAATAAAAATAAGGAAGTACAAATAGAGAATATTTATGTAAATGGCACATCTATTTTCTATAGATTTCCGGAAAGTTTTTGAGATTAAAGAAAAAAAAACTTTCACGTGCACATCCAGTGGTTTTTTTTCGGTATATTTTTGTAATAATTTATCTAATTTTGGATCAGTTTAGTAGTGTCTTGGAACTCATTCATTTTTACGAAATTCTTGTGTTATGAATGTAACATAAACATCATAAAATTGAATAAAATATTGGTTTCAAAGTATTGTTCGTTCCAACAACGCATTAATATCTATTAAGAAAAATTTACATTGTGACATATTGCGTGCTATTTCGAAAGATTTATTATATAATAATTTCTCAACAGAAAATTATAATATTTTAATATTTACGCAAATTATAAAAAATAATATAATTTATTAAATAGATTTAGAAGAATTATATAAAAACTATTATTTGTAAAATTTATACGTGATTAATTAAAAAAAAAAATAAATAAACTAGATTGAAGCAATCAATACAAGTTTATTTTTTCATACATTTGTAATACAAAGCTTGACTTAAAATTATATGTAATTAAATTAAAATGGAAAACAATAGTTATTTTCTTTAAATGTAAATAAAATAAAAAATTATAAAAATGCGATTTTAACCGTCGCACTCTAAAAAATGTTTTAGTTCCAAGAACTAAAAAAAATTTGTTAAACATTTTTTTTGTAACTAAAGCTAATATATAAGTTCTAACAACAAATGTAAAATTATAATCGATAATAAAAGCAAATATGTATTTGCTGTAAAAAACAAATTGTTTTCGTTGATTTGTATGTGCTCTGTTAACAAATATTTTTGTTAAAGTTACAAAAAATTTAGCATTAATGAACAATATGTTATTTGCTGTAAAAGGCTAAATTATTTGTGTAATAATAACTAACTTATATATGTTATAATTACCACAATTTTATTACACTTAACAAATATATTTGTATATTCTGCTACATTCAATTAGTAACAGGGTACGCCGCCACGCCGTAGATTTGTTCTTTGTTAGTCTTATGGCGTATTTTATATTGTGCAATCGGATCTATCTGATGCAATCTGAATTTGCATATTTATGGTGTTTTGTGTTGTTTTTCATTTATTCAGTAATGTGTGAATATATTAAAAATATGTTACAAAACTGGGGGTTTGAGGAGTACATCGATATTTTCGATGGTAAGTTCAATGTCTTATTTTTAACATTATAGGTTATGTTTAGTGGCGTGTACTTTCTTGTTCTATATTAATATAATATTATTATACTCAGACAATGACATCGACAAAACATCTTTTCCATTATTAACTGATGACGTGATTAAAGAATTAATACCAAAAATTGGGCCCAGAATGAAATTTTTAAACAAATTTGCAAATTTCAAATTACAACCAGAGATGTCATCTTCTACATCGGTAAATAATTACATTGAAATATAAAGAAAAGTTTAATTTATTTTAATTTAAACTGAGTAATTTTTTAGATGTGTTCTGATGATACGGAAATATGTCCTAGTTTTCCAATTTCATGTATCGAAGGTGATTCATTCGCCAGCATGTCAAAAAATAATGGTACTAATATAATATATATATATATATATGTGTGTTTATTTTTTATGAGTGGTATTTTTGTTTGCTATAGATTTAATCTTAATTCCGACTACTCCACCCGAATTTCATCGGACAATTGTAGGTTTGACAACCGAAGAAATTGAAAAAACACCATTTAAAATGGAAATAAATGAACGAGCTAAAAACAAAAATTTAGATCAAATTTTAGGTAGATCAACTACCGGCCATTTAATTAAATCTGAATATGAAGAAAATAAAAAATTATCAAAAGATGCACGAAATAAATTAGTAGATATTATAATTGAACATGAATTGCATAATGATACTGACAAAAGGTTTGTTATAAATATTTTATTAACAAAAATTATCAATAAATGAAAACATATATATTTTGCTAGAGTATCAACGACCGATATGGAAGATTGGGCAAACGCCGTTGTTATGCTGTTTCCGACAGAATTAAAGGAAGTAGGTATATTTTACAAAAATGCGTACAAATGTAAATAATAAATTATATTATACCGGCAAGGGAAAAATATTCAACAAATTTTTTAATTATCGGAGATTATTAAAAAGAAAAGGGATTTTAAAATCTTCGTCAACAAATATAAATGACAATATAATTGATGATACAATTCATGGTATATTACAATTTAAAAAATTTAACTCTTGTACTGACTTTTTCTTAATAATATTTTTATTTAAGATGATACATCAGAATATATGTTGCGTAACCAAATGGATTAAAATAAATAATGTCAAATATGAACCAAATTTGGTACTGTTAATTGGCATGGATGATTTATTACCTATTTATGGTGTTATAAAACATATACTTGTAAATAATAATAATAAATGTTCTTTCATTTTTACGGTTTTAAAAACAGTAGGGCTTTATAGTCATATAAACGCCTATGAGGTACTAAAAAATAATAAATTTATTTATAAAGAATTTAAAGAATTATACGATATCTTTCCTACATTTTGTAAAACTTTTTCAAATGGCTGTTTGTACATAGATGTATAATTATTTTTTGTAAAATAAAAACTTTATTTTCATTATTGTCATTAATTTCACATTGATATGAAATTAATGGGTGATATACGTGATAAGTCACATCTTGATGCATTGTGATCATAACTAAATATACAAGGTATAGAATTGATATTTTTAGTTATGGTTGTAATTGTTTTGATAAGACTTTTAGTGGCCTATTAATTTTATGTCAATTCTAACCTATAAATTCTGCAACAAATAATCTTACTTCGTCCACAGCAAATTTAAGTTTGTTAAAGTAGCTAATATTTTTTTGTTGTCATAACAAATTTATATTTGCTAAGGAACTTTACGTGTAACAAATATTACTTTGCTGTCATAGCAAAAAAGAAACCAGCTAAAAAAAATTTGCCTTCTTTGCAAATATTTTTGCTGTGAGAATTTCCACTAAAAATTTTGAGTTACCATAACTAAATTTTTGTTACAACAGCAAATATATTTTTTAGAGTGCGTCATATCACATATAATAAGGATAATCATACCAAATTTTACATTTCGAGATTTTTTTAGGTAAGCACGAATTATGCTTATACTGTTTTTAGTGTGTTGTCCGTCTGTCCTTTTGTGGACACGTGTAGAGTATCTCAAATTGATCAACTTTTGGTAAAGTCCTGATGATGATGTAGGTATATAGAGTACGTCGAAACGTCGATTATCAATAAAACTTAATACAGAACTATATCCTAAAGTCGTTTTATTTTAATATAATGAGTTCTGAAAGATTGTTTACTGTGATATTCGTCTTTTATTTCATTGCATTACAAAATTGAGAAAAAAATCTATTTAAAATGCAATTTAAAAGTTTTACTACCCTTATTGGAAAACCATATTAGGAATATATATATATAATCTGCAGTCAGTCCGTGCCTGGCCGCCTATTTCGCGTCACTACAACACAATTTCTAAACCTAAAATGGTTCGCTTCACTTGTATCTTTTCGCTTCGGTGTTTTATTTCCCTTAGGAGAGCTTGGGGACATAAGTAAATATCAGCGAAAGGGGATGAACAGTTTGTAAGGTGTCTTCGGACAACATGAACGCGAAATAGATACACACACATACTCGTACCACTCGCTTCGGTTTCTTCTGCCTGCCTTTCCTATACGCGAAGCGAAACTGCAAGAAACGAAACCAACCTTTTTTTTTTGCTGCAAAATATATACATGGAATTTTTTAGCAGAAAACCTATACAAGCCGTTATACAAATATTTAAAAATGTGGTGAAAATTTATTTTACCAAAGCCAATACGATTTTTATTTATTTTGCGTTATAGTTGTATTTAGTAACATGATTATTATAAAATAAAAACTGAAATTTATATATTATAATGAACATCTATAAAAATATATATTATATTTTTGGAATATTCAATATAAAAAAAATTCAACAAATTTATTACGAATCTAATATTATTAAAAAAAATGTCACAAAAAAATTTAACTGAAGAAAATTACTTGCGCGTTTAACTTTGTATATAGTTTTACATTTACATAAATATTAGTTCTGTAATCAGTAAATAAAACAGTAAAATGATCAGCAAAAAAGTATGGAAAATATAATTCATATAGATAAACAATGTAAAACAGCATTTTATATCAGTTTGAAAAATTACGGTAATTATATAAACGAAACCATTTACTTTCTAAAATTTCATTGACAGTGACATTAGTTGTTAGATTATGTTACATAAATACTTAATTTTTTTAAATGTAATAGTTGACATTGGATTTATTGAAATAGTACACTTTGTTATAGTATTAGAGTAATGCATACCTAAAAAATAATCTTAACTAGACATTATTTATATACTTAATATTTTGTTTCATATACATAAGTAATATTAAAATTGTATAATATTAATTTGTATCATACTTTGTTAATTTTGTGTTGTATGAAATGCATCATAATAATTAATGAATTCTGAATATTACTATTATCAAATTTAAAAATAATTATATAAAGAAATACTACATTATTGCCAGGACTAGGTATATACTAATCTATAAGTTTTGTAGCAGTTAATATAGGTAAAATAATTTTTTTCCTCAACACTGTATTTTTTCTTGCAATGATATACCACTTTGACTATATACCATATATAATAATTTTAATGTTTATTGTAATATGAAAACAATCGTTCACTTTTACACTTACAAAACTTTGTTTTCCGTCCTTATATGGATGCTTCATTATATATTCGAAAAAGATCGGTTAGTCAGTATTAAACTTGTTCCAACATGTTTGTTTATTGGTGATGACTAAATAAAAATATTGCCAAATGTTTTATTAATGGTGTAATCGTCTATACAGTTAGTATAGTTCATTAACATGAACGAAATTAAAAATATACATTGTTTTCAGTAAAAAAATATTTTAAAATTTATTAAAAACTTTGAATTCTATGTTAATCTTAATTTTAAGCTAAAATTTAAACTTAATTAAACTTAATATTAAGCTTAAACTTAAATATATGCTTACTTCCACTCAGGTTTAAGTAAATAAAACTTGAAATTACATAGAGGCAAGAGTAAAGTTGACATTTCGTAGTTATATCTTAAACTACTTATATTTTCCAGACGATTTAAAGTTTTTTTCAAATTTACAACCTTTAACTATTAGTCGAACTGTAATACGAGTGAACTGATTAATATCTCATGGGTTTCATGACTTGTCCGCAGTATTTCGACTTGGAATAGTGACGTTATATAGTTTTTTTGCGCCGGCGTTGAAAGCAAATGGTTGCCGGGGCTGTACGGTTATTCTTCTTTTTAAGATCAACGCCAACTATATCGTGACACGAAATCTATAGTCGATTCGTTCGACGTGACAGCGGTATGGGCAGGGTAGCGGTAGGGATAGCGAGACATAAAAATTCTGTTTGAATCGGTTGAATTTTTTTTTTTTCAAAGTTCGATTTAATACGTAAAGTACACTTTGCTGTCATCGATTACGTACATTTTTATTTCATCAATTGAATTATATTGCAAAGTGTGTTTGAATTTTTTCTTACGTATTTCTAGAGTAATATTATTTATTAATGTCTATTTGTTTTTTTTTTGTATCTGCTTATAGCATTTATTATCGAATGGTTCAAGCGTTTATCTATAAGCTCACGAGAAAAATTATTCTTTCGAGTCAAGAAAGTCATTTTCATCAAAATAAATTATCAAATAAATATTTATTTGATAATAAAATATTTATTCATTGCAAACAAATTCTTTTTTGAAATAGAGCTGTATAATTTCTTTAAACAAATTTATTTAAAAAAAAATTGTAATTTATTTTTTAGTAGTATCATACATACATATATACACTTACCCATAGCACAGAGTTAGATCTGTGCCCATAGTAGTGGTAAATGAGATGAATGCGCATGTCCTCACAAATTTGTCCCAAATATTTATTAATAAATTATTACCGTGTAAAGTGATCTTAAGATGTCCAATGTTATGTTAAATATAGCTGGATTTTTATTAAAAAGGAAAGAAAAGTAATAAAATTTGAAAATACTGGATGAAACAATTATCAAGTCAAACATAAATACAAAAATAAATATTATATATTTTATCAAAAACGTAATTTTGTTTAAATAATCTCAACGTCAACAATTCAAAATAAAATTATACATATTCGTATACGTAAGTCAACAATATGTAAATTTAAAAATATGAAAAAAATATCAAAACAATTTTATAAACATTCTAAATATAAAAATATATAATAATAAAAATATTTTCGTACGTTATCTTATCTACAATAGTACGCAGATTCGATGTCAACATCCGAAAAAAAAACTACTCAGCTAATCCTCGTTAAGTCGTGAAAAAACCACAATTCAGACAAAAAAATACACATCACAACTATTGTAAATAAAAATATAAAAATCTGTCTAAACATAAGATCAGCACGCGCTAACATATAAACAACTGAAACGATGTATTAAAACTACTGAGATTAAAAAATAGAGTCAATGTCATTTCACAATTAGATTTATTAAAAACACAATTCAAATATTTTGCAACTTACCAAAAATATATACAATTCTATTTATTTTTATAATTATTAACATATACTATTGATAAGTAGAAATATGATAACTCTATTCTTAAGTCTCTATGAAGTATACGTATAGTGAAACGTGTCGTGGCCCGATATTAAGTTATTTTTTTGAGCAGTTATCAGGAAACGCGTGGGAACTCGGTTCAATGTTCTACGATAATGGCGCTTAACTCTCTTATGTATATGTCTGTACGCTGATCTGATGAAGACGACGGTAAACACTCGAGAACGAGTACCGCGTGTCGTGGGTCATCGTAATATTACGTACCTAGTCTGGACTGTGCAGTGAGTTTGCAAATAATCTCTATTTATTTTTGTACAATCGTGTACACTGACAAAAAACATTACTTTGAAACCAATGGGCCTCGAATTTCCATCGCTTTTGTTTATGAAAAATTGCTTTTATTTATTGTTTTAAAATAAATTTTTACTTCTACCTCTTATCAAATATGAATAGTATTTCTATATTTTTTATATCTAATATTATAAAATTCAAATAAATCTATTAAAATTGATTTTTGACTAAAATCACTAGAGAAGTAAACATACTTTGATCTGTAAAATTGGATTTTTATAATAAAAATGTTTTTTTTTTAATTAAAAATAAATAATACTAACAATAAGTCATAGTATAACTATTTTAGAAGTTCTGTATGGGCCCGTATTCCCACCTCTTGTTTATGAAAAATTTCTTTTATTTTTTGCTCTAAAATAAATTTTTAACATAGTAAAAAATCTTTATTTAAATAAAATTTGGCTTCCTGTACCATTTTTTACTAGATTAACATAATATATATATATATATATATATATATATATATATATATATATATATATATATATATATATATTTAAATAATCAGAAATAAATCAATTTTAACAATTTCAAATATTTATTTTATGTAAAGAAAATATTATTTATATGTTTGAAAAATGTAACCGACATATCTCAATATTAATTTATCTCATAACATGATAATACCAGACAAATACGTATATGTATTAAAAGCAAAACAATGTGAAAAATTGCGATAAGTATCTTACTTTTTATCGTATAAAAATAAAAGTATTAAATGGTTAAAATAAGTTAACTTTCAATGTCATTTAAAATAAATTTAAATTAAATACTTAAAAAAAAAATATATTTATGGTACATAGTTACACTTACATATTATTTGAACATTATTAATGCTGATATATACTTTTTATTTATTGCCCGATTTGAAATGAAATTTATATATGTACTTATTCTTTAAATTTTATAGTTACCATTAAATTAGTTTAGTTCTGTAACAAAACAAAAACATATTTCATATTTGAAAATAATTTCATTTTAACACAGTGTAGGTGACAGAAAACTCGATAGTGTTACAACAGCCAATTTTGTGATTGAATACAAACTGTTCGCTAATTTTGATTAGTTAATAATGTTGAGTAATGATTACAAAACTCACTAATATGATTATTATGATACTCTTGAAGAAAAAACCATATCTAGTTATGCTAGTACAGACAATTTTTATTTTTCTATTCAACTATGAAGGAAATTTTTCCTGCAAAGCCACAAATGAGCATATTAGAAAAACACCAGCATGTAAAGCGATATTGTGCGTTTGGTATAAAGTTGTATACGGTATGAGCAGAGACGATGAGAATATGAAAACAGTATTTTATCATGTCGAGCGGAGATCACTAACGCTTAAAACCATTTATTAGGCAGTAATTTATAAAGTTTGTATTAATTAAACGTGTTTAATTAAACGTATGCAGTTTCACGGTATGAATATTCCATTATAACATTCAATTAACAGTGTTTATGTACATCCTTAGTCATAAGTTTTATTCTTGAATAGGTAATATCACTAACAACGGGTTTATGCTGATGGTTGTTGTCAATTGGAAATTAGTTTTTCTACGATTATACTAAAATTTGTCAATTATGAATCTGTCATTGATTAGTATATCTGGTATACATTATGCAATAATATCCAAGTACAGATTTTTTCATTGTAGTTTTGTTGATTTATGTGACAAGTAACAAGTTTTTAAATATTTAACTTGATTAGCCGTAACTTTGTGATACATACATTTACATACATGTCTAATTGTATTTATAATGCAAAAAATAAAACTAATAAATTGTACAGGTCAGGGGTATATAGATTACAATGTAATAGTTGTGAAGGGTTGGTCAGACTGGGAGAAGTTTTGTCACCAGGCTTAAAGAACATTTGAGTGCTTTTAAAAATAACAAAGACACTTCCAATTTCGCTACACATTTATTAGAAAATAACCATAAACCGGATATTACAATAACACCATTGCATTTCGTTGATAAAGGATTAAAACTAAATTTATTGGAGTTTCTAGAAATTACGAAGTGTAAGAATAACCCAAACATAATTTTACTAAATGACCAGTTGGACCTAATACACACCCCCTTGATTAATAGCTGTCTATAATTGTTTATATACATTTATTTTATTTTTATGTAGTCTGTATTTGTCAGTCGGTGGCCTAACAATGTGATTGTATTGTATAGTTGCAGTGTGATTACATTGTAGTTACAATGTAGTTGCAGTGTGGTTACTTTGCCTATAACCGTTTGTATCTTTTGTGTTTTATAAAGTATGTATTCGTCTGACGATGGCCTAACAGGTTGAAACTGCAGTTACGAAATTAAAGTTTTTACTAGTGATATAGCAGTTTCGCCACTAGCGTGGCGTACTATCACTAATTAATAACAACATAATGAAACTGCTACATAAAACTAGTCAACATAAGGTGCACTTTTAAATAATTATAATTTACTTTTTATGAAAAGGTAACCCAAAGCTTCCTTAATAAGACCACGTTTACAAATTACAAATATTTGATTGTATTGTTGAGATACGAATGCTGAAAGATGTTGCCAATTTCAAACAAAAAATAAAAAAAGTTGAAATACGTAATTATATGTAAATTATACTCCTAAATTCAATAGTAAAATAAAAAATGAGGTATTCTATTTAAAATAAACAAGTTAGGGTCGGAATATCTATATACCAAATTTTATGACCTAATATTATATAGTTTTTAGAACACAGATAGCGTAAGCTAGTCGTGGGACACCCTGTTTAATATTTCATTTAGATTAAAAATAAGTTAAAAATAATTTGATAATTCAAGATAAAAATGAATGTGTCTGCGACATCTGTTGCGATCAGCCCACCGCGAAATATTCCGGTGTCCCGTAGACCTATTCCGCCACAGTTTTCCAATTTCGAACAACATAAAGATCAGTACGGAATAATATACCAATCATAATTTATATTTTATTTCTTACTTTTATTTAAATTACTTAGTACGAGTACATAAAACAAAACAAAATTTCTATTTACTGTTTCCCGCAAATAATTCCAACATGTGCTTCAATCTTGATTATCCAACGTATAATAGAAAATAATGTTCAGCAAATGTGCACATTCTCAGAACGTTTCGAACGAAAAGTATTAATTTAAGGTTAGAGTTCTATGAACGAGTGGATGATATAATGGTCGGTCAGCTCATTTTAATTTTCTGCACCACAAAATTGAAAATGCCGTAATAAATATTGTAATAGTTTACTTGTACATGAAAAACTAGTAACACATGACATTTGAAAAATATCGTAAAACTTGTGCAATAACATTTAATAATTAATAGTTTTCTTACGTTTATTGCACATAATTTTCTCTCCATACGATAAAATTTAATTCCATTTAGTAACTAGGTAGACTGGGTAGACTGCATATCTACATCATAGAGATTTGATAAAAAAAAGTCTGTTTATTTTATTTTGTATATTATGCAAGTAGATGTTGATAGCGAATGTAAATGCTTCAAAATTATCAAATCCAAAAAAGCAAAGAGTAAAATTTTCAAATAATTAAATAGCGAAAATCTCAAATTTTAAAAATTATAGTCAAAGTGTCATATAGTTAAAATTTCAAATTCATTTTTTTTTTGTTTATAAAAATTAATACTACTTTAGTTTATAATGATATAAATGACATTTTAAAATTATTATATTATAAAAATTTCACTGTGACATAACAATAACGAATAACATTACATATTAAAAAAAAACACATATATTGAGGCGTATAGATGCAAAACTCACTATATGACAAAAAGTGAAAAATGAGATTATGCGAAATTTGGACGTAGAATTTTACAAGGAATACGATAGTTAGGTTAGTTAGAAAAAAAACTCAGTATTTAATATGAGAAACACTCTTTAAAGTTTAGTGTTGGATGCAAAACTCACCACTTGCGTTGATAGTTTAGATGGAAAAATAACTGTTTGCTTTCCACCAATAAAAATTTTATTGGTGGAAAGCAAACAGTTACTTTGTATGAATTAATTATGTATAAAACCAATGATTCACGATTTTAAATAAGTATTGCCATCTAGTAACAAGATTTTATCTTCAAAACGCTTAGCTATAACAGTTTTTTGCAAATATCTCAGAACTTAAAATTTGCAAATAGTGAGTTTTGCATCTATACGACTGATATAATGAATATATTATTCAAAAAAGTAGAAAAAATATTTGTAATTTTGTATCAACTATTTTGTAATGTTTAGTCAATAATAGTAATACAATACATAAAACAATTTTTAAATATGTATATCTTTAATTGTTAAAACTTAAATGTCATTAAATATAAAGAAAGATATATTCCAGACTTGTAACAGATTTTGTTAAATATTTAAATTATTTATTGTAATATTTAAATCAATTTAGGTGGATTTATGCAGTAAAAATTTAGATTAACATTAACTTTTAAATTAACATTAAAAAGTTTTTTTATTCAGTAAAAAATTTTTTAAAGTTATATCTAAATTTTTTGTCAACACGCATGTGTTTACATCGTACGTTTTAATGAAATAAAAAAGCCAACATTACGTTATCATCAATTGACTTAAAAACGGCTTTGGATAAAGTATTTATTATAAAATCAGTCGTAAATTAAATTATCATAGTGATTCTATATGTCTGTCTCTGGAATCTATACACATATACAAATGCATATTGTATGCATATGGATTATTTCGTGTAAATTCGTCATCACATATTTTTTATTTGTTTTGACAGAGCTATGAGGCAGAATAGTGTTGTTATCAACCATATTCATATACATAAGCTGATAAGGTTTAAGTTGGAAGAAAGTAATTAAATTATCTGGTACCAAGGTGGCTACGACAAAAATTTGTGATAGTCATATTTAAATCATGCAAATTAAAACAACAATGATTATGTTCCTAGAACTGTTTTGTTTTTTTTTTTTAATTTAATCTACTCATGGTTTAGATATGAATTAAAAAAAATTGTTTTTATATAGATACATGTATATAGTTATCAAACTAAACTATGAGATTATTCAAATATTATAAATTTTTTATGGCTATTTAAATAAAATTCGAAAATATGTATGAATAAAATAACAAATATTTAAGTATGTAAGAATTTTGAGATAAAATATTTTAGCATATATTTTTATAATCTTTAATAAGGTGCAATTTTATATATGTAACAGTTTAAGAATTAAATAAACGTACATTATCATCCTGTACGTCGGAACATCGATTTTTAATTAGATTAATACAGAACTAAAATCTAAAGCCTTTTTACTTTAATAAAATGAGTTCTAAAAGATTTTTTACTACATTAATAATAAATTTATTTGCAATTTTAATTTTATGGTGTTTATGTGACTAAAACAATTTTTTAAGCCTTAAAGTCTGTGTAGATTTGTTTTTTTGTTGTTTTCAAAAGTTCTACATTTTTTTTCGCATAGTAATATTTTTTGATGCTTAGTCGCTTAGTGAAAGAGTAAGATTATGTATTGAATCAAATAATACATAAAGTTCATAAATGCAGAACAAAGTTTTTAAGCAAAAACCATATCCTAACTTATCATTCAACGTTCAAAACAAATTTCTCTGAAATTTTCCACACTCTAATGCACAACAGAAATACAATATAACCAGAAAACTAAAATTTGTCATCGTTTGTTTAACTTCATCTTCAACGTATATCCATATTGATCACTGGGAGAAAAAAGCAAACCAAAAACGCAAAATTAAAATATGATCGTAAACATCGCGAACGATATTTTTCCGTTTCGTAAAACCGGATATAAACCGCAAGGCGTCGCAATGAAACGGCAAACTTATCATTGTCGCAGCGCATTACACACTCGACTCGTCCCCGTTGACAAACCGATTTGGTACCGCTGTTTATAGCAACCACGTTTAGATTTATCATTTCCAAATGTAAGTGAGCATCTCGTGTGCGTCTCGTCTCGGTTTCTTCTAATGAATATGTAATTTGTTGTCGTGGTGGAACCACATATATATATATATATATATTGGGGGTGATCCACAAATTTGACGACTGGCTTAAAGGACTTGTAACATATAGAATAAAAAAGTTTTGGAGAGAAAATTGAAAGGCAAGTTATTGTGTTTTATAATTTTTATTAAAAGTAGGATATTAAAATTTTTATTTCACAATATTTATGTTTGAAATTAACATGTAAGCAGATTCTAAAGCTATAACTCACAAAAATGTGGTTGGCCATATGAGCCATAAACAAATGCTGTAGAGTATCATACTTTTTCTACATCTATACAATAAAAAGAAACTTTTTGGTGTAACATAATTATAATTCAACAACTACATGAAATTCTATCAATAGCACAGTATTCTAGTAACGATGATAATTTATAAGCTATCTATTTCTATTTTACGATTATGTATAAAATTTTAAAGAATTGTAGTCAAACACTGAGAACTATGAATTCATAACTCACGATTGTGAGTAATAGGCAGAATAAATTAACAGAATACAAATATAGTATAATATGGTATAAACGTATTATTCAACATCAGGAAATGACTGCTGTGGAAATGAGATTTTTACGTGGGGTATGTGGTGTAAATAGGAGAGATCGGGTACGAAACAAATTAGTGTATGATGAGTGTGAAATTGAAAAAAATGTGGCAAAAGTTGGTGTTAGTCAGTTAAGATGGTTCGGACATGTTGAGCGAATGTCTAATGTTACGTTTGGTTAAAAAGATTTAATTGAATGATTTTGATGGTATACGTTTGCGTGGACGTCCGATGAGTAGTTGGAATGGTATGATTGAGAGGGTGGCTTGCGTGAGCGAAAGTTTCCAAGTAGTAAGAATAAAAGATCATGTACGAGAGGAATTATGAATGTGGATGAAGTGAAAGTTGCTTGTTTGGATAGGAATGTTTAGAGGCGACTGATTTCGGGATGATAAAAAGAGTTTGTGCCACACCCTTTTGGGTACATGGCGTGATTGTGTATGTATGTATGTATATATGTAGGAATAGAAAAATTTTTTTTTTAATAATTTGCAATTTCCGGCTAATTAGTGTTATAAGTCTGTGATAGGATTTATAATTATTATATTTCATAAATTCGTTGCAGTTGTTGTTAGTTGAAACAGTATAATATGTCTAAGAACTTTTCAGCCAGTCTATATGAAGAGAGTAAAAGGACTCTCAAGAAAACACATATATTAAATTTGACGTTATCGATAATGAATACACATCAGGATGCATTAAAACACAGTATACGTGCTACGGTGTTGCTCTATGTTATTTTTCCCGCAAAACTCCGAATAAGATATCTACTACATACTAGTAAATAAATAAATATGTCTAATCGCCTAACTAAAACGACTGTTCTCTTTTGTTTCGTATTTTCGGCGCTGAATGTGGATATGAATAGCGATAGCTATGCAAATTTTGTTTTGTTTCGAAAGGAACAACAATATGGCGCTGCTAACCTAAAAATTTGTTTTAAATTTATTTATTTTGTGGCTCAATAAATGATATTCAAAGTTTTCTAAATGTTTGAATATATTTATTTTTGTATTCATAATTCTTATTTTTAAAATAAAATAAATCGTTGAAACATATATTTTAGAATGGTTGTCACATGACACTTAGACATTACAAAATTTGTTAAAAATAGTACGGAATTTCAAAAAATATTAAATTAAAATATAGCGGATTAAATTTATGATTAAAAATTTTGAATTTAATTTTATATTTAACTAAGATTTATTTTAAACAAGAATATTATTAAAAATTTAATCATTTCATTAAATAAAAATAGCCTTAATTTATTTGTTTTATGCAGTATATAAAATTTTTTTATTTGGATTAATAAAAATTATCAGTGCGTCAGTAATCTCTTCAGTACGAAGTTTAATTAAATATTTCAGTTTAATAAATATTGTGTCAATAAAACAAAATTGTAAACCAGTATAATATCAAATCTATTATAGTTTTTTTAAAATTACACTGTTCCAAATTTCACTATAAATATGAATGACACTTGTCATAAAGGTCACAGTTTTGCAGACTTTAACACTGTATTATATAATATTAATATTTATCAGTTTTCGATAAGAAAAAATAACATAAAATTATTGTAAGTGCATTCCTACTGTTTAAAGAAATATAAATAGCCTTATAATCTAACATATTATTGAGAAATTATCAATCATATTAAGCTTTTCAGTAATAAGTAATATTTATCGACTTCATAATTTGTATATTCCGCAAATTTTATGATTACTGGTACCATTTATGTATTTGTTTCTGACTTTTCCAAAAAGAACATGTCCTGAAAAAGATGGCAAATACCACTGAAAACTTTACACAGAATAAAATAACTTTGTTATATCACCAAATTTATTGGAGTCCCTAGAAATTACAAAGTGTAAGAATAACCCAAACATAATTTTATTAAATGACCAGTTGGACCTAATACACGCCCCCTTGTTCAATAGCTGTTTATAATTATTTATATACATTTATTTATTTTTTATATAGTCTGTATTTGTCTGTCGGTGGCCTAACAATGTGATTGTATTGTAGTTGCAGGGTGATTACATTGTAGTTACAATGTAGTTGAAGCGTGATTACATTGCCTATAACCGTTGTATCGTTTGTGTTTTCTGTAGTATGTATCCGTCTGACGATGGCCTAACAGGTTAAAACTGCAGTTACGAAATTAAAGTTTTAGTGATATAACAAAGTTATTTTATTTATTTATCTTTTCCAAAATGTATCACAAAATTACGGCAAATCAAGTTAAATATTTTACACAGAATCTTTAATGAGAGTTTCCAACCTTTGACTACCTTCCCCTGTGTGTGTGTGTGTGTGTGTGTTATGTAATATGAACCAAAAATTACATGTTCCCAACGATAGAAATAATTTTTTCTATTTCTAATAAATCATACAGTGTTATCACCGTCTATATATTGAGTTATCAAACCGGGAACAAAAATCCAGCACACCATATCGGTACAAATACAACAGTTAGTCGCGTTTTTCAAACACTTATCTTCGTTTTTTTTTTGCTTTCTTTCTGCAACTTTTGTTTACACTTTGGATTCCGTTATCGCTTGGGCTGCGATGTGTTGTGACCTTGGTAAATAAATAAATATTATATTATTTACTTGGGGGGCACATCATACAAACATCTATATGTATATACTCATATACAGAGTGTTATATTCTATAAATGAAATTAACAATTTTATAATAAAATTTCAGATTTTTCTTTAATGTCGATTTTTTTTAAAGAAAATTATCGAAAACTTAAATAGAAGAAACTGTTTTGAAATATTGACTAATACTAGGTTTTCAAAAAAATACAAATGAATAAAACTTTATTCATATCTTTTATATTTTTCTCTATTATTTCGACTTAATCTTTGGTATAACATTTTGTTAAATTTTATTTATACTTATTTAAAACTGCAAACTCTTTCAAACGCAGTAATTTGTTTTTTCAATAATTCATTCATTTACAAATGCAGATTAGTTTCAACAACTCCGTATGGAAACACCTATACATCTGTTTAAAATAATATTTTTTTGAAAAACGTAATAAAAGAAAATTGATATAATTTGACAAAAACTTACTTTTTTATTTAGTAATATATTTGGCGAATTATTTGTCATGAATCACCCTATATACATATCAACGCCCAAGATACCAAATGGTGTGACCCGATTTTTATCTTTCTCGCCTTTTTTAACTGTGTTTACGTTATTATTTTTTTCTTTTTAGTTTAACGCGCAATCTGTATGAATATGAACATATACAAATACAGAGAAAGTTTATTTGATGTTGATTTAGCGGGATATAAATTGCGATAATTGACATTCAAATCTTTAAGACGCTGCGCAAAATTTTTCAAAAATGGAAGATAACCTCATTTCGTATTCAATTTAAGCAAATTAAAATTGTTATTTCATTGTTACTTAATACATTATTACGATTGCATAATAATATTGTTTTACATTTTTATTTAAAAAATTATTGGTATAATAAAATATAGAAAATTACATAATAAATAAGTTTGAAACAAAATCTTACACTATACTTACAATTATGATAGTTTATAAAAGTACATAAAAATTTCAAATCAAATGTGTCATTTCAATATAATGGGGTCATTCAGTAAAAATTAAAATAGTTTTTTTTAAATGTAAAACGAAAATTTTCGCTTTGGTTAATAATAAATATTATATGTATATACAATGTTTATGTATGATGTCAATAATTAGTAAATTAATGTTTAAAAATGAACTAATTCAAATTGCAATTATGACGTCAAAGTGACGTCTAATTCTCAATGATGCAATGGCTAAAGATAGTGCTGCTAATTAATATTGGAATGAAAAAAATAATAAGAAGAACTTACATATTACCATCTCTTTCTATATTATATCAATTCTTATATCCACATCTAGTTTGTTAGTCGTAACTTAATCCAGGAAAATCTGATTTAATCTTATGTAAATTATGGATTTGTTGTCACAATATAATACGAATAAAATCAATTATAAATTTTAATAACTTTGCATTGGCTCACTTTATTCAAAAATTAAAAATAAAAACAGATTTTCCGAATGATGCCATTGAATTTTTTATATTACCTTTATTTATCTAAAACAATAATATACTGGCCATGTTCATTATGTTAATTTAAAGACTATTACAATTTAAATAAAATAAATTTAACTATAAATTTTATCAAAAAAAAAAAACTAAAAATAAATGTCTGCATTCATACAAAATTTAAATTATCATTTTGACAGAGAATTAAAAATAATGTTAATAAATTGCATTCACAATTTCTTTATATTGTATCAAAAATTTCTCGCCTGACATCACCTGACATCAAAAATTAAAAATAATAAGTTTTTTTATCTCAAAGATAGTTTCTAATTTATATTTTTAATAATAACTTGTCAAATTTGACATTTTAATTTATTTAACAACTATGCTATCGTTGTTGTATTCATTAAAGTATTTGTGCTAATCACTAATCAATTATGAAATTTCAGTAAATAGTTAGTTGAGAGTTTGTTGACCCTAGTTTTTTTTTTTTTTTTTAATATTTATATACATATATAATGTTACCAATCTTTTGGCAGATGATATCTTAAAATTAATATAGAGATAGCAGGTTTTTTTTATTGTTTATTTTTTTGTTGATTAAATATAAAATTTACTTTTTTGCTAATATTATTTTGATAAAATTTATAATACTTGATTACGCAAGTCATGTTTTCATTAATTTTCTTAAAATTTGATTTGAGACAATTATATGAAAATATTTATAAATTATAATAACAAATATAATTATTTATCTAATATTTTTTGGTAGAAATTTCAAAATATGTAATTTTGTTTAAAGTTCGTACTGTTTAAATTTTATATTAATTAATTAAAATTTTCCGTCTGCTGTATTTTGAACGACGTATTTGAAAAAAATGTTGTAGCAAAAGTTGGTGTTAGTCAGTTAAGATGGTTCGGACATGTTGAGCGATTGTCTAATGAACGTCTGGTTAAAAAGATTTATTTGAATGATTTTGATGGTATACGTTTGCGTGGACGTCCGATGAGTAGTTGGAGTGGTATGATTGAGAGTGTTTTGCGTGAGCGAAAGTTTCCAATTAGTAGGAATAAAAGAGCATGTATGAGAGAAATTATGAATGTGGATGAAGCAAAAGTTGCTTGTTTGGATAGGAATGTTTGGAGGCGACTGATTTCGGAATGATGAAAAGAGTTTGTGCCACACCCTTTTGAGTACATAGCGTGATTGTGTATGTATGTATGTATGTATGTATATTTTCGCTAAAAATAATTTATTATACTAAGTAACTAATACAAATAGAAAATACAATAATTTTTGTTAAAATTTTATATATTTTTTATATTAGTGCAATTAGATTTTACTCACAAATATTTTTTATTCCATTTTTTGTTGGAAATAAAAATAAATTTCAGGATTTTAATCAATTTTTTATTAAATTATTTCAAAGCTGTTTTGATATTTATAAAAATTTAACCAGTAATAAATCTTTTTTTTTTAACTTTTTTCCATTCATGCGGGCAAATAAAGAATCTTTATCTTCATTTTTTTTATTATAATTTGAATAGGCCTACTAATTCCAAATTAATAATTTTATACTTCTGTCTATAAATCTGCTTGAAATACTGAAATTAATCCCATTTTATCTAAGTCGTAACATAAAAATATCTCCGTAGCAGTAAAATGTATCCGGGCGCTCGCTACCTTTTCAATAGGTAGGTAAAACCGAGTAACAATAAGTACCTCTAGTGTGCATGTGTATCAAGTGATGCATTAATTCTCCGAGTCTAGAAACCATCCCCGACAAAAATTAGTGGCCATTTCGTTGTGCACGAAAGTACCTAAACATAATCCCCGTTGCGCGTTAAACATCCGATACGTATAATGAATAATCCAACGAGCCTAAACACGCACTACATACCGCGCTGCCGGGAGCATCTCGCACACCCACACACACACACACACAGAGTTTTGCTAATCCGAGTTTGCGTAAAACGCGAACAAACGGGAAGTTGGGCTACGGATCGAGTTAGAGGCTATATTATATGGTTTATGTAAGAGAAACGGTAGAAATAGTGGCGAGATGGAGTGGTATCGCATCGATGGAAACTCCGCTTGCAATGCGTTGTTGGATCGTATTTCAAACTTACTTTGCAACTAAGCCTATATGGCATTCCTGCGATATTGTGTAAAATTGGAGAAAAATGAAATTCTGGCAAAAGTTGTGTTAGTCAGTTAAGATGGTTCGGATATGTTGAGCGAATGTCTAATGAACGTTTGGTTAAAAAGATTTATTTGAATGATTTTGATGGTATACGTTTGCGTGGACGTCCGATGAGTAGTTGGAGTGGTATGATTGAGATAGTGGCTTGCGTGAGCAAAAGTTTCCAAGTAGTAGGAATAAAAGAGCATGTATGAGAGGAATTATGAATGAGGATAAAGCAAAAGTTGCTTGTTTGGATAGGAATGTTTGGAGGCGACTGATTTCGGGATGATGAAAAGAGTTTGTGCCACACCCTTTTGGGTATATATGTATGTATATTTAAATATAAATTAATATATATGATGATAAATACGATTTAATGAATCTATTGAATATTATTAATATTACAAGTTCATATTTAATATTTTTATACTGGAAATATTAAATGAAAAAAATACGCTATCTGGCGGGGCCTTGCAGTGTAAATGCAGTGTAAATTTCAAAAAAATCATAACTCTGCGCCAAACCATCGCAAGTCCTTGAATTTTTACGCCCACTTGGTAAATTGAATCGAAAATTTTTTTTTGTATACTATGCACGTTGTCAAAGTTTCACATTTTTTAAAGTCAAAACATGTTTTTTTTTCTGCAATATGTGGTGGGGAACGGAATGGTTCAACTGGTGCATCATCTTACATCATCTTAAAGACGAGACCTCAATTTTTTACGGAAGCAAAATTTCATTCAATTTTGTTCAAAACTGGCCGAGTTACATCTATTCGAAAATCGTTAATTTTTCTGATTTTTCAAGTAGCGCGTTTTTTTTTTGTCTAGTGTAATAATATTCTATGAATAAAACCCAATTATAAAAATAAAAACAATTTCGAGTTGTTTATAGTGTTTCAAGGTATGCGGAATAGCGTCTAGATCGGGTATTACCCCCACCTGGGCAGAGCCAGCAGTAGTGTGTCGGGTACCCCGCACACGTGCATCACATTAGACGTAATCTTAACGGCGCAAGATTACGCCCCAGCGTCGCGTCGCTTGTTTTACTACGCACTAAATACGCGCGCCTACACCCCCGCGCATTAGACCAACAGAGACGGATTTAAATTATTTGCTCGTGCGCAGATTTCATGATGTTATCATTCAGATTTATCATTTCGACTAAAAGAATAAAAATGATATAACGATTGATATAGTGTCTGCAACATTGTCAAAAAAGTTATATAAAAATTTTACTTATAACTTCTACATGAATAATCTAAATTTAATTTATGAAAAAATATGTGTGTCTATAGTTCATTTAGAATCATAAACTCAGTGTATTTTATTATATTTGAAGATAATTTGTACCTAAAATATTTTATATTGTCATCATTTTTAAATACATTTTCGTAAAACTCTAAGTTCACTGAATGAGTTCACGTGAGTTTATGTTCTGTGGACATATTTTACATTGTTTTAACGTTCACTCAGTTATCTTTCTTGACAATACATGATAGTTTTAATTTTCTAGTAAATGAATTTCTTTTATTGATAGAAAAATACAAACAAAATGACAAGCATTGATTTATTTTTAGATCGTGAAATTATGTGGTTTAAATCAGAAAATAAAACAAACTATTTATATATTTTTTCAATAAGTACTATTTTTCTCGTTCATTTTCAACCTTGAATTCCATATTTGCATGGCCTAGTAATTGTTTATAAGATCAAGTTTCAAATTGCTTATATTATTTATTACCAACTATAAAAAAAATTTAAAATTCAATATGTACACTAGTTTGTAAAGTATTTTTCCGTAAATAAACGTTCAAAACATATTTGTTTGTATTAAAAAAATCTTTCAGCCAAGATCTTTAAATATTGAATATGCAAAACATTATGCCTAATTATGCAAAATTACTTAAATTTAATATTTGTGCAATAAGTAAAAAAAACTTACAATAAGATTTGATCTTATATAATAAATATTAGAAAATAACATTATCATTTTTACCCGAAAACATTAGATTAAACAATCATTTTTCGAGCTTAGAGTTTAAAATATATAATTATATATAAATACTAAATTTTCAAAATTTTATTTTGTTATAATTGTGAAACAATAGATAGAAATTTGCATTTTCCATAAAAAGTTTTGCTCTTCAATTCTAATTCTATTTAAAAAAATATAAAATAATTTTTGAAATTAAATAATTATAATGTAGAAAAACTATTTAATTTTTATTTTATTTTCTTCCCATCAAAACATATTAAATAAATTATTTATATAAAAACTTGAAATATACTTAGAGAACATTTGATAAAAAAAAAAATTACTTAATAGTTTTACGGATATGAACTTATTCAATTTTTAACTAATTTTAAAATTCCTAACAAGAAACCAAATATTTTTCATTATTTGTATAATTTTCGATTTGTAATTCGATAGTAAGTAGGTAAGTTGCCGATTTCAAGAAATATGCTATTCTAGATATAAATATAAACAATTGAATATTGTTTGTAAATTATCCAAAAATTTATATTAATTTACCGAGAAATAATTATTATCAAATTAAAATATTGTAACATACTTTTAAGCCACATTTATAATTATAACTATGATTCATATTATTTTATTACAGTAATATTATTTAAATATGTACAATCAGCATAAATTTTATTTGCAATCCATCTTTTTGTCGTTAACTAATGTTTAAGCACGTCCCAAAGCAACTAATTAAAATATTTATTTATATTTTTTGTTAATGCAGTCTTTAGAGATTTGTAGATGAGTTAAAAGCAAATAATATTTATTTTACATATATGTATATTAAACATAATGTGTGTGGCGATCGGTATGATTTAAAATTTTTACATTCTTTTAAAATATAAAACAAATAGTTATTAAACCAAATGATCAGCAATAAATTATGTACTCTTATATTCATCAAATATTCATCAAATTAAAAAATTTCATTAATTTATATTTAATTGACAAGAAAAATAATGCAATAACAAATCAATTGAGTTGGAATTAATAGAAATAATTCTGTTTTTTTAATGTGGGTTTCAATGTTTTTGTTAAGAAACTATATGATCAGTTTTTCAAACATATAACACCCCATGTTTCTGATTATTTTTATTACAATACACTTAGATTATTTATTTAAATATTTATATATATATATGTTTTAATTTAAAAAAATTTTAATTGAATTACCACTATTTTTTTAGTAATAATATTTATTTGCTTTGAAACTGAAAATATCATTTAATAATTTTCTCTAGTTCGCAAAAATAAACCAATGATGCAAAAAGTTAAAAACTAGATTTTACGCGACTCTTTACAAACACACACAGTTTTCGAAATCTTATCTAAAAGTAATAAAAAACCTCTAAAAAAAATTTTCTGTTCAGTTCAACCCTGCTGCGGTACGTGTATGATAACAACCTGCATCACAGTCTTTACGACCTGGGTTTCTTCAGCAAAATTGAAATATTAAATGCCATTACGCAGCAGGCCGTATTCATCGGGGAGTCGAAAAACCACCTTGCCCTCCCCAGCCCCCACCCCTACCCCATTTAAAACCCACGCTTATTCTACGCCAATGACTCCATTTGAAACGCATGCGCGTGCCCATGTCCTACCATCGACGGATTACCAAACCGTTTCGGAATATAAACCATTTGGCCTGGCGTTTAACTGCTACGACCGGTTATATGGGGATAAATTCGCCATGTAACTGTCATTTTGGACGCGCTCTCTAGCGTATTTATTGTTTATTTCGGGTTGTTTCGGATAACGCCCGTTAAGTGCGGGGTGTTAGTCTGGTAATGGTCCAAACGCGTCCGATTCGCGATGCTACCAAACGCCGAATACTGCAGCGATAAATGGTATTATGTTTATTTTATATTGGTTATGAAACTGTATCGTATTCGGAATTCGTATTCTTGTATTGTTCGGTTATATCATAAAAGTAGATATAACTAAGAATTAAAATTTTTATTTAGTAATACCTACTTATAGGAATATCCAGAAAATAATTTTATAAAGTGTAATAGTTAATAAGTAGAAAATTAAAAGATTTTAAAAACGAATTAAAATAGCATTTAAAATTGAATGAGAAAAAGCAAATTTTTAATACAGGAAAAAGAATGTGTACAATGTAAAATTCGCCAATAGATTGTCTCCGCGCTATATTATGAAGTGAATTGTTTTATTTCTTTAAGAGCTTAAAAATGTACTAAAAATTAAACATTGGACAATTTGCAGAAAAATTAAACTAAAATTTTTCACGGACCACAGGCTTATTTTGCCTTAAATTAATTAATAAAAATTTAAAAAAATACATTTTGACTTTACGGAAACATAAGATGAAAATAAAATTCTATGAAAACTTAATTATATAATAAATAATTAATACTACACTGTAAAAAAAATCGGTAATTTTATATAAAAAATTAGAGCAACTGATTTAAATCAGTTTAATATGTAAATTTATAGACGTCAGCATTTTTACAAAATTTTATATTAATATTTAGATATTTAAAAAAAAAAATTTACAATATATAAATATAAAATACGTATATTTTATGTAAGTAATTACTTATTTTTTTGGTAAGATGGTAAATTAATTAGTTTACTTGAAATTATAAAATTATATCATTTTTACAAAAAAAAAATTTTGCTGTAATAATATGTAATTTTCTTGCTTTATTTTTTATGTAAAATGGCAATTTTTGTTTTACAGTGTACATCAATTCAAAGTATTGTAAGTTATAAGTATCTATAAAATTATCAATATTTTTTTTTAAATGCATATTAGCCATAGCTGCAAATGCTTTTAGTCAGTAATAATTTTTAGTAAATATAAAATGTGGTTTAGACAACAGAGATATTACAAACATCCATGCACTAAGCGGAATTCGAACTTGGAGCCACAGAAGTACAAGCAGTATGTATTAAATATAAATATTTAATAAATTATTTTAATAATTGAATATTAAAAAATAAATATCGTAAGTGCATTCAAAAACTTAGGAAAATATTTGAAATATTTTTTTTATTTTATTTTAATAATGTATAAGTATTACTTACTTTTTTAATAATTTTAACACTTTTATCATGGAACACAATCACTCAATCACTGTTTTCACAATACATATTTATATTGTAAATTTAGCACCTGAAGAAATATTGAAAATTTAATTTACTTTTTTTTTTAAATTATACCTGAAAAGAGAAATAACTAGGTAATATAAGAAATTGTAGAAAAATGAAAGCAATAGATATTTTTAAAAAATCTGATTATTATTTACCATATAATAATATATTTATAAACAGAGCTACAATACAAAATGTACACGCTATATAGTATAACCGTAATATAATATTTTAATATAATACAGGAGTGAAAAAGGACAAACAAGGGTTAGTTGATGGATGACTCGAGGAGAGGGTATCGGGATGGCAGGATGGGGGATGGGGGGATTGTTCGAGTAAAGGTGAATAGATCTTTTTACATCAAGGTAATTATGCAAAAATATTGCTAATTTGTATCATCTACAATCATTCTTGCGGTTGCACAAATATAAATGTAATTGAACTGGGTGTACCAACAAGTCCAACTAATTCAATAGAAAGACAATATAAGTATTAATATTATATGCAATATACAATAATAATTATAATAATGTAAAAAGGTGTTTTTTTCTTTTTTTTGTTTGGTTTTCTTTTTTCTCATTATTTCATTTATAATAATAATAATAATAATATATCATTGTGGTTGGTGGTGATGGTACGTTTTTTTTTTCTCTGACTAACATTCAGCAACTACATTATTATTTTGTAACAGTTCTCCAGCAATTACAGTAAATAAATGTCTCGTAGATAGTGATAAACATTACGTAAGTATTCAACAAAAACAATGGTTTATAAAATATACATGAGCAAAATCTGTACACAATATGTACAAGATCGAGCGCCGGCGACGAGGGGCGGCGGCGACGGCGGCGGCGCGACGAGCCGGGCGCGGTACCCAAACACCGCGCCCTTCAGTCAGGAGCCCCCCATTGTCCGGAGAGCGAAAAGCTCGTCGCACCGCTACAACACCGTCGTCAAAACAACGCGAACCATATCGCAACGGACACACACATTCACCAAAACCCAGCAGCCATCATTATCACATTATTCGTAGAGTTTGTCTCATCGTTTCATGCTTACAATTGCTACTATTGCTACGAGCGCATGCGACCATCAAACAAACTATACCAATTTCGATATTTCGTTGTGCGCGTGCACTGGAGCGAGAAACTTGCCGGCAACAATTGAAATTTCGACGATGCATCACAAATTTATTTCTGTTCGTCTCTGTGTGCAAATTTTTAATTTGTATAATATAAAATTCGTGGTAAAAACAATACGCGACGACTTTCACATTGGCTGGAATTTTCTCCAAACAAATGACTGTGCACTCAACAACAAACAAATATGACGACGGGATGGCGATAGTTTGTGTAAAAAGAGTTCCGTTGCGATTTTACGCTCGCGAAAACAACGTTATAGCGAATTAATATTATATATCAATATTTTATGAATAAAAGTCTATCCTCTCGCCAGGCAAACAAACATTGGGTACAAAAATACACTGATAATACATATTATTATACTCTACTACTTAATAAATCTTCATACTGTACCAGGCCTCCTCTTCATCATATCATATAATAATTGTTATGTTCATTATATATATAATATATTATATAAAGTAGTCGTTTCATAAATTTTTTAAATTTGAAAAAATCTTAAATGTACGGACAGTCCAATAAGTTCCATTAGCTCTCTACCAATATAATCAACTCTGGCGGTAAATCTAGCACATTGAAAGCACATGTAAGAACCTCGCGACGGGACCGAGAATGGTCCCATAACAACACGCTAGTATTATTATTATCATTAATATAGTCCCTATCTACTACACAGATGTAAATTCGAAAAAAACGGTTACTTACGATATAGTATCTCGTTAAATGCTTCTTATTACAAACTGTTTTGTGCATTGACTTCTTATTATAAAATGTTTTACAAGTTGTCTTGTAAGCGCGCATATACGGCCAATCTTTTTTTTATTTATTTATTTTGTTTGTTTGTTTGTTTTTGAGGGAAAAGATATGGGTGCGGGGTGCGGAATTGGGTCGCGCTTTCCTTACATTCCAAAGCACATTCACGCGCACGTCCACACTTGCATCCTAACACCAACTTACGCTCGTTAGATACGCGCACAAGTGCAACTAGCCGCAGTAGTAGTAGGTAATAAGTAGTAAGTACATACCGAGAGATTCCCAAGGATTGTGAGTGATATTTTGAGTAAGTGTGTGATTTGATTTTATACGGAAATACGAAAAATGTGGGATGTGTAGACGTAATGACGCTCGGACAGACGCTTGTTTTTTGTTTTGTTTATTTATTTATTTTTTTTTTAATTTTTATTTTCATTTTTATTATGTTTTAATTTATTAAACCATATTAATTTTTAAATTTTTTTCTGGACAGAAACCGTGTAAAGCCTCTTACGGACTGGTTTTGAAAATTAAAAATATTGGTCATCAGTTATATCGATGAATCACAGCCTGATTTTTGTGTTCCGCACATATTTTTGCGGGACTCTGTCTACAAAAAGGTAAGAAAGATACAAAGAGAGAAAGAAAAAGAGAGAATGGACTACCGCAGACTTTATTCCATTTAACTGGCTTCATAACGTCAGCGAAGACCGGACTATCATTGACTTCCCAAAAGTAGATAGATTATTTTTAATTTAAATTCTTAAACAATACAAATTTGAAATCGACTTTTGAGATTTCAAAGACGAGAGGCACTGACTAAAAGTGCACTGAGTTTTTATATTTTGTTAGCGTGGACTTAGTATGGAGTGATTGGGGTGGGGGTAGGGGTAGGGGGGGGGTAGGTAAGGACAAGAGAGTTAAGGAAAAACAGTTGGTTGTCGGAGTGTTCCTATCGTGCAGCAGGACCAGTATGGTCCACTGCGTTCACTACACGCTTACACAGGTAATAAAAAAAACATAATAATAAACACAAATTAATGAGATCAATTGGTCAAACGGGGCTTACAACGGAGTGTCGCTGCCATGCCAAAAGAACAACACTACAACACTTATTGTATGTAAAAGTTTTGAGCTCAACAACAACGCCGATAAAATTGTAAAATTTCTGGCATGGCCGCGGGCGGGCTGACGCGACGGAACGGGACGGCGACTCAACAGTTGATGAGGAACGTGTTATCGGGCCATGGACTCACCCCAATGTCCGATAACATGTCGGACACATCGGGTGTGCACGAGAATTCAAAATGTGACCCGGAACTTGAGCTGGCCGTCTCAAATGTGTCCATGTCGGTGGTGAGGGCTTCCAAATCCATTTGGAAATCGGTGTCAGATACGTTCAACAAATCGGTAATAGCATCCAAATCGTCGAGCGTATCACGCGGTTCTTCTTTCACTGAGTCCAAGTCCTCGCATTTGAGGCCACTTCCCGTAAAGGCAGCGTGTAACGCGGGAATGCGACTTGTGTCTACCACAACCGAAGCTGGTTCGACCAGAAGCGTATCATCGTACAAACTAGCACTTTCTGGTGAATCGGGCGTATCACACGAGGGACTGGACGGCACTTTGGCCGATGTGGTAAGTGTGGGGAAATTCGTCGTTAGTGTTTTAACACTTTGATGATGCCTATCGATCGCTAAGCGAACTTTCAAACGCGAAGTGACTTCGTGTGTAGCGGCACTATTTCGACGAATTGTTGTTTGTCTGCCCGACGATGTCGTTGTCATTTCTTTGCGGTCTGATACTGCGTGATTGTTATTTGTGTCGTTTCTCTGTTGTTTCAGCGACTTCTTTCCCTTCTTGGCAGCACTGGATATTTTCGGCGCTGGTTTCGTGGTCTTCTTGCGTGGCCTGTATTTGTAATCGGGGTATTCTTGCATGTGTAACTGACGTAATCGTTCCGCCTCATCGATAAATGGCTGACGTTCCTCATCGTTCAGTGTCTTCCAGCGTCGGCCAAGGCGTTTCGAAATTTCGGCGTTGTGCATATCAGGTTGTTGCTCACAGATCTTTCTACGTTCAATCTGTGACCAGACCATGAAAGCGTTCATTGGCCTCTTGATGTGATTAGGGTTGTTCTTTTTCGTCTGCAACAAATAAAAAAACAAACGACCATTAATCAACTGCTATGCCATGCCCAAGTGTCAATATATGTGTGTGTGTGTGCATGTAGAAATAAAACTATTTTCTCGAATATGTTTAGTTATTTAACGCTGAATATTTGAAGATATTATTAAATGAAATAAAATTAAATTTACATGAATGCAAATTTCGATACAATATTGTTACAGTATGTTAAAATAACAAATGAATATTCCGCAGTAAAGTTGATGCATGTAATCATGGTAATTAAAACAGTCATTAAAACAAACTAAATAGCATCAACGATCATCAATCATGCATTAGAATATTCATTTGTGCAGCTGTAAAGCAAACAGCTGATTTTACGTTTACATCGTAAAGCCTACACTCACTGTAAAGGCAAAACCTTGTCTGTCAACACGTGCGTTGAATTCAATCGATGGAACTAGCTAGCTAGGCTCTCGCGTCTAATCGAGAATGCAAATATCGCAACTAGTGTCAATATAAACAGTTGTCTATGCGATAAAAATAATACCTGTATATAATGGGCAAACACCTTCAAATCGAAACATGCGTATGTATGTATGTATGTATGTATTATTAATATTTATTGGCAGATCGCCGCAAGGACACATAATAGCGCTGCCGAATAAGGCGCGTCGTCCTTTCACGGACTGCCTCGATCCCGGAAGAGCCTCGGTGGTCAATGTTTGAATATTTATCAGGCACTAATTGCGTTTTTAAATTGCGTTTATGTGTTGTTTGCTCCGGCTTGCTTTTGTATTTAAATTGTCCCATTAAATGACGACCGCTTTTTTTTTTTTTTTTTGTTTTGAATATACCAGAGTACTGTGCGTGTTGCTTTCGACAATTATTTGGAAATTATTCCTCCCTCTCTCTTTAACCCTTTTTTTGATGTTGTACTTAACACGATTGTTCGATTATTTCAATTAATGTTTTGTTTGGTATTCGTATTTGCACAACAATGATTTAGTAATCAACCAAAGTTAATTGTTAGTAGGTATGTAATGTAAAAAAAAAAACATTTTAAAAGTCTTTACCAATATTGACATCACTTGTATTTGAATATAATTGACCATTATCAATTACAATACCGTAACCCTTTAATAACAAGATTTATTGTTAAAATATTCAAACTTTACTACACTATAAAGCACCGCAATATATTCATTAATAAAAACAATGTAAAATTCCAAAAATTTATTATAATTTCACAAACATATTAAAGGACTCAACATTAGAACAAAAACTGTCAAATTTTAATTGTCTGTACAAGGTATTTAGTAGTACAATCTTTTAGTTAAAAAATCATTTCGAATTTCATCATTAATAATTCGCAAACAACATTTGAATAATATTTGTTTCTCTGGCTTTCGATAAAAATATTACAAATCCAAAAGAGATAGTAAAGCAAAACATTTGTAATTGTTAAAGAAGGGGTTCCACACCTCTTGCATGGGTGTGCCAGCCACGTGTAAGACCTAGTCCACCTACATGCATATAATATTATAATAAATCCATAGCGTACGAAGCTCGCGTAAAATCGTTTTGCAATAGTACATAGAAAGTAAATAAACAACGAAACGCGCTTGTTGTGCACCAGTCACGGGAGACGAAAAATAGGTAATGCTTAAACGCGTACAAAGTTATATAAAACTGCCTTTAATTAAAACGGTTTAAGGAAATTGGTTGGTCGATGCATAACTATATTTATTTGTAACAATGCCGTGAACTACTATCGCTTTTTAAAAATTATTATTTAAGCATAAAAATTATGTTGATCTTATACAAGATCACACACTGAGTTAAAAATAAACTGTAGTTTAAAATTATATTATGTTTTATGTATATATACATAATATAATCATTGTTTTTAATATAATTATTTTCTCCAATAAAACTATGTATATAATAAATATGGGACAAAGACATAAAATACTATTTATTTAATAACAAAAATTTATTTATAACTAAATGACGAAATATGTTACAAAACAAGTAATAATTATTAATTGCAAAAAAACAACAATACAGTTAGTTAATATAATAATCAATTATTATTAATAAAATATATAGAAATTATAGTTGTTTTTAATATTTGATTTCCTTTACGTACAAAAGTGTAATATCTGTTTTTTTAGTTTACTTTCATAATATTTAATATGTTAATATTTAGACATAAAGTTATAGTAATATATTCTAAACCATTAGAATTTCTCTAAAAATTCTTAGATTGTTTCGTAATTTATTGATACTTAGAAAATAAAATTATAAATGTAAACAATTCATAACTGGAAAATATAAGAGGAAAGTTATTAAAAAAAACTGCTACATTTATTTCTGTAGAAGCAGCACATATTTCGTGACACATAAACAAGAAAATTTTTGTTTGTGTTGTTAGGAGAAACGATTTACGGTGAAGTAGACAAGATAGGATGGTGTGGTAGATAAATTTATCTACTCGGTTACCACATAAAACACATCATGTGGCAAGAGAGCGCTCTTCTAGATTGTTTTCAACCGTTTACGCGTGCTTTAAAAGCTGATTCGTCGAAGTTTTATCGCCTAAAACAATTTTCAAGTGGCAGCAGCCAGTTGAGTTAGCGGAAACTACATCGATACTACTAATACTACTACTGTACGAGTGGAAGAGGAAAATGACGACGAATAGAAAACAGAAAGAGAAATAAGATCTCGAGCAGCATGAGTGACCCAGTTAGTTGCAGGAGCTAGCCGTCCTGCTGGTCAGCAAGTAATGCTCACCATGTGTGATGCGTGTTCGTTTCCTTGCTTGGCGAGAACAAAATAAAAACGAGAAGAGAGAAAAAAAAACAAAACGAAACGCGGAGTCAGAGAGTGTATCAAGGCCGTGAGCTGTTAAAAGCTTTCCGCGCGACGAACAATACACACGGCAAACCGCCTTTCTTTTGTTCCTCTACAAAACAAACGCGCATCTCGTAGTCGCTGCTACTATGGCGATAATGAAGACGTTACCAGAGAGAATCGCAGGATAATGGAAATCGCATAAAAGCCGAAGAAACACACGCTTTTGTTACAGTTTGATGAAGAAAATACCACTGTCCGATTCTTCTTTTTTTTCCTATTTGAGGTTATGTCAGATAGTGTAGTTCTCGAGATTTTAGCGCCCGAAGCATGGAACATGACGGCCGGCTTTTGTTGATTTCGCCAACACAATCATATTTGCCGGATCGGTTTTAAGTGAACGGAAATGGTTCTTTACATCTTAAAGAAACATACGGAAATCTTTTCTGTCACAATCCAAGCGTTAGTGTGACATAATAGTATGTTTACTCAGAGAGAGAATTCCTTTTAGTTTTTAGTTTTGCAATAGAACGAATGCAACTACATGCTGACTGCGAGTTTTAAAACATTCCGAGAAATTGAATGGAAAAACACACATTTAAATCTTTCGCTGTCAGTGTAATTTCGGGTAATTCTATCTTCCAACTTTTGTTTGTGATATAAATGTCTAATCTACATTAAACAGAAATATGATCGCTATTTACAAAATTCGTTCTTTTAAAACAATGTTGTTTTTTTTTCTTTTTTATATTCCTATTATAAAATTAGAGAAATGACATCACAGAGAATAAATAATTTGATTAGCTGAAACGATAAGCACAATATATTTCCATAATTTTATTATAGCAATATATCTTGTTTCATCATTAATCCAAGTCAGTTGTCGCTTACGCGCTTACGGGAAAAACGCAAGCTTTCAAGAAGCCGAGAGTGTCAAATGAATTACTCAAGACAAAGAGCAAGAGATAAAGAGACAAACACGCAGAGAAAAAGATAAAAGTAAATGAGCGCCACAAAATCCCCCAAAAAAACAAATGCGTACGCCCATCAGGGATTCCTCAATCCCGTCGCTGGCAATTCCAGCGTTCCGGCGCGCTCTGCAAGATTAGACGTTGACGGGGGCTGAAGACTCCGACCGACGCTGTCATAACCGTTTCGGAGTTCGGTCACGCGTGAACATTTCAGGCTCGTGACGGCGCGAGACGTGTGTGCGTGAACGAGAATCCTGGCGAACGTGCGACGTTTGGATAACGCGATTGCGTGGCCACACGCGATTTTTATTCTTCAAGTTTTTCCGTTTGTCTTGACTGCCCCGGTGGTTGTCTGGTCGCCAGCATCTGACACAGAGTCGTTATGGAGAAATATTGGGGTGGTCTGTTGTTTATTGTACGACGTTATTTTCTGCTAGGCAGACTTGATGGTAAATAAATTTATCATTTTAATTACACACTATTATAGATAGAAATGAATCCCAACCGTAAAAAATGTTTATTTATTTAGCTTACTTTTCACTCTCCCTCTCTCTCTACTTATTCACTAAGTATTTTTTTTGTTAATAATTGTTATAAATTACCGAATTATTCAAGATTTTATAAAAAACAAATCTTATAAAATAATAACGTTTACATTATATTTTTTTTATCATATTTGAGAAATAACTGTAATTGAAAATACTGATTAAAATAATGTAAAACATTAGAGATTTGTTTTTAAACAAATAACTAAATTCAGTTAGAAACTTTGTTGCTTGCTAAATGAGACGGTCCTGTTAGGTAGCGCGTTGTCTTCGGTGGATCCGTAACTACGTATGAAAGTCGTTGTGTATGTGTGTGTGTGTGTGTGTCGCGTACGTTTGTCTGTCGTTATCCCGACGTGGAGACAAATGGCGTTGGCCCGTGAGGACTTACTTCGTCGTGCTGCTCATGGGCCGATCAGTATGCGGGCCACGGCACGGCCAAAGCACCCGCTTTGCATTCAATCTCCGCACACGAGCGAGTCTTGAAAGAGCGCCCAGGCAAACGGGGGAACGGAGGGGGTCGGGGGGGGGGGGCGGCATTTCGGCATTTTTCCACCGCGATGGTTAATTAATTTCACAAACAGCGTCATTTGTATTCGGGCGCGAGCGATGGGCGACGGCGCCGAAACAAATGACTGTTATCATCATTTGTTTTTGCTTTTGGTTCCGGGGGGTGGTGGAAAACGCATGCGCGGAACGCGACGGTAAATTGTCTCCGGATTCGGAGCATTCAAGCGCGCAATTGTTTCTTTAATTTGTTGCCCGTTTACTCGACGTTAAATTAAATCATATAGAAATAGTTTACAGTCTCATTTAATATACTACATTATTACTTTTTAATGTATCGCTATTCGTAATATGTCATTTTAAACTAAATTACCAGAAACTAGAAGCTGTATTATTTATTCAAAATAGAAATTTAAATGCTTGTTTTTGTATTTTTAGTTTCAGAATACGGAATTTTTAATCTTATCAAAAATAAAATAATGTTGAGACCCTTTTCCAGTTATAATTTTTTTTTAATTCATCATAAATGAAAGCAGGAGAATTCCTAATTCGGATAAATCTAAAATACTTTATTTTACTTCACAATATTGCCAACATTAAAACTAGTAAAGTACTACAAAATAAAACACAACATCTGAGACCGTTACAGTATTGCGGTTTTGACTTTTCTACATGCAGATTTGTCTCGTATCGTATAGCACACAAACAATCTAGCAACGACAAAACCATGGCCAACTGTCCTTGTTTATTCGAAGCAATTTATTTAGTTAATAGCTTGATGGCTACGGTGGCCCAGCTTGATCCTGGCGCCTCACACTCATATAAATTACCGCATAAATCGTAAAGCGCGAATTTAAGGTGACTTACTGGCTGGTTATAGCCCCGTCTCTCTCGCTTGAAACCCCGTCTAAATATCTGTCGCGCTGTTATGAATACCACACTTTATTAGCGTTATTAAACTACATTTATCCTTAGAAGTTGATTACTCTTCCAAGCATAATGAATTTTACGTAAACAACCAGTGGGCCTAAATCGATATCAGCTTGTTTATTTATTTGTTTATTATCAAGTAATAATTTAACAGAATATCAAAAAATAATATTGTATTTGGCGTTTCGAAATAATGGAAAATAGATTATATGTCATTAAATACGAAAAAATCTATGAAATAATAAAATTGTATTAAAAAGTCATTTCGAATGAAAATATTATACTCGAAATCATTCTTTAATACTTCTTGTATGACAAGTGAAGGTTACAATATTGTTGTTTCCTAAATTGCAACATGTGATTCAATTATTTGAAGCAGGTTTGTTTATAATATAATTGAGGTTATAATTAAACAGAAACATATATTCGTAAATTGCACAATTAAGGTAAATATAAAAAAAAAAGTGAACGTTAATATTTTCTACAAATTACAGCAAACTATCTGTAATAAGTTGATTATCTCTGTTTTATGTGATTTGAAATGAGTTCATATATGATTATTACAATGAAAATAAATATTTTAATAAAGTAAATTAGAGCTACGTATCTATAATATGATAAATGAATATTTATACAATGATTATGAATTACGACATTACCATAAATTTGTTATAAACGTATTACATTATCACGGACTACCTCCATCGACTTTTATTTAAATATTTATAATAGATTATTTTAGTAGAAGTGCTTTTTGTTTTTTTGTGAAAAATTTAACGTTTTTCAAAACGAAAACCACTTGTACAATCTGGTGTAGAAATTAATTAAAATTACTTAAAATCTTAATAAAATTCTTCAAAATCATGGTAAATCGATTAAATACTTAAAAATTTGTACAACCTGAGGAAGTGGATTCCGGCTCGACATTTTCTAATTTTTGTATGAAAAATTTAATAAACTAATATACCATAATATAAACTATATAACCAAAAATATATGGAAATTCCGAAATTTAAACTTTAATTTATTTCTTACTCATGATCTTTAATAATTTTTATATTTATCTACCTAAATTGCACATATTCAAATTCTATTATTTCCAAATTTATTTGAATGTAAATATTTTTTCAAAATAAAATATTATTTTTCAACTCTTTTTCCCTAATATTAATGCATACGCATAATATTTAAACAATACTTTAAATAGAGTTCCTGAATTATTAATAAATTGTTTTTTATCTGTAGAAGTTTACAATTTAATACAGTAATGACATAATATGTAATTGTTCAAGAAGTGTTACTAATAAAATAGAAATTTGGGTCTATTCTGTAACAAATTCTTTAAAATTAACTGTAGCACTGTACGTTAAAATAAAACATTAAAGTTTATTTAAGTTACATATTACGTTTAATAATCGTTTAAAATTTTATTATATTATATAACTACTTTAATAAATCTTGAAATTTTTCTTATCCACGCTCGTAAATTTGTAAGGTTAAATTACAGAATAAAGCCCGATTGTTTTCAATTACTATTCATAAAATAAAACTTAAATATATACCTTCCATAAATGTCACCTAAGTCTAACAAAACAAAACTAGCAACAGTCATTCTTGATAGTCTTGGAATCGTCACAAACAAGGTGGCTTGCAAAATCATCGCCTTGGCCTAGATGTGATTATCACCCGGGGGGGCTGACAATGATTGTATGTGTGCGTATATGTCACCCGTCGCGCAAATGGACACCGTCAGCATCCACAGGATATGCGGGTGGGCAAGGTCACCACGCCACAGGATTACGACATGTGTTTCACAGAGAGTGATATTGCCAGACCGAGCCCGCATTCGGTGCAAATACACAGCGTATCGGACCTACAGAAGGCCTTACAAGATACTGCGCCAACCTATTAGATAAAACCGATGGATTTATCTTCGGTTTTAATTGACTTACGATAAAGCTAAATACAAGTAGTACCTTGAACGAATAACGATATTTAATGTAATATATTCAAAAATTTATATTACTTTTTCCACGTTTTTGCTCGATTTAAATCCGAAACAAATTATTAATATTCTAATGCTAAGCTATCTTTCGCTATCACACATCTTTCGTATCAATTAAACAAAAGAATATTATTCATTTGACATTTTGTTTAATTTCACATTTTTAAAATTACATTCAATTTGCAACCGTTTTCATTTTTGACATACAAAATAAATCAACCATTTTTTGTAGTTTTTTCTTTTGCTTATTACGAATATTTTATTTAAAATAATTTATAATATGTTAATAGTATTAAATTACATGAAAATAATAATTAAAATAAATATCGATACTAATATCTTTGATTGTAAAATTTAAATAATAAATAAAATTTACCTTGAAATCTAATCATCTAACTGGAAAACACAGAAACTTTAAATTTAGCCAATTTATAAATCAAATATTATTTGGCAAAGTTACGATGAAATATGATCTTCGGAGAAACTAATTTTTCTATTAGTTTATCCTACGTTATGAGTCAAAATAAAAAACGTTTGCGTAGATATTTCGCGCGCTTCTAGTTAGCATTAGTAAGCTAGGCGCCAAGAATGACAAGACAGCAAGGTTATGAAACGTTTAGAATAATTTACATACAAAATTTTTTGATGATTCAGATAGAGAAAAAACGAACGCGATATCTCATTCTAGCTAATGAGGCCAAATTAAAAAAAAAATAAATATACATATAATATCAGATCCAATTACAAACGCGATCAAGTTACGGTCGATTTGATTAGAATAATAAATCAACTGATTACAATAACAAAACAGAATGAACAAAAAAAAAGCGCGAAGAATACACGCTTATTTGTGTCAGCATTATAAACTTTGATCATATATTATTATATCACGAGAATCTATCTGACCCGAATTTTATTATTCATGAGACAAAAATCGTCGCAATATTGCTCAATTTTGATCGAGAATCAAAATTGATCAGATGCCATTACGGCAAATAACTCTCGTAAATTATTCGCTATAAAGATAATCTCGTTTTTAATTTTGTTTTGAAATCCTACAGATAACTGTTGCAGTAAATCATTTACTCTAACCACATCACTATCAAAAATGTCAAAAGAATAAATATGAAATATATAAAATATATATAAAAAAAATAGCAATACGTGCAAATGCATAAAATACTATTTTTCACAAATGAAAAGATCACGTAAAAAACTTTATGCGTGAGCTCCATATCAACATGTCTGAGACTCTAAAATATGACTTTTCTAACCTCAACTTCAATTGTTTTAAATGCACTCTTATAATTTGGATATTTCATTACATGTATTTACTATTACCATAAAGAGAAATTTCAAGTATATGTATTTTTTAAACAATCCTAGAAACAAGTATTTTGCCCTTTGTCGCAATCAGTTAATCAGAAATCAAAAATGCAAAATTGATTGGATATACGTAAAGCAATAAAACGTTCAATTACAACACAAGCCGTTCCATAAATTACTCAAGTTATAGACTTATAGATAAAATCTGTTTGAAAAAAACAAATCTGCAAAAACAATCAGAAAAATAAAAAAATCTTGCGCGCTACATAGAAAGTGAATAATTACAATATGGATGATTTTTCATAGTTGCTAAGTAAGCATGTCTGTGTCCATTTGTAGTCATATATGTGTAGGTGTATTATTAAATTAGCGAGATATAAATAAATGTCGTAGATGTTATAAATCATCCTTCGATGTAGTGCCAATGGCGCTATTTATTCTCTCGCTGATTCTGTTTGGAAAATCAAGAGTGCCTTGTGAGACGAAGAGAAAGTTTCGTTGATCACGTAATAGCACGTGCGAACAATAAATACAAACACATAAACCGTATAATAAATAAATTAAATAAAATATTATTACGTTACTGATTTGACAAAATTTAACTAAATATTTACCTTGAATTGATGGCCACTTTCTAGTAATGTTTAAAATTCGTTTTTACCGTTAAATAAATATTAAAAAGAAAAGAATAAAACATAACTTTGGCTTTGTATTGAGATACAAACATATAAAATATAAATTTAAAACAATCTGTTGCAATATGAATAAACGATATAATATGTAAACGAAGTTAAATCGAATTTGGTTGAGTAAATATTAGATTTTATAATAAACTGCGTCTAGTGAGGAATCATCTATATAGCAAATATTTGAAACAAGCAAATCAATATCATGTATAAGACATTTGTTCTAATATGATGAATCATATTTCTCAGGTTAAAAATATCGAAAACTATGAAAATGTTTCGTGGTAACACATATTTAACTTTACCAGCTGACAATTACGTTATTATATGTAATTGAATTCGAAGAAGAAATTAAACATCGTCAAATATAAAATTCCGTATTGAGAACCACGGTTAAATTTATAGCCGTTATTTTTATTTATCTAAACTAAACGAGAAACAGTTCAAATATAAACATAAATTTTCGTAATTCGTGACTACTTTAAACACTGTATAAGTGGCATGATGACATATTTATTTAGAAAAAAAAACTAAAGAAGAGAGCAATAAAGTTATATTTTATTTTCGAATGATATAAAAAAAAAACAACTTTCACATATTTTATTGTTTAAGCAGGCGCCATCAATAAATAAATTGAAAATTTATAGCTCAATAAATTCCCAAAACTAAACATACACGAAATACAAAACGTGTTTTTCACGGCAGTCGCGCGGAGGGGGTGAAAACCATTTGATTTGTCCCGAAAAGTTTCTAGTTCTTAAATCTTCATTTAAATGAACAGGAAGGCAAACGCGCCGATTCGACGACAAGCAAATCTGTCAAAGTGTTTACAATGCCAACTGAGAAGAGAAAAGATTTCTCTATTCCCATCTTTATTTTATTTTTTTTGCCTTCCAACTTATTTACTGCTGAACTTTCAATGCAATTGCAGAAAACGCTGTCGATAGCACACGTGGAAACGAGCCAGAACTTATGTTCCAAAAGATATTCGAGTATTTTACAAGCCAACTACGATGTCCGTTTTGTGTCTCGTATCGTTTGTTCTTGTGTCTGTGTGCCGGGGATTACTTATTTGGCCTTTTTAATTTTTCTTCTCCATGTGCCACGATTTTTATTGCACTAGTACCAGACCGGAACAGACATTCGAAAAGGAAATAATAAAGTATATGAAAAGAAAACCCCCATAAACCCAAACGTATATAAAACATCTGTACAAATAAACATCTCTTCTTTTCAACTTATTGTTAGTAGGCAATTTAACACACAATATAAAATAAAACACTAAAATTTCCTAGATAGAAGATTATCAGGTATCTTTATAAAATTTACTCATTAAAGTTAATAATAGTTGGAAAAAAAATGTTCTCAAAGTAGCCACATTATTTTCATGTTTACTATTGCAATTACTCAACGCAGCTATAATATTAAACTATGCTACAAAAAATTATAATTGCAGTTATGTAATTTTAATTTATAAGTTGCATTAGCCATTAATACAGTTAATAATATCGCATTATACCTAACAAAAAAAAAAAAAATAGAACTCTCAAATGCATGTACAGATAGTGAAAATATAGTATAGTAACTTTATTTACAAAATTGGTAGTTTTAATTTCCTTGAAATCGATATTTTAAATATTTAAATATATCTAATATTTTTATTTTTTTATGTATAAAAACTAAATAAATATATATATATATCATCTATAAGTATTTGGTTTTCAAATTTTTTATTATCAATGCGTGCATGTATGCGAACCGGAACAAGCAACCGAAAAGCGGAAACAATAAAGCAGCACAGTAAAAGAGGGAAGCCGAACAGTAAGAATAAAACAGTCGAAAATCAAAGGCTGATATCCGGGAGCAGTACTGTCCGGAACATAATTACACGAAATAAATAAGCATTGCATTCGCGCCGCTTATTGGTTCGACAATCTAGGGTTACCGAAGTCGCTGTCGTTTCGTTCCGGTTGTGTTGCAAGGGCGGTTAGGTTGTGTGTGGGAGAGTGGGGGGAGGGAGGGAGACGCCGCCCTGGTAACTTCCGCTCCGGAAATACACGTATAATTCAGAAGCGCGCATGCATGTGACGTCATGGTGCACTAGTTTATCTGTGACCACGGTCATCCATTTGCATCGGCAATTAGGTGCGCAATGCAATACGCATCGAACGACATATAGGCGCATCAGCATATAAACAGGAACGGATTCATTTACAATTCATAATCATTAGACAAATTAACAAACAGCTGTTTGTGTTTCAGCTGCAATGAAGTTATGTAAAAGTTAGAAATATCCAAAAGAGAAACCACTTCCATATATTTTCTACATCAGGTTGTACAAATTTTAAATATGATTGTTTAAATTGCAGTGATTTTTTTTTATATAATGTAAAAATATTCCTGTGACGTCTGTAAATTTACATATTAAACTGGTGTAAATCAGTTGCTCCCAGTTTTATGTAAAATTACAGAATTTTTTTACAGTGTGGATTATAAATTAAAAATTTAATTAGGTAATATACAATTTTCAAGACATAACTAGATACAGATCATCTGTAATAACAATTTCATTTCAATTTTAGATTAGCTATATTTGAAAGTTCTGCATATTTGAAAAATAATATTTATAAATATTAAAAATATATTTCTATTGGCTTTTTACGACCAATTGTCAACACAATCAACTTGCAAACAACAACCACTTCAATTAATATTTAACAAACAGTTTCTATCTATTAAGCCTGTGTAACACGATGCAATAAAATGCAGAAAATCAACGTGTTAAAGTGCGCAGTAATTCAATTTTTTGTCAAAAATGTAGAAAATTGAACTACTGCGCATTTTAAAGCGTTGATTTTCTGCATTTTATTGCATCGTGTCATACAGGCTTAAGAATAAATAATAATATTCTAAAGTTGAGACATTTTCTCAAACTTTAGAATATTATTATTATATTAATTTCACTAAGTGACATTCATGAACAATTTTGTTCGATGTTGTTTATTTATATTGATGTTTACTGCATTATTGTATAGATGGCGTTAGTAGTATTTATTATTTCTCTTGCTTAAGAATAAATGTCTCACCGTCCGTCCCTGGTATATGCAAGTCCACCCACAAGCGTACTAAACGCGCGTGTACGCACAAACGCATCCCGCTCGTCCATAACGCATTCACCCTGTGTAAAATACATACGTATCGACAGCCAAACGGCCGATCCGATCAATTGTGTCAATTCACTTACACATACATACCCACACACACACACACGCACACACATACAGAGTCAATCCGTGTTCACGAGCGCTTAAATGTTTCAATTGTGTTTTATGTTAATCCGGGGAGCCGCCCAATTAGTGCATTTACGTTGTAACCAGGGTAACTAATAAGAGTTTTATATATATATATATATATATATATATATATATATATATATATATATATATAACACAGGTATATATCTAACTGATTGTAACAGAAACTGAACAACAGTAAATGGAATGGGCATCGCACTTATATAATATTGTTAAGTGTAGTACGGCTAGCTAGGGGGCTGGGTAACGTTATTTACATTCTGTTTGCATTGGACTACAAGTTTCGGATAAATGCAATGTTTACTTTATCTTGTTGTTGTAGAGTGAAAATGCAATTCGAATTTCGAACTAAACTACCGGAGTAAATATTCGTTTATTTTGTTTCCACTCTACTCCATAAATAAGTAACAGAAATATCTCTTCACATTGTCTATTTACAAACTAATCCTGAACATATCGTTGCAAACAGACTATTTTAAAATGTGCCAAAAACTCTATGACAATGATAATCAACAAATCTAAATAATAAAAAAGAAATATATAAATCGACAAGTTTCTTTAATTTTTCGATCAGTTGTTTTTGAGTTTAATAAAAAATATTATTACTGACATATTGCAAAATTACAATTGAGCAGTTTTAGGAAGTTTGAAAAGATAAATTATTTTATAAAAATTGCTGCAGTGACTCACTGATAAAATTTAAATTTGATATATGTTTATGACCGCACATTAATTGCGTTGTATAATAGAAAAAAAAAATTACAATTTATATATAATAATGACATAGTTCTGTTACGTATTTTTTTTTCCTTTTAATTGGAAAACAATCATTAGCATTGAAGTGTGTATATATTTCTTTAACAAAATTGTAAATATGGTTTAACATTACAGTAAACGTATGGTCATAATGAAGATAAATTGTTTTTATCGTTCGCTACTCACTCACTTACTCACAAAAAAGAAAACAAAATTCTTTTTGTATCAAGCGACCCAGATAAATCCTCATTAATATAGTCGTTCGTTTGATAGAAAAAATGTCGACGAAACGTCTGTATACAGAAATCAATTTATTGAAAAACTAATTTAACTATTAGAAGCGATTAATGTTAAGTTCGATTTTTATCGATTTTGTTATAAATAGCTTGTATTTATTCTGTCCAAATTAACCTTCAAATATTCTATGAATTGATTCAGCACATTAGCTTCTAGTAAGTAGAATAAATGTCCAAATTTATATAGTAATTATAATCTTTACAAAAGAATTTTTAAAACTGATCTTAGACAACAGTGATAAAATATCTTATGGATACCTCGTTGTTCCAAATATTATTATAAAAATTGAAAATAATTAAAAATTTAAACATTTCAAATTTATTTTTAAAATCTAATAACAACTAATAATTATATTATAAATAAAACTCATTCAAACTACCCTATTTACCTCAAAATTAGTCGTATGTTTTAGTCATAATACTATTGGTTCTGAACTAACTTACTAGCTTCTGAAAACAAACATAAAAAATCAACAACTGATAAAACTAAAATCGTGCATGCATCGTTATTTTATAAGTTAATAAACAGTTCAGATCCACTACTTCGGATTAAAACATAACAATAATTTCTAGATAAATAAGATAGTCTGAATGAAACATTATTTTTGAAAAATTTCGTATCACAATAATAAAATATAGTTTGGGGAATATGAAAAAGAAATCCATTGCTCTATCATAACAAAACAATCGGTGTATACAACGCAAGCTCTATTTGGGATATAGCAACAGTGAAAAAGTTGAGGAGTTTTAAATAACAGCTCCGTGGAAATTACACCTTCAATCAATCAAAAAATACGAAACAAAATGGAAAAAGTGCGTATTTTCCTAGCGGGCAAAACTGGCAGACAAGCAAGAAACTCGCTCTCTCTCTCTCTCTCTCGGCTGCTGAAGGGGAGAAAATGACAAGCAGAAACAACCAAGGTGAAACGAAATAAGACCTGACACGAGTAAAGCTGGAGAAGTTCTAGCGAAATATCCTAAAGGGCAGCCAATTTCTCTTTCCTCCCGAAAGACGTTTCTTCACCGGCGTCCAATAACTTGCTTCGTCGGTAAACCTGATTTTCACAATAACGGAATAACTTCCTTTTCGCAAAGAAATAACTTTCCGAAGAAGAGAGAAAATGATCGTTCTAATTTCGTCCCGGTTCGCGTAGAGTGACAATTCAATTATTATAAATTGTTAGTGAAGCCGCAAATATTTTCCTTGTCACTCATTAATTAAGCTTTTATTGGAATTCACCAACTAAAAAGTCGGTGCAAAGTTCTGCAATTAATGAACTCTGCATCTCTTAGGACTATATATCTGTAAACAACAAAATTTCATAATTTCTCTTCTTTGTAATTTTCAAATTAATTAATCTGAGATAACAATATTTAAAACATTGAATCAAATAATCATTTTGATTGATCTCTAATAGTGTAACTTAAAATTAAATATATTATTTTAAAAATACTTTAACTATGATTTTATTTTAAATTAAGTACTTGTTTTAATCGAAAGGCACATCATAGATTTTGTTTGTTACAATTATCTTGAAAAAGCAACTATGATAACCATAAACAGAGTTATAGATTTGAAGGACCTAGGCATTTTAAAGCTTGAATGGGTTTTATGACAGAATAAAAAGTAAACCTATAAGATATTGTAGTGACTGAATTATTTTTGTGTTCGAAAATATTTATTAGTTTTGAAATTATACGAAATCTCTACAAGACTATATCTATTTTGTCTAACCTAACCATACATTGATTTTTCTCTAAATATAGTAATAAATAACTTCCCATCAATTGAGAACATTTTGAAATACAAAAATTATACTCGAAATATAAATTAAAACAAATTCATTAACTTTTACATATGTAAATATGGCTTAAACATGCATAATAAAAATGTTTTAAATCCTATTATATAAGAAAATAATTTATCAATTTGTATGCATCTTTGTCAAAAAGATGTAGTAGACACGCAGACACAATAATTTTTATAAGCTTTATAGGAGGCGTTCGTTGTATAAAATATTCAGGAAAATTTCCAGCAATCTAGAAATTACTAAAATACATTACATTTTCCCATTGTCCGCAATATTAAGTTTGTCTACCACTTTAGTTCCGGCCGTACACTCAACAACTCGTACGATTCGCATACAAAGTACGTCTTCGGCAGCCAGGCAAGGACGCGACAGGCGTGTTCACGCACAAATTCCGCTCGCGGATATTTGACAAGCCTCACCCCCCCCCATCCCGCCTACAACGAAGCAAACCCTCGGCTGTTGAGTTTTCGTCAGTCGCACACGCGGTATGTCTTTATCCAAGAACCCCGGTCGTACGCATATTGAAAGATTCCCGAACTTCAAGCGAATGACGGAAATGTTCGCCCCCGCTACCCGTTACAACCCCGGACTCCTTTCCGACACATATACACACATTTTGCCAGACCTTGTACCTGCACCCCCATACAATATGTGAACATGTATGTTCTGAGACAGTTTTCTACGAATTGATAGTAACAACTTCGCGGAATACCAGTCGTATGCATTATAATACTAAGTTCTGACGAATTTGTTTTAAATATACACATGTGTATTCAGTATACGATTACAACGTACCTATTATATTCTAAATATTTCAATCATTTTTCACAATTATCAACTTAACTTCATCTATTTCAGTTCTATTGCTTAAACTAATATTAAAACTGTATTTTTTGTTAAATTATATAAAGACCGAATTCATAATAATTACTTTAACTGAAGTCGATTTTAAATCGACAAAAAAAAGTGTCATTTTATTGGAAACAGTAATGATTAGGCCATTAGAAATTTGAAAAGTTGATAAATAAACATTCTTTTATTGACAGCAATAATAAGTTAGTAGAATTCAAAATTGACATTTCTTTTGTGGATTTAAAGTCAAAATTAACTTTAATTAGATAAAATATAAATATTTGTTTATAATTTAAAATATATAATGCTACTACATATTAAAAAACCTGTTATTAATTTATGAGTTAACACTTGAAATATGTACAAAATTATAATTTTATGTAAATGGAAAGTGACACAAATTTGACATTTTAAATATAAACATAATTTACCTATGAAAATATACGATGTGTATTTGTGTAACAGTGTTAATGTAATGCATTAATTTAACTGTGCCAATTTAATCCACTTAATTTTCGGTTAATGCAAAATTTTTATTACAATTCATTGTGTTCACATAGTAGCGCACAATTTTGTTACGTAACGGGCCAAAAATTAAAAAGTAAAATGTAGAATAAATTAACATAAAAAATAGAGCGCAAAAACAACAAACTAGTTGTTGCTTATTTTACACTAAAATGAGCCTAGATACATAAATAATCCGGTAACGTTTTTCCTTTTTTTTTTTTAATTAGACTTTAAAAATTAAAAGTGAAAATTATCTATTATAGTTTTAACTATATTTACGCAAATTTATTCTTGATACCCTTCGCTAACCATGTGCACACGTAAAACATATTTTATTTAACAATATTTAATAACATTTCCAGGCTAGTGGGAATTGCATAATAGTCGGCCAACTGTCATCAATTATTCGTTTCAGTTAACTTAAAATAAAAAAAAAAAACTAAAATTTACACTTTGGCTGACTGTAATTGAATTGAACACAAACCGAAATTATCAATTCGTATTTTGAAAGCTTAGCAATCACCGAATTTGGCGCATCAATTGTTTGAGCACAATTAATGAAAACAATGATTTTCGTTTCGATGACGCGGGGGCCGACAGTTGAAACTAAACAACTGAGGCCATCTATCGTCAAACAGCCGCAGCAATTAATGCGTAACTCACAGCACACGCGTGTACTGTCAAAACAAAAGACTGATCACGAAGAAGTGGGACAGACGCAACCCGAACCGAGAGCACACTAGATTTTAAATGCAAATTGAACATTTCTCATACAGAGCACACACAACATCGAGAATCTATATTCATCGGTACCCATTTGTTATTCATTCGAATATTCGATCATTAACTGTCAGTAAAATTAAATTAACCGCACTTTAGTTTTAAAACATTTCGCATCCGTAGCACGATTAACGAATAGCGTGTATGTGTATACGTAATATTTATTGAACGCACTGTATATATGTAATGTAAATACGAAATTTGTTATTTATATCGATTGATATTACCTGCTATCATGCGACCATTTTGTATATACGATTATCATGCAACAAATGGCCAAGAAAAACTTGTAATATTGATAAACATTAAACGCAACCATTTTCGTAAACAGCTTATACGTCATTTTTCAAGACGTTATATTACATAAGTAAATCCCATTCAAATTATATTTATAATTCGTAAGGTTTCACTCACACTTCCCTACTTATCTCGAAATTAATTTTATGTTTTAGTAATCATGCTAGTGGCCCTATCTATAGAATAAAAATATGTTAAAATTAATTTTTGGCTGCAATAACCAATAAGAACCACTAGCCCTGCGCTAAAACAAAACATTAATTAAGTAATTAAATAAAAAAAAGCGCGTTTAAGTATTTATGCACTACAATTAAATGAAGGAATTATTTAATTTACATTGTATAAAAAATATGTCAAAAATCTACAAATTTTTTTGGTAATCTTAATGTTTTTGCAAAATAAGCCGCAATTAATTTGCAATTATGTTGATAAAATTTAAATTAAATAATGTTGCTGTTGTTTTTTTTTCTTTCTTTCAGTTTTAATGTATTTGACTTTTTACATAATTGCTTGTCATTTTCCAAGTTGTTAATGAAAATTTTTATTTAAAAAAAAAAAAAATGAAATTGGCAGTGTGGGAAGTGGCAATATGCAAAATATTTTTTTCTCGATAAATTATTATATACAATTAGATTAGGATATTTGAAACTAAACATAATATTACATTAATTTTAAAAAAGTGTAAATTAAATTCCAGTTTGACATTTTATTTCTTTTAATAAAATTATTTAAAAGAATTTAATTGTTTTTCAGGTAACGTGGATAAATAGCAAAATAATTTTTTTTTAATTAGTACGATATCAAGTTTTAATAAAAATTATTAATACACTAGAAAGAAAAAATAAACAACTCGAGAAAATTTCAGAACTAAGTAATGGTCAAATATTTTATAGTTACTATAAACTATATTTCCTTTTTTACTTAAATGTTAAGTCAGGTTTATATGTATTAATGAACATTTATTAGTTGTAATGAATATTTAAAAATAAAGATATTTATTCAACGTAACACTCCAAATATCAAATAATTTTATAGGAATATGAATATTTTATATAACACTTACATATTCCAGAACAAATACGCTGTATATAATTTAATAAAACAATTTTTTTAATAATATTGTATTATCACAAAACAGTATACAAAATAGTGTAATTCCTCACGAGAAAACAATTTTATAAAAACTAGGTAAAGTTAGAAGGAACAAATTACTAAAAACAATTTTTCAACAATTTTAACGAAAATGTACGTTCGCTACACAATTTGTGAAATGATGAAACGGGCGCATATAGTATATACATAGTACGGTTAACAATTTTGAAAACTACCGTAATACAAAATGTCATGGCAGTACATTATTATTTAATACGGGAAAGTTGCCAAAATATGGCATAGATACGTGTCACGACCTTTGCCAACTGTACACATAAAACGTTTAGAAAATTAGATGAATCAAGCGAGCAACAAAACAATTGAAAGAGCAACAAAAATACATACAAACACACGAACGAACAGTTATGACACGACCGACTATATGTTTTTGCATAACAAATATAAGAAGTCCAAAAACATTTGAACTATAACACTAAATTTGTATTTCAAAACTGTCTGCGCGTTTTTATCTTCATTTTTCTAGACATCTTTATTTTGCATACAATATCTAATTATTTTTAGTAATCTTATTGTATACTGTATAATTTAACGTAAACATTTGTTAAAACAAATTATTGTCACGGAAAAAATATTTATACAGAAAACTATTTCATTTAATTTAAAATTTTTAGATAATTTGTTTATTTACATAAAAATTAGTAGAAATCAAATTGTTATTTTAAATGAAGTTAAGTTAAATAATCCAAAATTTACAGAATAAATCAACAAAAAAAGAATAAAAAAATATACAAAATATACAATAATCAACAAAAAGTATCTAATTCTAAATTATATTAAATAAATATATACCCAACGTAATTATCTACTCTTGAATTATGTATATATTTCCTCTAATGTGATTAGAAAGTTGAAAATCATCTATTTATTTTTTTTAGATAAAACTACTAAAACTAGAATAATTATCTGAAGATTTTTTGCTACGTAGCATGAAATTTACTTAAATATTAAATTATTTAAATGTGTATGACGAACGGATATATGTCAAACATATTTGTTGTAAGTCGTAAGTACTTAATATTTTATCATATTAATTTTCATAAAAAATCTTATAATAGTTTAAATAACAAAAAAATGTATTGTCAATTATATCACGATTTATGTTAAAATAATTTTATAATATGAAATTTTTCTATTTCTCATTGCAAAATACAATAATATACAATAAAAACATTTATAATATATTTTATTTAATGCTTTCGATAATATTAAATTATTGTCACTATATTTAGAATAATCGCTTTTCAAACAATAAAATATTAAAACATTAAGATAACGTGTTCCAATTTTAATATTCAATTTAAAATCTAATACACTAACCATTCAATAAAAATAATTTTCCTTACACAAGTGACAATAATAATTGAATTTTGTTTACCGTTTAAAAAGAAAAGTGAAATCAACAACAAAAAAAAATCGAAACACATTTTAGTAATTTAAATGTTGCAAGAACATTTATTTAATACGAGATAGCGAGAAATAATTGAAAACAGCATTAATACACGATGGTTTTGTTAACAGAGCGCAGACAGACATATCAAAACAGACTTTCTGCGTTTGTATAATAACTATATATGTATATGCAATTTATATATGTTTATGTCGTGGGAAAACGCAGTGTAATGCAACAAGGCATAAATGCGTGCATTGCAAATAGACACACACACACACGATATTAAAATAGAAATATCATCAAGGCAGATAACCGTGATTCCTTGACTTGTACAACATTCGCATTAAATTATCGACTATAAACATGCCAACCGCTACTAGCCGAAGTAAATCACAATATTTAATTCTTTACTTAAAAAAAATGACCACTTATTATAATATTACTTATTAGAAAATAAGTTCCCTTCCTTTCTGACTCAACTATTTCAATTTCCAGACCGTCGGATAAACTCTCAAATCATGAGTGTGTGATTTTTTGTGTAGTTTTTTTTTTGCATTTTAATTCTTATAAGACATTTGTATAAACCATGACTAGTTCACGTGCTGGCAGAATGAAATATTTATTTAGTAAATATGTATTTTACTTTCCGATAAAAATTAACAGATATATATTTGCATTTCTGTAAGTCATTATAGAAATTTTTTCTTGATTTCAATAAAGTTTTAAACTCGTTCGACAATATGATTTTACAGATTTAAATATAGTTGTAATGTTTAGTAAGCGATTTTACAGATAAACAACATTAAAGCGTTTATAAATATGACAAATTTATAACGTAATAATATGAAAAAATTACAAAAAAAAACCTTAATTGTTTGTAGCATAATGGTACATTAATTTTGAACATTTTTATGTGAAGCAAACGTAACAATCATTTTTTCGAAATTAATCTTGCAATAATAAGTCGACATTTATTAAATATAAAAGTAATAATAATATTTTTGAAAATACGAAATTTAGCAGGCACAGCAAACAATTTGTTACAGATATTAAAAAATAAAAACATTGCATTTATTGGAATGCAAAAATAAAGTTTACGGGCACCCACTACGAATTAATAGAGCAGTAAATTTTCAATGCCAAATAACAATTAATATGATTTTTATGACACAATTTGAAAATTACGAGTATTGTAACTGTGTTTTGTACGGTGCGATACATTTCAATTAAATTTTGATCCAATTGATATTGAAAAAACCAACAAATATTAACAAAATATTAAAAAAAAATCGGATTTTTTCGCCGATACACAAAAAACAATCACACAATATACTAAAAATATATATGCACTGTTTTAAATTCTAACAAAATGAAATTTAATTGCAAAAAGTCCGCGTCTAATTTTATTTTCCACATCATATTACCAAATCTTTTCCATTTTACATTAACTTTTTTTTAATTAATGTTTTAATGTTTATAACCTTCATTATCCTAAATGACAATTTAATTTTATGTTTTGGTTAAAAACCTAATTTATAATTACGTACAAACACACACACATTCGTAAATTCATCGAAAACAGTACGTCTTTCCGCAAAATTATCAGGTATTTCCGATATCAACACTACATTATTTTCTTTTTACTAAAAAAATCTAATACCAATAATTCTTAGAAATATGATAATAAAAAAAGTTGAGTCACGAAATTAAATCAAATATAGTCACGAAAAAAAATCTAAGACGCCTTTTTAATTTATCACCATAAATCAAACTTTTTATCACCCCTGGGACAAAAAAAAAACTTACAACCGGGAATTGTTCTTCAGGGCCGAGAGATCTTTAAGATAACATAATTTCAGGTAACCACAAATCTTTACAGATGTCAGATGCAAGTTAACGATAAGAAAACGATGGTTATGTTTTTCCAAGTTGTAGCCGAAGCTGTCAAATGTTTATCTCACCAGACGATTTGGATTATCACGCAGGGAAAATAAAATGAACAAACTAAACAACAAACGCTTTTTCGTATCACGAGACAATATTTTAACAACAAACAAAACGAACTACTGTCACTGTTGTTACTTATCAACGTATAAATATTAAACGTTCAAGTTGATTTGTTTAACAAACTGATTTTGAATTTGGCGAAATTTTACAAATTAGAAATAAAATTGTTTACATCTTCATTTATGACCGCAATTCGAAAATTTCAAAAAGAAAAGTCTTACGCGATTGAATTTTATAATTTACGCTTATGGGAATGTTTTCCGTTCAGTTATAAACAATTCGCCGAAAGTTTGCACAAAATTATTAGAATCCGGAGTTAGTTTGTTTGGGAAACTTTAATAACTTTCAGAGCATGTAAACTTACAATTTTAATCAAGTTCGGGGAGTCATGTTTGCGGATATACGCAGCGATTTGAAAACCAAACTTTGCAGAACAAACAAGAAATTACTGCTTCTTATTTGATAAAAGGATATTGCACAGTTTCCCCACGTTCCGCGATCATCTCTGCGGCGTTCAATTTTCAGCATGTTTGCCAAAGCAATCATTAACTGCAACCGGCGACTATTTCGGGAATTTTCATTTTTACGACACGAAATGAAGCAGTAAACACTTAATAAAAATTCAGAAAACGCGAACGGTAGCGAAGATGTTTGCGAACCGTTAAGAACTATTTCAATCGGGGCACACTAAAAACATTATTGTCCGACATAAATTCATACATATATGAATACGAGATTGTAAATCGCGCGTTTCGGACACTTTATTTCGGCGATTCTTTTAACTTTACGGGCTTTTAACGAAGAAGTTAGTTCTCGCCAAGGTTGCGTGGCCGCAGTTCCGGCATATGACGGTACAGAGAGCCAGAAAGGTCGCAATTACTGAATTTTTACCCAGCGCGTTCGTTCGGACTTTGACTGAGTCACGGCGCGCGGCGCGGCGGTGAGACCTTGGGCCCGACCAAGCACCTCAGAAAAACGTGAGCGAGAACATTTGCCAACAGCGTATAGCTAAACTTGTTGTCTGTGCTGTGTGTACAGCACAACACACTTGGAAACAAAAATACATATACTAGTATTGTTGTATGTGTACGTACAATACAAACTCACGACATGCCACAAACGAGCCCGGTGATTTAGTTCGCCTCTAACAATCATTAGGCGGTCCGTGAACGACTCGACTCGCGCTCACTTCAACCAAATTATCGAATCGACATCAGCACGGACAGCTGATTGCTGACTTGGTCGCACGATCAATCACATGTTGCTGATTAACTTAACAGAACCGAACCGAACTAACGACTATATGACTCGACATGTTATTAAGATTTTTTTTTTTTTTACTTAATAGCCTTTTTCTAAAAAAAATGCACCATACAATATTTGATTATTTTATTTCGCCTACAATCCGATTATTATTTGTTTATTTGATGTATATATGTATGTGTGTGTGCAAAATGTGAAAAGGAGAGTTGGAGATAGGCACCTACCTGAGTAGCATCAGAGTAGGGTGTCAAGGAGTTTTTGTCGACGAGCTGCGATCCAAAGAGTGGAAGGCCGCTTGAGGTAGGACTCTCCGAACGACCACCATCCAAACCTTGTTGTGGCACCATGGTTGTGAACTTATTTACAAACACCAAAACACTATGATCACTCACTCCCGATCAAAATCAAAATCCAAAAAAAAAAAGAAAAATAATATAAACGTCGACGACGGCCGAGTACGTGTAATCCAAGTTTGCAGTTGACGAGTAATGTCCACTAACTAATGAACTAAGAAACAGTCTTCTTTAAACGGCAACGAACTTGTACAATTTTTGTTTCGAATGCAGTGTTGAAAGTGCTATGTCTTAGCCTAACAGCACTCAGTTCTAACTAGCATATTGCAGAACGTTGTTGTGCACACATTGACGACGAAAGTCAAACTGACAGCAACGTGCTCGTGTTTTGACTGTTCTATCCGCAGCTCAGCTGTTTGCTATCCCCACCGCCGCGATCCGATTGAGAGAAGGGGCAAATAAACGCATGCGCAGTACACAACCACGACGAACTGTCAAGTTTTAACTTGTTTCTGTCGGCCCCGCAACTCTTCGTTTTCTTTAAATGTCTTTTTTTTCACTTATTATTCACTGAAAACATGTAAATTGTCTTTGTTTTTCGGATTTTCACAACCAGTTTTCAGTCTTCTATCACAAACAATTTATAACTAGATTATTTACAAAGTCCGTAATTTTATTTATAAAATTATTATTATTGATTTGAAAAATTATCGCAATACGAAAATTTATTATAGATATTATATTATATACAATTGAAGTGTTATCGCGAGTTGCGAGCGATACATTGCCAACATACACTACGTGCGCACGTATCGAAGTACGCAGCACGAATGTTCAAGTTGAGCGCTGAGACGCGACTCGCTGTCTAGCTTAGCAATTCTCCCACCACACGTAGCAAGTTTAGTTCGCAGCGCCGACACTTTGTACTTAAAGCAGCACCATGCAGTCAACACATTGATTTCAATAAACTATAATAGAACACATTGTTTCGCATGAAAACACAAATTCGCCAATAAATAATCAATGGAAACAAGGTTTTTTTTTATCAAAGTGCATTAAGATTAATGTATAGTTTTCTTTCTTATTTATATATATATATATATATACATGTTGTAAAAAATAAGATAAAATAAAATGGTCAATAGATTAAAAGGTTACTTCAATTATAATTTAATAAATTGCGATTTAACTTGGCAATATTTAATATATTTATTTTAAAAAATTGCATAAGAAAACGTTGACTTTTTAACGACATTTTTAAGAGCTAATAAAATCTCGAATTTAATATATCTTTAACCAAAAATGACATCAATAAAAATGACGAAAAACAGTTATCATTTTTATGATGTTATTGACAGCGCATTCATTTTAATTATTTCTTAAAATTGCAAAATATTGCGAATATTTTCCTAATTAATAAAATTTAATGATAATATTCATCAGATTTATATCTGGTTTTGAATAACGAATCTATAAATATTTGGGTTATCTTGTTAATAAGGAAAATGATAATATTATATTATTACCCTATCATTAATTATTATTGTATATACCTTTTTTCATGTTTTAACATATTTGAAATATCTAGTTTTTTTTTTTTTAAAAAAAAGCTACAGAAGCTTTTAGCGAATAACAATTCATAGTAACAAAGTAACATAGTAACAAAGTAACATAGTAACAACAAATAACCATGCATCCAGCAAGATTAAAATGTAAATATATTTTATTTAATAAATATATTACACATTTACGAAAATATTTTTATTTTTAATCGAAAACTATTTTCGTTGCAATGTTTGTACTCCAAATGATTTCGAATTAGTTTCCACAAGAGATAACAGGAAACGTTTATTTATAATTTACGTAAATGTGCAGTAATGTATTTTATATCACGTACTCTTCGCATCACCTGATGTATGTTGGTATAACCACAATAAGGAAAACTTAAAAACTAAATGTATTTTTCCATTGTTTTTATTACCTATACTATTTTATTTTATTTGATATTATTTTCAAGTAAAACTAATTGTACATTAAACTATAAAAATAATGTTATTTACTGAACAATAGTAAACACATTTATAAATGTCACTAAATTATCAGATTAAGAATGTAATTTTAAATATTATTAAAATATTTTAAATGTAGTGAATAAAATTAATTATAACGAGTGTATATATACATGAATCAATACATGTTTAGTAACATTAAATGGTTGGCAATTTGCAATACATCAATGTATCGTATAAATTACATTAACTAATTTTGTAAATCTAAATATTTTATATGTTTATTATCAGTATTTAAACATGATAGTTATGATTAAAAATTGCGAAAAAATCATTATTTTTTACTTAAAGAAAATACAATGAAATTTTTTAATAGATAATGTTTTTATTAAACATATCAATAGGTGTTTTCAACAAAATTGTAAAATATTTGTATTATATTATTTTCCTTTGCAATTTATTTCCAATATTATTTACAATAAAATATGTTTTAGAGAACTTCATACTTTTCAAATAGATAATTATTAAAAACATTAAAACTTTATTAATAGCAAATGATTTAGTATTTAGTTACTCACTTAATAACCACGTATAAAATATCCATCTAACTTAAGTAATGTTGCACAACATATAAATTTGTTGCTTGGAAAAGTACCAGAAACGCAAAGTACCAATTCAGTAAAAAAAATCTTATTTATATACACATATTTTATATTTTTATTTTATAAAAAAAAAACATGATATTTACTAATAATTAATATTTAAAACAACGTTTTAACATAAAACATTAATATTTTTTTAAATTCATTTACTGAGCGTATTGCATAATATCGCTGAAAATTTGCATATTTACAAAATGGCACTTTAAACAATATTTTCCAGTAACTGTTAACGATATTTTTACTGTAAATGTTATTTGTATTATTTTTCCTGATGAAAACGAACGTTGAGTTTGTCGAAACGTCGATTATAAATAAATATGAGTACAGAACTTAAACCTAAAACAGTTTTATTTGATATTTTGAGGAAAAAGTTGATTTTTGAGTTAATATTTTTTAAATTTAGTTTTGTCGTATACCGAAAGTCACGTGACAATATTTGACCATTTGCAAATTTAGTTTATTTATAAGTACAAACAATTGGTTTAATTTAATTTTTCAAAAAACAAGTAATACAGAAATTTGTAATATTATACAGATTTTATTTGTCACACTGAATAATTACTCAAATTAGATTGTACTAGAGTGAAACAGTATTCGAAATAATTTTAACAAATATGTATTAATTTATCTTGATATGCTGACTGAATATAAATCCAGAAATATAGTCATATCTTAGTTCAGATTTATGCAAGTTCTGACATGTCTGTAATAAAATGCACATGCAGTTAGAAAATTTCACTACAATGTATTTCGTCAACAGACTTAAGTTTCGGCTCGCACCGTTGTCAGTGTTATACAATATAACACTGACAATGGTGCGAGCCGAAACTTAAGTCTGTTGACGAAATACATTGTAGTGAAATTTTACAAAAATGAGTATTATTACAAACCTTTTATCTATCAAAGAGTTTCACAAAGTTAAACTGTCGACCATTAATTAGATATCTAGTTCTTAAGAATTGTTCCTTATTAACTGATATGGTGTTTAAAATTGTTAGTTAAGCTGTCTTTGCAAAATATAAAAAAACAGAAGTTAATTTTGATATTTAATCACCATTTTCGTATTCAGTATCCAAAATCAGTGTTATATTCCATTTGCGATTCGATTCAATTTAATTACATAACAACCATTAAGCAACTAAATCTAAATAACCCATTTCAGACACTGTGAAAAAAATTCAGATCTTCCTAAAGCCAAAAAGAAAAAAAAAACCGAGATCCTAACACAATAAAGTCATTTCCTTCATCGCTGTAAATCACGATTGTTTGGCCGCCAGCTGAAGCAGAGCGGGGCGAACACCGTAGGCCTGTTTACACGGCACAATCGCGTATTGACGCCCGGGCACAGTGTGCTTCTCGTTTGGGCCGAGCGCGAACGGCGGACTAGAGATTTTATGAATATTTATGCCATGAATACTAATTATCCTTAATGCCCTTCTGGCTCTGGTTCAAGTTGCCGCTCATGAATCAACGGCTCGGATTCTGAAATTTAATGTCAAAGCGCGCGGAGAGAAAGAAATTGTCGACCTTGTGCTCCAGTGTGTTTGTATGTGATTGTTTGTATGTGATTGTTTGTATGTATGCAAAAGTGCAAGTCTTTCTTCACCGCATTTTAATGAGTCATGGCATGCTGCCTGTGTGTGTTTGTGTGCGTGTTGCTAATGCATATGTGTGTATTCTCATATGCTCAGATACAGTATGATTTAAAAGTTTTATTAAAATTGAGAATAAATCTTTAATTATATTTAATTTTTTTTGTTTCAGATAAAGTAAAAATACTGATAATACTGAATTGAAAGTTATATTTAAATATTAAAAAATAAATTATTGATGGTAATACTTTATAAGTGTAAAAAGGCTATTCGTTAAAATTCTAAATTATTTTTATTAAAATTTGACCTCTACGTTTACTGAATCGAAACGTCGAATTTCAATAAGCAAAACAGAACTTTAATCTAGTTTAGGACCAAAAATAAATGTTGATTGTGAGAAATATAAATTTTTTCTCATATTTAACGAATACGAGTACATATATACATGTACGATTGTATAAGCATATAAGTATTGTTTTTTTAAAAAATAATTTAAAAAAGTACTACTACTGATTTATATAACAAATGGCTAAATATTGAATAGGATTTATTTATTTTTAACAATATTTTTAACAAATTTTATCCTTTCTGACAAGTAAAATAAAAAAAATCCTGCTTAGAATATAATACAGATTAAATCTGAACCACTCTATATTACATGCATAATTTACCTGTTGCCATGTGTGTATGTGTGTGTGCTTGGTTGAACTATATGCAAACCGGGTCTATCTATGCTTGTCTTATACGATACACGACACACCTTCAAATGTGGTGCAATCGTACTACAAAATTTCAATCGGTTATCGGTTTAATAAGTCATTTGATATGTGGCTGACGGAAAATATTAAACCTACGTTTTGTTATCAAGTAATTTTATAAAGAAATACTACTTAACTAATATGAACTTTGGGATTTATTTTTTTTCTATTTAAAATAAAAATTCTTAGATTCCGTAAGAAATCTTTTTATGTATATTGCAACGAAATTTCTTACTGAATCCAATAAAATTCGTTTTAACGAACCATTATTTTTAACGAAAGTGTTGCAGAATGTGGAGGTAATATTCATGTTTTTAAATATGATTATTAATCTAAAAATTGTCAACATACGAGCCAGTGTTTATAAAATTATTTTTAAAAATTCTGAGAATTTGTTATATTTTTTAATATAAAATATATTATATTTAAATTTGAAATAAATATACAATCATATAGTAACAGATGCAGGTAAATAAATGCAGCATCTACTGCAATCAGTCCACTGGGAAATATCCCAGTTTCCCGTCGGCCCAGTTCGCCACTGAAGCAAAACATTTCAATTTAAGTAATTTACGTTAATAAATAATAAAGCAATAATTGAAATAATAATACAAACAATTTAATTAATATGAAACCTCAACAACAAATTTTATTAATTTACAGCAAATAAAATAATATATTATTCATTATAAAAATAAATATTTACGGAAAATAATTAAATATTAACAAATATAAAATGTAAAATAATAAAATTATTTCATATTTTATGTTTACATAGAAAAACAAATTATTTTTATAATACTAACAAATATATTGTTTATTTTACTATATAAAATAATTTTTCTAATATAATTAAATATTATTTAAAAATATTTTATTACAAAACAATAAACTGTTTTAATTTGAAATTTATTGATTTAATATTAAAATGTGGAATTTATCTTAAAATTTTACCAAATTATTCTGCATTTACCTTGTGAAATTATTTTGCAGTTGGCAAAAAGTATTGCACAAAGTATTGTTAACTTAGGTATAGTATATCCAGATTTTGGAATAAATTTATCTTTGAAATAATTTTAAAAGTAGCCAATAATACTGTTCCTTAATCAATTAGTTAACTAGGCAATTAGATTGTCAACTGTCTCCAAAACGCTTCATTGTTTGATCACCTGGTAAGTTAAAAAATTGGTTAACTTAATATTAATTAAAATAAAAACAAAATTTGTGAAAAACTGTTGATAAATATTAATGTTGATTTAATAATTTCTACATTAAAGTTGTATGTATAGTAGTTATACGTTAATTTAGATAGATTGAAAATATGTATACATCAAATCAACCATAAATATAGATACAAAATGCTTATACCAAAAATACATGGGCTGTTCTGTTATGTAAATTAAAAAAGATGAATATATTGTTTGTTTACTTCTCTCTCTTATTAATATAACAAAACATTGTATTGTATTCTCCATCTACATTATGGTTGATTTGATATGTATACCTATGTTTATGTATTCTTGGATTAATAATTCTCTTCAAATTCAACCGATTATAACTTTTGTTTCAATAGTATAATCAGTTAATGTGCATAACAAATTCTATTAAAGAACAAAAATTTTAAAAAATGTACAAAGCGTAAACTTCAGAAAAAAGATAAACGTAAAATCTAGCCATCATTGTGGTGTAGCTGAAAGTTGAAAGTCAAATGCGGAAAAACGAAAAGTGATCACAAAAAGGAAATGATAATTTCAAAGTGTACTCCTCGGAGACTTGATCCACAAACCCAAGTTCTGTTCGTACCTTTTTTTTTTAATTAATTAAACTTTGAAATTCAATTCTTGCGAGTATTTTTTATTTATCGACGGTGCGTTTAAAAGTTGTCTGTGCGTACCGGTCGAAATGGACAAATTCAGTTGGACGATATTGGATAGAGGATTCGTTGGGTTCAGTGATTATTAGGATTGTCTCTGTATGTGTGAGTGTGCGTGTGTTTGTGTATAGTCAATAGGCCCCTGGCAACCTGGTCTTTCGGGACAATTATCCCGATGAATTATAACAATCCGCTCTCTCGGTCTGGGCTAGAGAGAGAGAGAGAGAGAGAGAAAATGGTGCGGGCATTCCGTTGGTTAACAGGAACAGGATCGAAGGATGTTAGAGACAACAACAACCTACTATGATCAGTTTTGGAGAACAGTGTTTTGCAAAATGTTGCTAATATCGTTTTGTTTTTTCCAAATAATAATAATAAATAAATAATAATTTTATGCTTTTAGCAAATTTTATATATTTTATTTGTGTATTTGAAAAATAAAAATATTGTAATTGTAATAATATATTTCTAATAAAATTGAATAAATATACCAAAATAATAAAATTTACTAATAGTAACATCACTTGCTTGTCAGATATTTCAAATGCAATGTTTCAATTGGTTGTTGAGTAATAAACAATTTTGATTGATCAAAAAGTGTAAAGATTTAAAAACTTACATCTATAATTAATTGAATAATATTATTTATCAAATAATAATAATATAATAATATTTTTGTCGAGGTCGGTACATCATAATTTTTTCGGGCTGGTTAAATTTACCAGTTATGTTACTTCTAAGAACTTTTTCATTTGAATAATTTCTAAAACACTTATTTGTATATCTAACTTTTGATTTTATTGTTTACAGAAAACTTGTGCTATTTGATAAATACGTGGGTTATTGCTATTGACGAAATATATGTTTAATTATATAAAATATTTAATATTTAAATTTGTAATGTAGAAATATAATTGTAAGTAAATTTGTATTACATATTACATTTTATTTATTTTCCAGTAAAATCCAATACAAATGCTGACAAATTATCGAAAACTAATAACATAAAATAGATTTATGTATTCATGCTCGAATATAATTTACAAGCGCGTATTTTTTGTTATCTCATTGTAAATATACATAATCAGCAACATCTGACACTTTTCTGACAGCTGGCACAAGATTATTTTCTAATATTTCGACCTTGTACATGGATATGTCTCTGTTGTATTATTTTTATTTTATTTTTAATAATCTAATTGCAAGTATAAGATGTAACTTTAATCAGTTTGCTGATTTTTGAATTTTTATTGCATTTTTTTAAATGTTCTCAAGTAATTAAAATGCAAAAGATTAACTGAATTTTTTCACTCATTGATTTTTTTAATTTATATATTGTGTGCGTGACTGCAGTCATGTATAATATGAGTTTAATTTATTATAATTTATAAAATTGATAATATTTATTAATTATAATAATTTTATGTAAGATAAATAGTTGTTTATAAGCTTGTTTTTTTAGATGATTTTTTTTGTGAATTTTAAATACTTATGTATCTAATTTTCTAAAATTTAAATATGAATAAGTATTTTATGTAATTGTACTTTCAACTTAATTATATTTCTGTTCATTTGTACATTTTTCCATTCATGAATGAGTGCTTTAATTTCAGTGACAAATATTTTTTTAGGCTTTATAGTACATATTCAGTAGAACTTAAAAGTTATACGAAAATGTTTTAAAATATTATGTGTATACAATATTATTATTTATTTAGATACAAATTTAATTCAAACATAAAACAACACCATTGGCTTGTATTACAAGCTTAGTTTTTAGGTGTTTTAGTTCGTTTGTTTAGTCCTGCTTGTATAGCAGTTACATTGTTTTAAAATTTTAATAAAAATTTACTAAACTTTTGCCTAAATTTTTTTAATTTGAATAGGATGAATACTACTATAACATTTAAACAAAAAGTTTTGTATTTTTAAAATTATAAAACACAACATTAATTTTTAGATGGATATTTTTCGTAACAATTGATTAAAAAAAAGCTAAATAATAAAATCTATCGACAACATCTGTTATTTCATCGAACAAAACAAGCAATTGTTTGACAATCGCGGGCAACGCGTTTCAGCCCCGAAATGGGCCCTAATCGAGCTGCCAAACCAATCCGATATCAGTTTTCGTTCCCGCAATCCAAACGCAAACACTAAACGCACCCCCGTACGGATGGGCCAGTGCCATCGACATCTCTTCCTCGGGGGTCCGGCGGCGGCGCTCGGCCGAGTCAAGTTTCCTATAACGGGCATACATAAATGATAAGGTTTACAATAGAACCCAAAGACACAGGACACCATACGCTTAAATACAATCTCGCTTTCGCTCGGGCTGAACTTGAAGTCGACCTCCCCCTCCCCACCCCCCGTTAATAGATGCCTTATTGCCCTAATGGGTCGTCGGGCCCTAATGGGCCCTTGTTTTGTTCGGTTTTGGAGTTTGACAGTGTTTGTATTTAGTAATCGTATTAATATTTAATTGTGATTGGTACTTCGATACGTATTCATATTTTTAGTAATTTATCAATTCGAATAAATGATTATTTTATCAATATATTTATATGAGGAATAACAAACTTTTGCTCATTAAAGACGAATTGTACGCCTTAAATAATGAGCCTATTTACCAGGGTTGGGGAAAAATATCAATATATCGATAATTTGTCAATAAATAGGTATATACAATATACACTGTACAAAGTGTAATTTAAATTTATGTAGTGTGTAGGACCTCTTTGCCGAAAACTATTTTCTAATTAATTGGAAAATGCTTCAAAATTTTAGTACATTTTTTTAAAAACTTAATAATAAAATAACGAGTCTTAAGTTTTTCTTTTCTTGTCAATAAAAATTATTAAATATTGTGTAAAGTTGGTTACTAACTTTTTGTATATTTTTATATCATAGTTAAGAAAATATTTATTTAGTTTTATGTAGGTATGTATCTCAAAAACATATTTGATTATTTTGGCTAAATACGAGTAATCTCTTAAAAATATATATTTCCAAATTTTTGTTTTTGAATTATATGTTTTAATCAAAAATTTAATGGTTTAAAAAGTAATAAATATATAAATATATTTGTTCATGTGTAACAAAATCTTTAAAATATCGCAAAGCATATTTATTTAATTTCTGAAAACATTTTTGTTAAATAAATATAAGAACCAAAAAGCAATTAAATATTCTATTTAATTTTAAATTTATAAACTATATCTTGTTATTTTTATTTGTTAAAAAATTTGCTAATAATAACAAAAATAAATTAAAATTTTTAATCTTTCAGTAATAACACAAGTAGAATTACCAAAGAAAAATAAATTTTATTGGTATTTTGATTCATGTACTTTTTATATTTCGTAAATAAAATAATAAAATACATTTTAACTTATAATTCTTTAATAAAATGTATAAATATTTTGAACAATTTTTTTTTTGAATAATAAGATATAAAATTCAGAATTTATTTAGGTATTTAATATATTACGTATATAGTATATAATATGTACTGTAAAAAAGTTGCCATTTTACATAAAAACCATTGTAAAAAAAATTACATATTATTTCAGCAAAACGATAGTTTAAATAATTTTTCTATAAAAATAATATAATTTTGTAATTTTAAGTAAAATAATTATTTACCATATTATATTTACGTCTTCATCAGGAAAAACGATATTTCTTATTTTAATATTTCATTCGATTTTTTTTTGTAGTTTTACAATAATGCCATTCCATTTAAATATACTACTAAATTGTTAAAAAAATATTGACACATTATAAGAAATACTGATATTTATTGAATATATTAACGATTTTTAAACAATAAAAAAAAAATGTTGTAACAGTTAGGTAAAACAAAATGTCGAAAAAACAAAAAAAAAACAATAAAATTTGCCAAACAATAATTACAAGTTTTGAAATTCAAAAAACTGCATTAAGATAGTATTGTTTTAAACCTAAACTTATCATTATGACAAAAAAACTTACTTTATCATACAAATTTGAAGGTTAAAGTGACTAATTTTTCGTTAAAATAGGCCGTTTTAAAAAATCGAATACATTACAAAATATTGGAGGCCAAGTACATTATCTGTATCCATTAAAATAAATTTATAATAAAAACAATTATTTCTTCCTTTGTTCTGTTTGCATAAATTTCTCAGAAACAAAAAAATACTTTAAACTTAATAATGTCACGATGATGACCGGGTTAACTAATCAAATAACCAATCTAAAAACGGTTTTACTAATGATTACCGATGACGTGTCTAACTAATTGTAACATTCGAGGTTACTCGTTTAATTACTGTTATAGTTTTTAGGTGATAGTTGTGATTTATGTCAGAAACTAAATAAACTACGCTATATTGAATTCCTCATTTACCGAAATGAAAACAAGAAAATTGTTTTGCATATAATAATAAGCAGTTCCCGTAATTCTTGAACTAAATATGAAGCTATATGCTTGAGAAGCTGATCATATAGTTTCTTAATAATTTTTACAACACATACGTACATTCGGGTGTATTCTGTATCGTTTCCATTAAAAATAACGATCCGTTAAAGTAAAAATTCTGAAATTCCGTAAGAAATCAGGAATCTTTGGGGTCCAACTCCAACACACTATCACTTTCCTACGGCTGCTTAATAACAATAATATTTATAATTTTTCGTAGCAATGTAAATGCAAAAATATAATTGTTTTTCCAAATTAATTTCAATAAATGTATTTATTTAATTATATTAATGCAATTTATATTTTACAGATTGCAAATTTATAAAAAATACTTAAAATTTCAGTGTCACAAATATAAAGTATATCATAAATAATTAATATTTTTTACACAAAAATAATTACAAAATTTGGAATACACTATAGATTACAAATCCATACGTTGAAAGTTATAACTTATTGTGCTGCATTTACGTGTTCTTATCACAATGTGACCAAGGTCGCTTGCTAATGATAACAAAAATATAATCACTATTTAATATTCATCACATTTACGCGCTGAGTCTTTCTTCCTTGTTTTCATTTTTCCCCGTTTGACTCCGCCCATTCGGACGCTGAAAAGAAAAAGAAAACGATTTACAAACTTGTTCTAACTTGTTTTGCACTATGATTTCGATATGAATCACATAAGTAATAAATTTATAAATACGCACTTTTTTATAGTACGCAAGAAATGATGTGATATTGTTTGGTATTTGCGAAATAAATTTTACGATTGTGTCGTTATATTGATAATATGCTAGTAATTATAAAAAATAAATGTTGATTTTAATTAAAAATAAATAATCGTAGTAAACAATATTTTAATCCTTGAACTTATTGTTAGTAAAATACTTTTATAATATTATTCTAATTTTTTTTAAAATAATGATAATATTTTAGTATAACGCAAAATATAAAAACAATTATATATCAAAGTTAAGAGACATTTTTTTATAGCATTGTTTATAATTTTATTAATAACATAATAATATATTGCACAACGTGTACAGAATGGTATTAATTTCTCATGACTATCACAATTACTAGTGGGAAATGGACATTCTATACGAGTTTTACATTATTCTATACACACTATACAATACGAAATTCTAGCAACAACGCTGACTCATTAGATATTTCAAATGAAATATTTTTTCTACGACCCTATATCTATTATGCAAACGAAATAGTTTGCAATTTTTATTTTATTTATTAATAAAATATTTTCATGTGTCATGTGTGCTTTTAAATTGTCTTAAATCAGTAATTTTTATGTGTCAAGTGAAAGTCGATCTTATGTTGACTAGTTTTATTATGTTGTTAATAATAAATTAGTGACAATACGCCGTCCTAATGGCAAAACTGTACACTACGCGTTGTCATTGCAGCTTGTTACGTCACATAAATCAACAAAAATCATGAAAATCATAAGTGACAAATTTCAGTACTGTCGTAGAAAAAGTAATTAATACTGTTATAGGTATTAAAAAATGACTTACGATTAGAAGAATGAAAGTATAGATGAATGAAAGTCCAAATGAAGTTCAAAAAGTGATATACATATCAATATATATATATATATATATATATATATATATATATATATATATCAATGGTTAAACTAATCGAATTTTTTGGGTTAGTATACCGTGGTCGATTTATCTTCGTTGCAGACGATAAATCGGCCCAGAAAATTTGATAAAGATGACTAAATATCAATTGTTTTTATTTTTGATTTGTTTTTAGTTTGCTACACCAAGTGTTATTTTAACAATTTACAATTTTTTATAATAGGCTAGTTAGAAATTATTAAACGAACTAAAAAATTGCTGATATATAAATGATTTCTTGATTATTTTGACGACCGTCCCGAAAGGAAATCTATGTGAACTTTGATTGATTACATTTTGAAATATGAAAAAAAATTCTTTTATTAAATCTTACAATAAAATTACTTTTTTCTATTTATTATCGTTAAACAGCAAATCAAAAACAGATAGATAGAGGAAATAAAAATGAGTAAACATTTTCTGATGCGGTTAGATATTAAAATAAAATAATACACAATTTCTATTATAATAAGTTGACAATAACATGCAGTTGTTATTTCGAAAAAGTATCATATTTCTTTTATGCAGAAATCTTCTTTAAATAATAAATACCGACATAATACAAAAATATATTGCGTTACCTCATAACTGTTGGAAAAATGTTTTATTTCATTTATGCTTTGTTAAAAGATAGTTATATGATCATACGATATTTACCATATTTTTAAAAAGCACTTTTTCGCTGAGACGTTAAAAATAAAACATTGAAAAATTTGTATAATATATCGTGAATCATAACTACCTATAATACGAGTATATATTTGTATAAAATTCAACAATAGTTGTATTAAATTCTCATGTTACATAGATTATTAATTTTTTAAATATTTGTAATATGTCACAAACATATTTTTAGAATAATCTAGAATGTATTATAATATTTTTAGCACTGTAGCATTTATTTCTATATCATTAAATATTAAATTACCGTAGGTGATTAATATATAGAATAGAAAATTCATTTATTTGATTTAATAATAAAAAATATTTCTTGGTTTGTTGCTAGTTTTAGAGACAATTAAATTGAAAAAAAATTATACACAATTATTTTCAGTTAATGCAAATTAGATAGCTGAATTTTAAACGATTTAGCTATTAAATTAGGTAAAAAAAATTATAACATTAGTTCGTTTATCTGCATACAAATTAATTAAAATCAAATTCTTATTTTAAATAAAGTTTTTCATAAATATGTAAATATATAATATAAGAGAAACAAGTCAAAATTTATTTAAAAAAATAAATAAAAGCACTTTTTCATAAACAAAAGAGGTGAGAATATGGACCTAAGTCGTCACCAAAATAAATTTATTGCCACAATTTTATCCATTCGAGTTAATACTAAAACAATTTTAGCGCTGAATTATAAAACATACTAGCTCAGTACTACACAATCATTAATCTTTCCTATAACCAGTCCTGTTCATCCGGTTTCCCTTCACGAGGCCTAAAAGTATCCCAGCATCCAACATCGCAGTAGTAACACATCACCGGGACTGCGATTGTGCCCCGGTACCGTGTAAATAAATAAATAAAAAGCGAGCTATAAAGGGGGAGCGGTGTTTCAAAGAGACGGGGCTTCTCCCGACTAGATATCTCAATGGAAGAGCAGTTTCATGAAGCTGTGCGAGTTCTGCTGTGACAATGACGGTGGTACTACCGGCAGTTTGGCGTAGTTGAGCGAAGGTGTTTTGCTCGCAGAGTTACCTAGAATGCTTGGATTTTGCAAATATCTACAGGATTTTGTTGATGTTTGTGAATGCGAATGGCAAAGGTTGTGTACCTACCTGATCCGTTGCGTATTGATAAGTTTTATATTAATACAGATAAATATTACTTAAAATAAAACAGTTTTAGATTGTAGTTCGGTATTAATATTTATTAATAATCCACGTTTCGACGACCTCAACGTACGTCTTCATCAGGAAAAAAATTTGCTGTTAATATTGATGGGTCTTGTAAATATTAAAAGAAGCAATAGAAATTTATAAAGAAAAAGATAACATGAATCATTGTGAAGGCACATATTTAAATAAAATTTGGCTTTCTTTATTTAAAAATTTATAAATTTTATAATCTAGTTACTTATTAACTTGTTTCTAATGTTCTTTTTATTTACTGTCTATGTCATTTGTATCATTTTTCCTGATGAAGACATACGCTGAGTTTGTCGAAACGTCGATTATTAATAAATATTAATACAGAACTATAATCTAAAGCCGTACTATTAAAGATTACTAAAGATTATTAAAGATTGTGAAAGACTATTAAAGACTAAAATAATGTTTATATTATTATTATTATTTTACTATTAAAGATTACTAATTAAAGATTATTATTGGTTTAAATAGTAACATTAGTAAATATATGATTTGATAAATATTAATATATTCTACATATTTTGCTAATATTGCTAGTAATATTAAAATAACGATCTGTATAGGGTTACAGTTTAAACATACGCATTCCGGCAAACCAAACGCATCGGTTCGAATCCAGTCTACGTGTGTATACAGAACAGGGCATCAAGTGTAGTAGGAGCGAGGTACAAGCAAGGCAAGCAAGTAACGTTTGTAGATTCACACACACACACACCCACACATACAAACATGAGTAGGTACACAGAGAGAGAGAATCCTGGATACCAGGAACCGCAGTCGCGCGCAACACATGTTTAGTCTGGCTTCCCGGAATTCCAATCAGCTGCTATATCCCACCCCCACCCCCCTCCTCAGCAAACCTCCTCATCGTGTTGCTAACGCTGTGTTCAGTCTCTTAACAAACAACCCTGGAATAGTGTAACGGAGAACCGCGTTCCAACATACAAACACACACACATACCCACTGATCAAATTACGATATTTAGAATTTTATTTTTCGGCCAGATTATATACCTACGTTTTGTGGACTAGATTATACAGGGTGTTTTCAGGTTACGATTTTTATCTATAGTGTGGTTTACGAGACAAAACTATTCACGGAATTCAGACACTATATAGCCCTATGACAGTTTTTGCATTTGTTAATTTAAGATTATTTAAATTTTTTGTATTTTTTTTTTAAATAATTAAAAATGTTTAGTAAAAATAGTAAATGCTCAGTATATAAATAATAAACACACAGTAAAATTAATAAACGTTGAGTAAAAGTAGTAAATATAAAATTAGAATACAACATTTAATCACTTCTACACTAAAAATATTTATTTACGTAAATACATATTTCGACAGCAATGCTGTTCTCATCAGTACAAGTATATTTTCACAATATGTTTCAAATAAATAAAATTTGGCTTCCATTAATTAAAAATTCATAGTGGCCGGTTTCATAATAATATTTTACTAAAGTCAACTTCAAACTGACCAAAAAGCATTGATTTTAAATTCTATATAATAATATTTTGTCAATAAAACGGTGCATTTTTGTCAACTTTTTACACTTCTAATCGTAAAATTAAGTGTTGTTAATTAAACAAAGCATTTTTGTCTGCCTAAAGTCGACTTTAGTTAAAGTGTTTATTATGAAATTGACTGATAAATTTTATAATCTAGTTACTTATTTTGTTACCTAGTAACTTGTTTCTATGTTCTGTTTATTCACTTTATATGTCATTTATATCATTTTTCCTGATGATAATGTACGTAGAGTACATCAAAACGTCGACTATTGATAAATATTAATATAGAACTAAATCCTAAAGTCATTTTATTTTAAACTATTCTATAATTCAACTATCATAGGTCGGCATTTTATGAAATACGAGACGTAACTATTTATTTCATGGAATATTGGATTACACGCTTTAACGGTGAAATATACATTAAATATACTTCTAAAAGAGATTATAAATACGGGTCACCAATTTACAGACAACAATTATTTAAATAATTTAATTAAAATAATACAAAAACTCAACTATCCGTAATTCCATTGACCAGAACTTCTAATACACCTAAAATAATTTTGCAACCAGCTGTAAATTTTTCAAGTCATCTAACACAGAAACAGTTTCCAGTTCGAGTCCGGATGGCAATTGTCTGTCCCGTGTCCACTTCAACTCTACGGCCAAAATGCAATTGTTTCTATTTGCCAAAATTCAGTGTCGCGATGGTGTGCGCCATTTCCGTGTGCAGTGCTGCTGCCTGGCTTTAATTAAATTCCTGGTCCCTTCATTTGTTTTGATACGCTTTTAGTTTTGCAACTGTGTGTGTGTGCAGTTCAACAAAATGCATTCGGTCACAAACGATTGCAAGGGCGCATGCGAAGAGCGGGTGCAGGGTAGAATTACGCAAGCGTTTATTTATTTGATGTTGCACCCGGAAAAATTACTTCGTACCGGTGTTGGGCTGTGCGAATTGATTTTAATTGTTACGTTGCATTTCGCGTTTGTGTTTGATGAGTAGATGACTCACTGAATTCAATGGGACATTGTTCTGGTTGAATTGTTAATTTGTAATTAGTTTTTGTTAATACGAAAAGTTTTGTTTTTGTTGCTTTTGAAAGAATCATAATAATAACAGATTTATAGTAATTCATTTATTTTAATATGTTAATTAATATGTATGTAAATAAATTATTCAATGACTTTAAAAATTTTTTTGGGCTGGTATGGCATGATCGATCTATCCTCGTCGCGGACATTTCGACATACATCGAGTAATGCCATCTATGATGTATGGTGAAAAGTCTGCAACGAGGATAAATCGACCATCATGGCATATCAGTCGTGAAAATTCTATAAATTCAATGGTTATCGGCCATGAAAACCTGAAGATTACTAAATTATCAATTTTATAATAAAAATATACATACTGTTCGAAAAAATTCTATAAAAAGTGTTCTGTATACCTAAGACCCCTTTCCTAAAAAAGGTAAATAACGTTACCCTAAATAGATAAATTAAAAAAGCACTTTTTTTTACTCCAGAAAAAGTATAAAAGTTATTCTCTTGGTGCAAAAATTATTTATTATAAAAAAATGCATTTTTTCAAATATTCATTATTCACAGAATAAAAAATAAATTTATGTTCTATGAAATACGTATAAATTCTAATAAAATTTTTGCTCGCTTGACATATTATGTAGTATCTCCAAGATACATGTCCAGCATCACGTAATATTTGCAATAAAACTAAAGAAAAAAAATTAATATATTTTTGTAAAATATTTTTATGTTTTGTAGACGTATTTATAAATATTTTATAATATATATTTATAGTTTTATTCTGTCTTTAAAATGTGGAATTTTTAGTTTTTCTTATTTTTATGTAAGAAAATTCGAAAAATAAAATAGAATAAAATATGAGCATATTTCAGAACTTATATTAACATAAAAAAAATATGGAAATTAAAAATATGTATTAATATAATGTATTTCCTGATATGAAATATATGAAATTTCTAAATAACGTGGGCCCCAATACACTGAAGTAAATCATAAAATGGTAATATATTTTATTGTAAGAATTAATGAAGGAAATATCTCTGTCATTCTACAAAATAAAATTTGCTGTGGTAATACCCGTAAATTTCTTATAATCGAATCAAACTGCGTCATTTATAAATAAACAAAAAAAAAAACACCCGTATTAAATAAAAATAAAGTAAATTAAGCATTGATAAAATTAACATGAAATTTTTAACGATACCATTGTGTCGTACCGGGGCCAGGCCTAAAGTGCCTCCATCGCTCGCCAAATGAGTATTTTCCGGTAATTTTACATTTTGCAAGAGTGTAAATTCGCGAGCGCGACCGACGGCCTCTTTATCACATTTAGCCTTGGTTTCCACGAAACCAGAGAGCAATTTGCCCGGCCGTGTTCTAGGAAAAAGATTCGCCGCTGCCGCGTAGAGTAGTTGAGTAAGTGCGCGCGCAATATCATCGCGGCAGACGAAGCGGCGCGATTTTGTTCATGCGTAACATGTGAATAATGATAAGGACGTTTACTAATAGTTACTTAACTAAAATTTGTCGAAGTTGTGTTTTGTGTGCCAGTTAATTAACTGTTATTTAATAAATGCTAATTGGAATAATTAACTAACTGACGTATAAGTATTAAAAGTATTTGGATTTTAGTTTATGGAATATCTGTGTTAACTTACACTTTAGAACGTACCATTTTATTTTATTTTATTTTAATCCAAGGAATTAATTAGTGTTATAATTTTAAAAATACATAATTTTTTTTAGTTTATATTCTAAGATATTCTAACGCTTGTTTACAATAGAAATATCTTCATGATGTAAAATTTGAAGATACTGTAATGATTGCTATACCAATCAATATTAGCAGCAGATTGATAAGAGAAGCAATAGAAATTTATAACGAAAAGGATAAAATCAATCACTGTAAAGGCACTCAGTTAAATAAAATTTGGCTTCCATTAGTTAAAAATCAATAAATTGTATGATCTAGTTACTTATTTATTAACCTAGTAACTTGTTTCTATGTTCTGTTATTTACTCTAATGTCATTTATATCATTTACCCTGATGAAGACGGACGTTAAATAAATATTATTACAGAACTTTAACCTAAAGCAATTTTATTTTAATAATGAGTTCTGAAAGATTTTTTACTGTGTTAATAGCATTTTCCTTAAATTTTATTTATATCTATTAAACATTGCAATCTGTTCTTTTTTTAATCACATTTTCGTTTTCTTAATAACTACAAGCATCTGAAAATGACAGCAACTTCCCATGGAACACCCTGGCAATATGATACAATTTTTTTTTTATATTTAATCAAATTTCGTTTACTATAAAATCTAAAAAGTACAACATTAACATACAAATTGTTTACATTTGATGAAAAACTTCCATTTTTAAAATAAAAGAAATACTTTTTTTATTCAAATAGTACAAAAAGGTTATAAAATTAAGAAAATGAATTGTTTCAGTCAAATAAAATTTACTGTGCGTAGAAAAGGACACCGTTTATTTTTACTGTTTTATATTTTAGCATACAAATTTGTCTTATTTGATAGTACCAAAATAAAATATATTTTAAAAATAGAAATTTCTTTGTAATTAGAATCTTTTTATATAATTCTGAGAATGATTTGTAATCTATATGTAATGTAATTGATCAATTATACTAATTAACGATATATAAGTCGGAAAGATAACTTTATTATTTTCTTGTTATAGCTTTTTTATCACTTCGGTATTCCGTTATAAATATAGCTATTTTCCAGAATAATTATTGTATCTCGGCTATAAATTATAAATAAATACGTATTAAAAATAACTAGTAATTTTGAATTATATTAATTTAATACTGAAATCAAAATAAAAAAATATAATTAAACTATAACAACTCTTAGAAAAACAAAGATGTATGAGAAACTGCTCGTACCTGTGCGGGCCCGGGTTCGAATCCCGTTGGGGGCATGGATCTAAAGTCATATCTAAGCATCTACTGGTTGATGGTTTTCGCTACTGAATCCATTTGTGTAAAAAAAAATTATTAACAAAATACTTTGTAGATAATAAAATAATAAATACTATAGGATAATAAAAATTGTATAATTTTCATTTAAAATCATTTTTTAAACTGAAATATTAAAAAAATCTTTGGTAAAAATATCCGTTACGGGCGCCACTTTCATAATTTGCCTCAGGTGCCAAAATTACTGGGCATTACCGTGCTACTGTTGTTTATTGATTTGTCAGATTGTCAGATTTGTTAGATTATTTATTTAAACTTTATTTGTAAAAATGATTTGATTTTAACAAATTTATTTAGTGAAAATTACGCTAATAATTTAATACGTTTGTGATATGAGATTTTTCATAAGACATTGCTGAAACTAATCAGCTGTCATTTTAAAATTATTAGGATATGGGTTTTGTTTTCAACTAAATAAAACACAAGACAAATATATTGTAGAGATATTTTTATTTTGATATATATATATATATATATATATATATATATATATATATATATATATATATATATATATATATATATAGTAGTGTATACTTTAACAGCTATATGAAGAGTGAATATACATAACATTCTAATCGTTTTCGTCTCATCGAAAAGTTTACATTATGGAACGTGACTACCAGTAATATTTACGTTTTGGGATGTTTATGTTATTTAGTGTATGAGTTATTGGTTTCTTTTATATTTAGTTTTGTAAACATTCATTTTGTACATTAGAATGAAAACTTAACAAAAATTAATGCAGTTATTAGAAAAATAAAAATTGCTTTGAAAGGAAAAAGTTTGTAGTTTTTAATTAGTATAAAGTATAAATATAATTTAACAAAATATTGGCATATCAGTTCATTTCATTAATAAGAAATATGCTAATATAATCTATTATAATTTTTATGGAAATTGAACTATTTCACACTATAGTATAATTTATTCTTAGAGAATTATACATTATATCGTATGGATTTTAGATACTGAAGTTTTATGGATAAAAATGTGTTATAAATTGCACATAAAAATGCACGAAACTATGCGTCATATCTAACGGTTTTTATCTGAAAATTTGTAAATTTTTTGCAGTTATTATTCGCGACAGCCAACAAATAAAAGTAAATGTTTTGAAACAAATAATGTTTTAATTAAATTTATGTTTAGCTATTTCGATTTTATTTAGTAAATAATTTTTTAAATAAAAAAACTTTAATTGTTATTTGAATGCAAAGTCATCGAAGTAAAAATAAATAAAACTTGCATTTTATCAAATATTACAGATAATTGCTTTCAAACACGTCAAATAGCCGTTAAATTAAAATTACGACAAAAAATGTCATGCGTTTAAAGAACTTATAATAAAAATCAATTAAGAAAAATTTGCAACACCTAAATTTTAATATGTTTTTCTAAATTGAATTTTAACTAATTTTAAAATTCTTTTCACTTGCGCAATATAGAACTACATTATATTTTCTTTAATTTCGCCCTTTTAAAGATCATATGTAATTTGCTGATTGAAAATAGAAATTTAACAGTAAAAAATGTTTTAGAACACATTATATTAACATAAATAATAATATCGATGACAATGCACTAATTTTTTTTTACAAATAAATTTAAAATTTGAGATTTTTGGACGTATAATAATAAAATATAACATAGTGAAAAAATCTTTCATAACTTATTGCATTAAAATAAAAGGCTTCAGGAGTAAATTCTGTTTATGTTTTAATAAAAAACCGACGTGTCGACGTACTCCACGTACATTATCATCTGGAAAAATGATACAAATATCATATACAGAAAATAAACAGAACATAGAAACAGAAAAATATTTGCGTATTTTATTATAAATATTTAAAAATTTTCTCTTTAAATATCGATTTTAATATTTAAATTAAATTAATTAATATTTTTATTAAATATCTTCCGTACGAAATTTTGGTATGTGCTTTCATGTTTCAACTATCTTTCTGTTTCTTTATTTTACATTCTTTTCAAATCAAAATTGCGGAAAAAATGAAAGAAAACTAACATAACCATAATTCTACATCGTAATTCCGGTCAGCAAATCGCACATACCCATCCGAAAGGCAAGTAAACAAGCCCGCTGACAGCGTGACTGTAGCCTATAGGTGAGCCGGAGCGAGCCGGTGGCCCATCGGCACAGGTGTAACATAGTAGTTGGCCGTGCCCGTGCGACAGGTGCGTGCAAATGCGTATACATCTGCCATCATATGATCGCTATTGCATTGCATTGCGTTGCGTTGCGTTGCGTGGATATTAAATTAGTCATCTTATTAACTTCGGATGTATTTTGTCAGCCGCTGCGATGCGCTCGTTTGTTTTTTTATCACTCTCGCTGTAAACGAATGTGAAAAAGAGAAAGATTTAGACACCAGATAAAAATACTATTCAAAAAATTAGAGCATGTTTGGACACTTTGACAAATAGAGACGTGTTTAATAGTTTAATCTCTATTTAGAGATTTGACATTATAAAAACATTAATAATTCAAAATCGTTTGTTTAATTACAGTAGAACTTGTATAGAGTCTTTTGTAAAGAACCCTATCAAAACATACGTATGTTATGTGTTATATATTTTAAAGTATATTAAATATAAGTAAAAATAAATATTTTTGTAGTTTATTTACTTAAATTATTAATAAATACTAGCAAAATGCCTAAAACTTGGAAAATTTGAAAAAGTCAGGGAATTTAATTTGTAGTCATGGAAAAAATTTGGATGACAAAATTTTAGTAAAATTTATTATAATATCCAACAAACTTAACGAATTTCAATTTTAGTGTGTGATTTTGATATGTAATTTTGATTAAACACTTACAGCTGATTATATATTCATTTTAAATCGATTTTAATCAATATTTTGCGACTCATAGTACTTTTAAAAAATATAGAAGTCGGGAGAAAATGAAAATAATTCTCTGCCTAACTTGGAAAAGTCAGGGAAATTGATTCGCACATAATTTTGGCAATCTTGAATTAATCAAGTTAACAGTTTTTTTGTGAAAAATTAACAAAAAAATTAATATAAAATTATTTACATTTTGTTGTTTATATCGATATTCAATAGTTTTTTTATTAAGTATTGTTTGATTTATACAAATATTTATAAAGAATTTTAAAGTGTACTGTTATGTCGCTTTTTGTAATCTAATTATTTCCAAGTAGTAAACAAATTATTTCGATTGTTGTAGATAAAGTGAGTAATCGTTTATAAAGTGTCGGATGTGTTAGAAATATTTCATTTGAAAGTAATTGTGAGTAAAACAATATTTTACAATTTGTAAATTAATAATAAAAACAGTGTTTTATATATTGTTATTATAGTGTCCTGTAGATTTTGTATATTTTAGAAATACAAGAATATTTTATTTATTTTTAATTTACTTTTATTTTTTTTTTAACCAAGACAATGCTTATAGAAGGTAGATTCATAAATACACAGTAAATATTAAAATCAGTAAAATTAAAGATTTACAAAAAAAAATTTTTATTAAATTATGGCGCTTAAATATTAAAACTCTTAACTATAGGTATATATGCTGTATAATAAAAAATATATATTTTTGCTAGTAATATAAATAAGCATACATTTTACATAAACCAAAGGAAACAAAAAATATTGTAGTACTTGTATAATGTACGAAATAGTTAAAACAAATTAAGCAATGTAAATATATTTAACAAAATATACAAAAATTTAAATGAAAAGCAAATATAAATAGAAATACATTTTTTTAAAACGTTTTTGTAAAAAAAATAGTTAATTTTTAAAAACAATATTCTTGTTAGTATATTTTTAGCGTTTTTGTTGTCCTAAGGCGCTTGCCCTACCTATCAGCACGTCCCTGTATAAAACTATGTAATATAAATCTTTTACAATAATTTAATATAAATCATAAATTTAATATATTGCAAAATGCCAATTTTCTAATCGGCAAATTTTTGTGGCGGACACGTGTTTCATATATTTTTCATTTTATAAATTAGCAGAATTAGTTCCCCAAATTTGAATAAAAAATTGTCTAAAATTGTCGGTTCATTTGTTCATTTTCTTGTATTTTCATTTGTTTCGCTAATCAAACAGATGAATAGGATTTTGTGTAAAGTTACATAACAAGTTAGAAACTTTCATAATTAATTTAGGAAACAATGGATAGTCGGAGTCCGCATGTACGATCAATGTTTTGTTTGCTGTTAGCTATAAGTTCTTGCGGTTTTTTCTTCTTTGATCTTTTGACAAATTTAGCCCACTTTCAAATTCTTGTTTTAATTAAAATATTACAAGTTTTTTAATAACCTAGTCCAAAAGCTTCTTAGTATTATATTAATTTCCAGACTTTTAAATTATAATGTAATAGGAGCTTTGATATATTGTTGAAATTTTATTAAATATTTTAAGGTTTCTCGATAGAATAAAAATTAATTTTTGTTAACAAATATAAATTATTAAAATAAAAAAGCTTTAGGATTAAGTTATATATATATATATATATATATATATATATATATATATATATCTTATTTAAATATCGACGTTTCAATATAATCTATGTATATCTTTATCATCAAAAATAATACAAATTACATAAATAATCAACAAGTAAAACAGTTGATGTTTGGCTTGTTTAATTTATTTTTTCCTGATGAAGATATACGTAGACTATATTGGAGTGTAGATATTTAAATAAAATATATACTGAACTTAATCCTGAAGCTTTTTAATTTTAAAATAATGAGTTCTGACAGATTTTTTACTTTGTTAAATTAATATTTGAAAATTACACTTTCAGTCATAATTTCAAAAACTTACGGTTTTATACTCTCCTTGAAAATTATAAGTTTATCTTTTTAATTAAAATTATTTATGTATAAATATTTATTTTATTTAATAATATAACTGTTCAATAGTTTAAATTTATATTAAATACATCAATTTTATGTTTTATTTTTACTTTATAAATTGCAGAAATTTGCCATTATTGCTATCAGTGAAGCGAAATCAAAAAAGTATTTCTGGTATGTGTTTTTTTTTTTGCAATCCATTATAATTTTTTTTGTCCAACATCTATTTTCTAGCTAGCAAAATAACGAACAGGAACTAGAGATACTAAAGTGGAAAATCTAGCCCATTATCCCTGCAAAGATCGTCAGAATTTGTAGCTAAAAACAGTTGGACTAATTCTTTAAACATTCGCATATCATATTTAATTTTAAGTATATTAATATTAACCAGTAAATGATTCTATGTACACATCTGTTAAATCTGTAGTGGTACAGAATGTTTTATGTTTCTGTAGCGAATGGAATTCTTTTTTATAGAAAAATACAAAATATTCTGACCCATCAACTCCTATTTGAATAGAAAATAAAGTACACTTGTTGCAATTACTGTAATTGAAACTCGTTTATATTTTTAGTTTTGTTTCGACTAATGTTGCCATTTTTTACCGACCGTTACATATAGTAAAGGAAGTATTGTAATCATACTAATTTCTGAGTTTTCGAGATTTTTACAGATAAGCACGAATTAAACTTTTTGTAACACGAATTAACCGTTTCTAGTTTAATGTCTGTCTGTCTGTCTGTCTATCTGTCCGTCAGTTGGTTAACCGGATTTTAAAGAAATTTTATATTTAACCATCGGACGTAAAACGTAAATATCTCGATTTTATTAACTATTGATATAGATTCATCTACCGAAAGTGGTAGTTTACTGATGTCACTTTTATGTGTTTTACGAATATTTCGCAATAAAAAACTATTTCGAAAAAATGTATGTAACAAAACTAATTAGGTACTAATTATAACGTGCAACTTTTATTTTTAACAGTTTTTGATACAACTTAATTTTGACATACATGTAGGTACGTTTCCATTGTTACAATGGTAAATTATAAAAAAAGTAACGGTCAACGTCAAATCATACATCTTTGTAATTATTTTTTTTAAGTAATAATTTCTCTTAATAATACTAAATTTAGGTTGATCCTATTGTATGAATTTTGAATGTTATTTGTTGGCAAAGAAAATCCCGAATTGTAACAAATTAAACTCAAGTTATAAGTTTGATGTGTATATTTCGTTGTACATAAATATTGAAGACGTTTCGGTCTAGTATCCGACCATCTTTAGTCAATTAATTTAAAAAAAACGTCTCCAATATTTATGTACAACAAAATATACAAATCAAACTTATAACTTAAGTTTAATTTGTTACAATTCGGGATCCTCTTTGCCAACAAATAATATTCAAAATAATAATTTCTCTGTTAGTAAAATTTTTGTTTAAATTCATTGTGATGATGGTCGGTTCTGTGGTGGCTACAACATTTATTTTTTCTTACAATTAGTACTAGATATTGTCTTAATTGGTCTATTTCTCCAACAATTTTCCTCCCCCAGTCTCTTTACAAGTTCCACTTGTATATCAATTCCAAAGACTCAAAGAATAAGATTCCCGATCGAATAACCACGTAGCAAGACAGCAGTTCCGAATCGGTGTCGACTCCAGTAAGGATTCTCGCTTCACTTATTCCGTTTATCCGATCGCGTGGACGATTCTATCTTGTCTCTGTGTGTGTGTGTGTGTGTGTCTCCAGCTCCAATTACGATACGAACGCATCGTGTGCTATAAGCACACCGGGAAGCCCGCACCGCTGCACAGGATGTTCCAGATCGAATTAAAAGTGCGGCCGGAAGCGGCCGAGGCAGGAACTCGGGCCCTTGCCTTACTTCGTTCGAATCACAGTTCTTAGGTTTGGTGGGAGCCGCTCATGAGGAACCAATACGAGAATGGGAGACCAACGAGACAACCAATGTGGAAATATTCCCTTATACTTTATATTCACTCACCAGGTTACGATTAGCTTGTATTGTAACATTGCGAATTGAAATCGTATTGATGAAGTTAAAATCAACTAATAATAAATATTTCTTTGATGGTATACGTTTGCAGGTGGACGTGCGATGAGTAGTTGGAGTGGTATGATTGAGAGGGTGGCTTGCGTGAGCGAAAGTTTCCAAGTAGTAGGAATAAAAGAGCAGGTATGAGAGGAGGAATTATTAATGTGGATGAAGCGAAAGTTGCTTGTGCTGGATAGGAATGTTTGGAGGCGACTGATTTCGGGATGATGAAAAGAGTTTGTGCCACATCCTTTTGGGTACATGGCGTGATTGTTTATTTATGTATGTATGTATAAATTAACTTGAAAAAAGTTAAAAAGTAAACCCATTTAAATTGCAATTGTAATATGATGTCTAAATACACGATTCAATTTGGGTGATTGAACAATTTGAACCGAGTATTTTTATAATTCAATGAAAGTGTTCAATCAAATTGAACATTGAAAGAAATTGAAAGAGGGTCTACTTTTGTTCAATTTTGTTGAACAATCTAGATGATTCATACAAATTGATATATGTATACATACGCAATATTTGTTAAAAAGTTATGATATGAGGTTTTTTTTTGTGATTTTAATTAAATTATACTTCTAATAGTTAACATTAATATTAATATTAATTATTCTGAAAATAATAAAATTTTAGGTTTTTCAATTTTTGTTATAACGTTTATTTGATTTTTTTTTTAGCAGTTAAAATTTTTAAATAAAAATTATAGTAAAGTTTTATAATTCTAAATTTTATATTAATTTATGATGCTATTATACATACCGGAAAAATAACAAATTATTTGCAATTACGTTTTATAGTTTCAAAATTTTTACCAAATTTGGTTTTACATTGTGTTTGTTTTTTATATAAATTGTTTATAATATTGCTGTAATATAATACTAGAATGAGATTGATTTTGTGAAGAATAAGGTAGAATTAAAAAAAATAAAAACAACTCTGAAATTATGGTTTTATTTAGAACTTTTATAAAAAGGAAAAATGTTAATAGGTTATAGAAACATAATATTTTATTAGATTTACGAAACGAATATTCTGCTAGTTTTAAAATAATACAATATCTATTATAATTTGCAATTTTCATAATATTCATTAATATAACAAATGATCTACTTAAAATTATATAAAATGCTAGGTGCTAATATTTAGTTATACAAAACTGCAAATAATACCTTTAAATTATCTAATTAAATTTAATTACACTGTATTTAATGTAAATATTTTAATAGTTATTAGCATGACGGTACAATTTAACTTACAATTATCATTTTCTGTTTTTCACTTATAAGCTATCAACTGACAAAAAAGCACCCTATTATACGAGCTTTTTTTTTTCAACCACACATACACATTGTACATACAATACAAATAAAAATATAGCATAGCACTATAAATTGCGGCCTCGCATAAGTGAACGGCCAGCCCTTATTTCCGTTCCGTCCCACGCGCTCGTATTGTCAATATACTCGATGGTTTTGCGTAGCGAAAGACATTCGAGTGTATGTGTGTGCGTGTGTGTGTGTGTGGATAATATATATTTTTTTCGCGAGCATTTTTTACGTTCTTTATATATGTATGCAAGAAATGTAGATAGATGTGTATATGTATTGGTGCCGGTGTCAAGCTGCGTGGTTTCCGTTCTCACGTGAACGTTTATTTTTGTGAAAGTATACGTTTATTATTATATTTTGTCGTTCGTCCTTAACGCATGATGTACTGCAAAATCGGAGATCAAACCGGAGACCTAATAGATATTCATTGTTGGTAATGCGTAATAATTATTGTCTGTATTTATCGGTTCTATGGTTATTTAAGAAACTGTGGAATTTATTTTGGATATTAGACAATATAATAAAACTGAGTTTCCAAAATTATAAGATAAAATAAAAATTTGATTATATAATATTATAAAAATAAAGTTGCATTTGTATGTTTGTCTATTTGATAGCTTACTTAAAAAAAAAAAACAACTAATCACAAATAATCTATAAAAATTATCAAAAATAATCTTTAAACAAAATGAAGTGGTTATAATATAATTAACAAGATTGATATAATGCAGAGTTAAAATAAAAAAGCTTTAGGATTAAGTTCTGTATATATTTTATTAAAATATCAACGTTTCGATATACTCTACATATATCTTTATTAAGAAAAAATAATGCAAATGACATAAATAATAAACAAGTAAAACATAGAAACAAGATACTAGGTTGATTGGTTTTTAAGTCAAAAAAAGTTTTGAAGATAATAATTGTGAAATTTAAAATTTATCTAAATAAGATAAAAGATAACGTTTTTTTTAATCTGGATCAATTATACAGATAAAATTATCTAGATAAATCCCAACACTGGATATAAGCAATCACAGGTTGAAGTTGCTGAAACTGTAGCTTCAGGTGTTCAGAAAGAAGTCTTCAGTTTTTAATAAATATAATTAAAATTTAACAAACTATTTTTGAACATGTTAAAAAATCTATCAGAATTCATTATATTAAAATTATAAAATTTGGTATCCTTATACTTATTTTGTTACCTAGTAACTTGTTTCTAAGCTCTGTTTATTTATTGTATGTATATCTTATTTGAGTAATTTTTTCCTGATGATGATGTACATAGAGTATGTCAAAACGTCGATTTTTAATTAAAATGTATATAGAACTTAATCCTAAAGCCTTTTTATTTTAAAATGATTGTTAATTATTATTTTTAATTAATAAAAGATATACTGATAATCTAATGAATACATATCTTTAGCCTATTAGATTATTTAATTTATCGTAAGCACGATAAATACATTAAATTTTTAATAATAATTTTTAACTTTATTGCAAATTTAACAGTAAAACTATATTAATATTAATTTTATAAAATTAATTTATAAAACCGTATTTTATAAAATTAATATAGACAGAAATACAAAATTCTATATGTTGTTAATATAAACCAACTTTATATATTGTCACAATTTGATTAATATACACTGTGGCAATTCTATGAATTAATTTTAAAATCAATTTAAATATAAAAAACAGTTACTGGAACAAATAATTACACAAAATTACATTTTACGTTTGTCTAGACACTTCATAAAATATCCAATTATTGCATATGTTTGTTGACATGTATTTAGTATATTTAAAAATAACATCAGCATTAAATTCGCTACAGTTTTCAATAGATAATAAATTTTTATGACAGTTAACCATTTGATATTATTTATTACATTTTTAAATAAAATGATTTATTATTTCTTTTAATAAAAACACTATATCCAATACATTTTATTAATTTTTTAATAAATATTTTAAAAATTGTGTTTTAAAAACTCTAGCTTTGTTCTAACAGAACACAAAACTAATTTCAAGATAAGTGGGGTAGTCTGAATGAACTTTTATGTCTTGTAATAAAAACTAATTAAGAAATAAAATTAAATATTGTGAGATATATTTCTTATATAATATTAATAATGAATTGCAATCAGGATATGGTATTTTTTGTTTTTTTAAATAACGTTAATAAAAATATTTAAAATTGTAATTTCGTCCTCAAAACATAGTGCACAGCCAGACAATTAATGTTAATATAACCGTATTAATGATATTATATATAAATAATATTACAAAAATAACTCAATAATAAATGCAATTATGCAGTCTGCAGCGAAATAAATTATTTTTTTTTTAGCAGTGACCTCGTCATATTACGTAACCTAACTCAATTTGCGAAGTTACTTTTGATCATTACGAACCAAAATAATAAAATAAAATTTTTGAAATAATTAGGTTTGTACGCCGGTTAATAATGAAAAAAAAACCGCGTGAAAAAAACAAACTGTCGAATGAATCACAAAAAGCATTTAAAATATACTTAAGTTACATAAAAAGTAGCAAATGGTAATTTTTGAGTTTACGGCTTTCGATAGTTAGGTGATTTGCTACGAGATGTAATCTGTTATTTTTTGCTGTGTAGGTAATTAGTGTTGCTACAGGTTATTAGGGCAGTGATTCCAAACTTTTTTGTACTACGGACCGGAAAATACTATTAAATAAATAAATAAATAAATAAATAAATATATATATATCGAGAACTATAGAACTATATTGGTTCAATTGGACAAAAATTAAACTAATTGTATGTAAATTATTTTTTCGTATTAGTGTATCTGTCATTTCATATGCATATTTATGAGAATTTAAGTAAAAACGTAATTAAAATAATATTAGTTATGTTAAATGTCATCAAGGTCATCAACTAAATTTTTTATTTACTTATTTAAAAGTAGAATAACGTTCGTACGTGATTCTAATTACCTGCATCATTATCATAATTTTTATGGTAACAGCTGCTGAAATTGTCTCCAAGTTAAATTATCAAAAATGACTTTAATTAGTCTGTTTCAATAAAAATATGCAAAATTACGTATATATTAGTTTTCAAAATGTCTAAAGCGGAATATTAGATTATATACTCGAAAATTGATCATATAACTAGTTTTATTTTCTGTTAATACATGGTGGTTCATCCCCTCGAGGACGGTGAAGATTTGAACAATGCCGTGGTAAAACCACGTAAAACCTATAACGGAAACTGAAGTTGAAACTGACGGTACAGTCTGATATGAAATGGTAGACCATCCAAGTCAGCCAAAATCGGCTAATGGCATGGTGCTACAGGTATATATACCAGATTGCAGAACAAAAACTGTCATTCAGTCACCAAGCACTGAGAATACTATCTACGATGTCTGCGACGAGGATAGATCTACCACGATATACTAGCCCAGAAATTCAATAAATACCGGCCGTTAGCCTAAAGATTACTAATATCCATATCATTAATAAACTAACAAACATTCAAATTAATACAATTATATTATTATATATTCGATTATAATATAGAGTGGATTTATGGAATCCAAGCCGAACGAAATGGCAGATCAAGCAAGCGAGAAGGCTAGCTTTAGCATTTTCCCTATTTGCATTAGAGCCGGGTCTCGCGCGCATAAAAATAAATCGTGTTAGCGTATATATATATACGGTATATATATAACGTATATACCCTCAACTGCATCCAACCGGAAGATCCATTTTTACGAGCGCCACTTCATAAAACGCTGATGCAGGTATTATAATTTCCAATGAGAGCAACCATCGTCATATCTATGCGGGACGGACGTTTTCTGCCTTTAATATTATTAATATTATTCCGGATTTTTTTATATATACTGTACTTTGTTCATAATTATTTGTGAATGTGTTGGAAAGATAAAGTGTTTTTAGTGTATCGAGAATTTGATATGTTTGTTAAAAAAATATAATTAAATTTGACGATATAAAAATATTCGTACGCTTCTAAAAGAGAAAAATAACATAGTAAAGAATATTTCTGAATTTATTATACAAAAATGAAAGCTTTAGGATTAAGTTCTGTATATATTTTAGTTAAATATTGACGTTTCAATATACTCTACGCATATCTTTATTTAAATAAAATATATACTGAGCTTAATCCTGAAGCTTTTTGTTTTAAAGAAAAATAAAGTAGCTGTTTTATGTTATTCAAACTTGAAATTATTTATTTATTTATTTAGATATGTATAACATATTCTATATAATCTATATAATATTCGCGTTTTCATTTAAATACAGAATCAAAATATTAATTTTTAATAAATTAACAAATTGGAAAAAATATTTCATTATATTAGATCCATATACAGTGTCCGCCAAAAAGTCGTATTTGAAATTTTTTTTATTTGTTTTTTTGAAAATTATTATTACGGAATTTTTTGGTGCTTGTTTAGAAACTAAAAGTGCATTAGCCGGAAGTATTTATAACACTCCCTGTATAAGTCAAAATCAATAATTATGAAAAAAATTCAGATTTACTTTATTTGTAAAAATTTGAAAAAGTTATTTGAAAAAAAAATTAGAATAAGATTTTAGGCTCTTACTCGGACTTTTATACAAAATGTGTTTCCATAGTCGACTTAAATTAAAAAAAAAATTAAAATACATAAATTTAAAGTGAATGTTTCAAATATAATATTTATACTCAAAATATGTCAGTAAAATTTTGTATTAAATATAATGAATTTGAAAAAATATAACAACTTCGTATTAAAGTGGTATCACTTATTTATGAAAAATTAATAAAATTTTCAATAATAACTGTTCGATAAATATTAAATAATAATACATGTAAATAAAATAATAATAAAAAATAACATTTGCAAAAAAAAGAACGTGCTCAAGATTAGTATATGATATATTTGTTATAAATTACAATGAAGTACAAATATGTTTAATCATATTGCTAACTTAATTTCACATATTTGATGAAAAAAATTATAATCCATTTCCACTTTATATGGATTACATTTCTGATAAAAATAAATGTAGGTATTATAGCAAATATCATTTGTTGATTTTCATCAAGCGATTAGAGAATTAACTTCTAACAGGCAAAATCCCTGATAAAATACTATCGAAAAATGTAAAATATAAAATTGTTATTCGTGTTAGAAGAAGAAACATTTTAAAAACAGAACAAAATTTAAAATTAGTAATTATTGATGCACCAAAAATATTGGTTAAAATCACAGTGGAAAATAAAAGATAATTAAATTTATTCTTTCTTTCTTAGTAATAATCAAATGTCATACATACCAAATATTTCTTCTTTAGTTGAAATAACTAAAAGAAAAATGTTTTAGATTTAAACCTGGTTTGGTAGAGTTTGGTGGTAAAGTGAGCACTATTCCATTACTAGCATAATGTAAACACTTTGGAATACTGAATACACTCTATATAATAGAATTTGTTGCAATTGTCAAATAATTGCTATTGTTAATTAATAGTTTTTTAATACGTATGAAACTTTATAAACGTACCAAACTATTAGCTTTGTGTAAATAGTTACATTACCAAACTTAGTAGGGTAGAGTGATTTGAGAAAAAATATACTAGTGTGCTCTACTACTAACTCTACTAACGTAGGCTTTAGTTCTGTTTATTTTCGTTAAAATTCAATTTTTCAAATTATCACTGAAGAAGGTCTACGCGTAAACAAAACTAAAACTTAAAATATTTTTTTATTATTATAATAAGTTCTGAAAGGTTTTTTTTACTTTGTTAATTAACCAAATTTCTAGTTTATAAAATATGTATTAATTGCAAACCATTATCAACTGATTTAAATAATGCTATTAAACCAAAATTATACACAGCCAACTGATACTGAATTAACGGAGACAAAAATTTAAAAAATAACTGCAAACACGTAAAGGTTAGGGCTAATGATTAAAATTTTGCTCACGTTGACAACCGTAAAAATATAAAAATGCTAATCAGTAGAAGGTCGAACGAGAATCGAAATAAATAGCATGGCACCGTGCTGTGGTGTGCCTTTTTTTAATGAAATCAACAGCTGCTCATTTATTACGATTATTATTCTAAGTGGGTTGTCATTGGCCATATTGTTAAAAATTACATATATAATCTCTACACACGACATGTTACTATAATTATTTAGTTTTATAAACACGTTAAATTTACTGTGTTGTTTTTATTTTTAAATTTGTACAATTTATGTTAAAAAATAATTGTAATTACTTTAACGATGTTTACAACAAATGTGTATTAAAATTACTAAATTTCTTTACAATTAATAAATGTTTCTGTGTAAGTATGCAATTAGATTTGATATTTTTTTTATCTGTGCGGATTTTTGAAATGCGATGCGTTGCGGTTCGGCATAGTTCCTCAAAACGTTGTTAACTGACCAACAACTGTTTTTAGTTGACAATTTAGTTGCTTAGTTATCTAATTGTTGTAATTAATAACTTTTTATGCAACTGGCCTTAATATATAGTTTGCTTTTAATTTTAAAAATTGAAAAAGAAAGAACTTATTCCGTATGACATAAATTTATATAATGTGTATCAATTATCAACATTTTAAATAAAATTCACATTCACTGTATACTCAAATAAAATGATAATAAAAATATTAAAAAAAAAAAATTCCATTACGCTTGAGGAAAAATCTTTTATGAGATAAATGAATATCATTATCATCGTCGTCATCATTCAAACGCACAAAATGTTACAATCAAATCCCATCCACTTCTAGTTGCGTATAACCGAACCAGATATAAAAGACATTTCAAAATAACAAAAGCCACTCAAAACCATACGTCCTCTGACATAATTAAAAGGATGTCAGCATTCAAACAGAGAGACAGACACATCATACAGTGTGGCTAGGCCTCATCAACAAGTCTGGATTCGGCAGAATATTATCTCATCAAAACTTTTATAATACTTGTTTATTTACATATTTGTCATTTTATATAATTTTTCGCACAATCGTGTTGTTATACGTATTAGTGTTGACAGATTTTGTAGAATAAATTTACTGTAGTTCGACCAGTGTCCATAACAATTAACAAAAACACTGTGTTATAGCCTAACGCGTGCTGTTAGTCAACTAAAACACGATGATAGTTGGTTCTGTGTTGGCCACAGCAGATTTTTTTACATAATTGTAAAAATACATGTTATACATACATACACAATCACGCCATGTACCCAAAAGGGTGTAGCACAAACTTTTTTCATCATCCCGAAATCAGTAGCTTCCAAACATTCCTATTCAAACAAGCAACTTTCGCTTCATTCACATTCATAATTTCTCTCATACATGCTCTTTTATTCCTACTATTTGGAAACTTTCGTTCACGCAAAACACTCTCAATCATACCACTCCAACTACACATCGGACGTCCACGCAAACGTATACCATCAAAATCATTCAAATAAATCTTTTTAACCAAACGTTTATTAGACATTACATGTTATGACACTATAATATATTAAAATACATCTTTAACAAATCTTATTGTGAATAAGTAATTAGTTTTTAAAACAAAAATTGTACTTTTTGATCTGGCAATAATGACATTTCAAAATAATCACAATATTAAAATTGCACTTATTATAGGAACAACGATAATTCGTCAGATACTTCAAATACAATTTTGTAACTAGTCACAAACTTAATTTTTTTTTTACTGGAGCAGGTAATAAATAACATTCCTTATCAAACAAGATTAGAAGTATATGGGTAAACCCATATATAGACTACTTTGACATTTCTCGGAAAGTTGGCAACACTGTATTTTAATAATATTATAATTTATGTGGGCAATAGGAGATACTTTTCTGAAAATTTGATCAAAATCGAATAAATAATGTAGCCACAATGAATTTTTTAAAAATTTTGTGATTTTTTTTTCTCGATAAGTTGGCAACACTGTATTTTGTTAAAATTGCATAATTTATTTAGGCACTAGGAAAAACTTTTATAAATATTTGATTAAAATCGGTTAAATAAAATGGTCAAAATAATTTTTTTAAAATTTTACTAATTTTTTTTTCGGAAAGTTGGCAACACTGTATTTTGTTAAAATTACATAAATTACATGAATACTAGGAGAATCTTTTGTGAAAATTTGAGTAAAATCGGTTGAATAACATGGCCATAATAAAATTTTTAAAACTTTAGTAATTTTTTTCTCGGAAAGTTGGCAACACTGAAAATTAATAAAATTATGTAATTAATGGGAGCATTAGGGAAATCTTTTCTGAAAATTTGATCAAAATCGGATAAATAACGTAGCCAATATGAATTTTTAAAAACTTTAGTAATTTTTTTCTCGGAAAGTTGGCATCACTGGAAAAAACAAAACCACATGACCATCTTGGGTACTAGACAAATTTATCCTGAAAATTTCATTAAAATCGGTTGAACCGTCTAGGAGGAGTTGCGGCCACAAAATTTTGACTTACGAGCGAGCGAGCGAGCGAGCGAGCGAGCTGACGACGCACACACATACACCCTCATAAACTAAGTTCAGATTCGTCATCTACAGGCTATATGAAGGATTTCTATACAATTTTTTTTTTTTTTTGAAAATGTTACAGACACCGTACCAAACGCTTTACTACTTTTCCTTGCAGTCAAAGTAGTAAAAATACATTACTTAACAGTAGAACCATTAAAATATAAATTTTTAATTTTCCTAGTTTGCTTTTGTCCATTCTTCATTCTCTACAAAATATATAAAAGACACGGATAAACCATTTAGAGAAAGGCTTAGGAGCATTTGAATGGTTTGAAGCACATAATAACCACTGATTAATAAAATACGGGTTCCTCGGAAGGACGTAGGGCAAACACGAAGGTCGGTTGCGTCAATCATTCGGGGGACATGAACCGCGTCCCATCCCGTTCGTTGTAGTGGTTACACATTCCTAGGTCCGGAGATAATTTAATTTAGCCCGTATTCAAGCCCGAGTGACATACGAAGCTGGGACTGGTACTGATCGATGAGCGTGGATAATCGTAATTAGATGTTCTTTCAATGATGAGTTACACTTATGGTAATGTGAGTCAACGAATTCCATGTTTTCATTGGAGCTGGAGCAGTATTATGTAAGTACACGGTGTTTAAAATATGGTAGGTGATTTGGATTGATGTTGACCTGTAGATTTGAAATATTTGACCCGGATTTTTAGTTATCTATGGTTGGGATTTAATTTTGTAGAAATCATTTTTGTTTATTGTATGTATTTGTAGAATGCATGTAGGAATGAGTGTGACTTATAAATTTTTAAAATAAAAAATGAAAACTGCTTTAGTTTAAAGTTCTGTATTAATATTTATAATCTTGATGAATACGAACGTTGAGTTCGTCGAAACCTCGATTATAAATAAATATTAATACTATAGTGAAGTGAAGTAAATAAATAAAGTAATACTTTTTTCACGAACATAAAATTTGAATATGAATTATATAAAAATAATGTTGTATGTTTATGATAATTAGCCAGCTAACTCTTTATATGTCATGTTTTTTTTTCGTAGTTTATTATATATTTTTCTTTTTAAATATTATTATATTTTCTTTATTAAATATGCAAAACTGTCTATGTTAATATCACGTTATCATGTATATTGTATTGCTAATCAGAATTATGGAAAAGATACATTTGTTTTCTTGTGTCATGTTAATTATTTGTATTTTAATTACGGCTAATTACTCTCTGGTGAGTCGCGCACGCAACTTTGTCGATAGGTAATTTGCCTTGAAACTACTGTCCCATATAGTCTTTCATAATCTACCATAAACAAACTGTTCATTATGCACAAGGATGCATGTAACTGCAAATTCATAAATTATAGATTTATATATATATTATATGTATGCTTAGCTGCATTGCATTGCATTTCACTTGGCAAATATTATTTTACCGTATTTTTAATTGTAATTTAATTAAACAATTATCAGTTTTACTTTCTTATGTAAAAGGAAGCAACTTATGCATGAAGTTATTATAAACAAGATTAAATGCATATTTAATAAATAGAAAAATCAAAAGACTTTAGGTTAAAGTTTTTTATTATAAATTATTAATTAAAGGATGCCAGATTTTATTTAATTCGGATTTTTATAATATCTTTTTCTTTATAAATTTATATTGCTCCCCTTTTCAATCTGCTGTTAATATTATTGGGGTTTCACAGTTAGTTTTTATCTAAACGTGTTGTACGATATCTGGATGGTTTAAATGTTATTATTATTATTAATATTATTATTAACATTTATTGATAACAATGATTGGAATCCGGCATAAAACAAAGAACACCATAACAGACAACGGAAAAGATGGTATGACAACATTAAGAAGATGGCAGAAGCAACTAGGACAAGAGAAGCAAAGAATAGAAATCGATGGATTCAATTGAGAAAGGCCTACATCCAGCAAGGCAGCATCCTAAACTAATGTAAAATCAAATTTAATTAACAGATTTTGAATTAACCATTTAACTATGTAATATAGACGCATGAACTTTTTATGTTCTGATAATCTTGTAGAAGCAGTTTTAGTTTTAGACTTATTAATGCAATAGTATTAACAAAAATTTTAGATGAGCAATATTATAATTTATTTCTGTAAATGTTTTCAAATTTTTATTGTTAGTTGATTTGGAACTACACAAAAATTACTTTCTTTAAATGAAAACTACATGATCAAATTTATTATAATTAAATTTTTTGTTTGCTTGATTATAATAATTATTAATTAGTAATTATTATATTAAAAAAATAAACGTTTTATATTATAGTTCTGTAATATTTTAATTAAATTCGACGTTTCGATACATTACATGTAAAATAACATGAAGAGAATAATTAAAAATAACAAATATATTAAACAAACAAAACATAGAAGTAAGTAATTAGGTAACGAAATTAAATTAAATTATTAATAAGAATATTTTTAGAATAAATATACGAAATAAACAAAATAATAAATAAAAATATATGATAAACAAATATTTTTAAAAAATCAATTTTTTTAGTTTGTATAATACATTGAATATTAAATAAAATATTTATACTAATAAAATAAATTGCATTGTATAAACTTGTTAGTTTATAAGAACAGACGCTATTTTGGTCTAATTTGGTTAATGTTTGCTCAGTTCAAGCGGTGATCGTGTCGCGTCGGTATGCTTGTTTTCGTATACTTAAAAGAGCATATATTTTGTAATAAATATATAATAATTATTAATATATCGCGGGTGTAATTTATATAAAAGACATTATAAGAATTATTAACATATTTGTGTGAAGTGATTTCAAGCCAGATTTTGGTAAAACAAATAGAACTGCAGGATCTAGCAACGTCGTCAATTCTCAGATTTTTCTTGGTAATACATTTTAATTAAATTAATAATATTGATAAATTGTTGTATTTTATTATTAAATGTCATATAAATGCAGATATACTAATCTAGATTTCAATAATATTCTTAAAATATTCAATTTAATAGTTAAAGTTCAGGTAAGAACGGGTATTATTCATGAGAATGAATTCTTTCTAATAGAATATTATATTTTTTTTACTACAACAGAAAATTGAAATTTGATATAAATAATTTTTCAAAATAATTTTAATATAAAAATTACACTTTATTATCTCATATTCCTCTCAACTCAATAAAATTTTGTGTTTAGTCTCAAACTGTTGAGTAATGAACTTATAAAATTTTGTTTAGTCAACAATGTTAGGTAATAATTTAAAAACTAAATACCGTAAGTAGTTTATAGTATTACTTATCAAGAAACGGATTTATAATGAATCTACGAGTTAAAGGACATTATATTTTGCTTAATTGCAATAATTAATATTAGCTTATTTTATAATTTCAAAAATTGCTTCACTAACAAATTATCAAAAAAAAATATATAAATTTAATAAAAAATTAATATATGTAAATTTTTTTTAAATTGAATGTTATTGAAAACTATTATACATATTACAAAAATATAAGAGTATAAAAGTTAATTTTTGGTAGAAAAAAATTTGTAATTTTTGTGAAAATTACCGATAATATTTTATTTATTGCACTCAGAAAAAAAAACTATTTCATGTAATTTGAAATTGATGATTAAATTTTATTAATTGATTTATTTAATTAGCTGGTATTTTTAATATTATTTTTATTTATATTTATTTTTTATCGTCTATATACAAATTAGTTGAAATCAAATTATTATTTCAAATAAAATTTAGATTAATTATGTGTAACTTTAAATAAATCAATGTACAAGAATAGGTAAAAATACGACAAACTAGAAAAAGTATCTAATTAAATAATAATAAATTTATCCTTGGAATAATTTTAAAATTAGCCAGTGAAATATTGTTATTTATTCTGTGGATATATTTTTAGCTAATCACAAATGATTTTTTTTACTTATCTTAAGAATAAATAATTGAATAAATAATTGAATTTGATGTTTTGTGTAATATGATTAGAAAGCTGAAAATCATCTATATTTTTTGTGGATAAAACAACTAAAGCATTAAAAAAATTATGTACAAATTTTTTTCTGTACAGTAATTATATATTTTCATTCAATAAAAAACTTTATCACACAAAATTAATTTATCTAATATTTCAACGTATATATTTTCTCTAATAAATTTGATTAATATTATCACTTATGATTTCTTAGCTTTGTAAATATTTTTAACATATATTCGAACATAACAGAACTATTAATCAACCATCAACATATCTGACACAATCAATTGTCGAAAAAGAAAAAAAAAAAACTAACAAACAGAACAGCACCAAAAGAATACCAGTTTGATAGAAAAATATGATTACCATTTTCTTATATCGCGTTCACCTTTTTTTTTGTTAAATGCAAACACCTCAAAAGCATTCATCACCAGCAAGAATCGAGGTGCCATCACTGTATAGCCAGCTTCCAAAAAAAACGAAACCTTGAACCATCAACACCATTAACGAGTACCCTTGAGACGAATTGTTAAAAGTGTGAAAAATCAACCTTCTCCCATCGAAAGAGAATCTAGCCACCATTGGCCAGCGCGCAAACTTACCTTACCGGTAGGGTTGCTTCAGGCATTGCATTTACATGACACAAGTCCGTATTTGTGACACCCAATTGACACCGCATAAAGGGGGTCACGTGGGGGTCATCGGGCTTCATAAACTACTAAAATAGATACTTCTGCCACCCCTAGAGCCGTGCAGTTGTACAATGGAGTTTTTCGGGTGCGGTGTATGGGGCGATGGTGAGAAACTGTTTGGATGACAGTTGGTGGTCTTCACCAGATCGTAATCCTGATGTAGCTACGCTGTAAAAATGTTTTACGAAATGCGTGCGGCTGCGAAAAAAAAAACGTTTCTGGGGTAACGACTATGCGTTTCCGTTTACATGGCATCGTGCCGATACGCAGCGTTATGTCTCTTGCGTTACTCGCGCTCACTTCAGAAGTTCCTAATCAGTTCTGCAATTTAATTTTCTGATATCTATTTAAATATTAGAATTTACCAAACTACTTGTATACAGTGCGAGTGTAAAGTCTGGAACTATCGCAATAAATCTTTTATTAAACGTTTTTGAAAAAAATCCTCGAACAAGTCAATTTTTATCTTAAATGAGACATATTTTACTGTAATCGTCACTTAAAGATCGTCTTTTGTTTTTGAGTTATGACGTAAGCGATAAATTTTTTAAATGAAAACCTATATTTTTTATTATTGATCTTGGTAGTACTTTTTATTCCGTTACCAACCATATAAAATTTTAAATATGTTACATTTGAAAAAAATTGAGAAAAATAATCTTAAAGTTTAAATATTAAAAACTAATTAAATTGGCAAAATGAATATAGTTATTAGTGTATAAAACAAAAAGAATTAGAGTAAAATATGTCTGATTTAAAAACGTTTAATAAAAGATTTATTGCGATAGTTCTAGACTTTACACTCGCACTGTATATTACTTCAAAAATGCAACTTTAAACTAATAATTTGCGAATTGATAATAAATTTTAAATATGGCTTCCGTCAATTACAAATTTATAAATTTTATAATCTAGTTACTTATATTGTTATCTAGTAAGTTGTTTCTATGTTCTGTTTATTTACTGTATATGTCATTTGTATTTTTTTTATGATAATGTACATAGATTAATTAATAGAGAACTAAATCCTAAAGCCGTTTTATTTTAATAATAAATTTAATTACAATGAATGATAAAAAACATTTAAATTAGGTTATAATATTTTGATATAATATATATTATCTGACTATCTATATACATACATATACGGGTCTATTTTGTAAAAAAAAAATATTAAAATTAAATTTAGGTTAAAATAAAAATTTCAGAATTTATTAAAACGATTACTATGTTATGTAAGACAATTATTGTTAGAAAGTTTTTTTTTACACAAATGGATTCGGTAGCGAAAACCATCAATCCAGTAGATGCTAGATATATATCACTTTTCAAAGTGTATTTAGACGAAACAAAAACAACACAAACATCCATGCTCCAAGCGAGATTCGAACCCGGGCCCGCACGTTAGAGAGTTATTTAATATCAAATAGATTGCGTTAGTTCTGAATATCTTTTTTTAAATATATTGTTTTATATTTTAGTTTTATATTTACTGGTTTTACAAATTTATTTTTACAATTAATTCAATGAGTAACTATATTTTAGCTTAATACGATGAATTTATCTCTCACACTTTATTCGCTATAATTAATCTGGTTATGATTTATATAGGTCACTTAATTGACTATTTCTAACAAGAATATAATTCAATTTAACTAATTAATATTAATTTGAATGTGATTAAAATCGTTTTAGTACTGCTGGTACCGTCGGTTCGGTAATGTTATGTGCGAGGGGCTATAGTGTGTGTGCTGCGTCACGCATTTAACACAAACTACAACTCTCCGAATTCGAATGTTTTTGCTATGGAACAAGTGAAATGACCAGAGCCAAACTTGGGGCCCACCACTCTCGGCGCTCGGCCTCGTACACGGCCAACTATAAATTTAAGACTGCGAGAGAGGGTATTCGCAGTTCTAATCGAATTTAGCTCTCCCGAATTTAGTACGGTACGCTTCATATACAACCGGACTCACTTATTCTGATTTATTTCTGGGTTATATTAACCCCGCGCGCCAGTATATGTATGTAAGAAACTGCCCTCGAACTACACTAGCTTCATTACTAAATTGCGCAGACTTTGGTATTTGTTTGTTATCGATTCAAATCATAATAAATTACAAATTCTAAAAAATTAAATTTAGAGAAGTATGTTTCTAATTTTTTTTCTTTTAAAACATATTTTTCTTATTTCTTTAATATTATAATATACATAAATAACAAACATATTTGAAAATTATAGTTTGGAATACGTGTGAATTATAGCCATAACATACGAGTACAATATTAGTATAGTTTTTCTACGATTATACAGTGAAAAAAATTTAATAATAATAATAAAGAACTTTATTTAGCAAAGCTATTCCAAATTACTTTTACAAATTTTTACATATATTAATACATTACGAGTGATTTCTATTAGTATATAACATAAATTGCCTTAACTCTACTTTAAATTTCTTAAGATCTAACATTTTTATATTATTAGGTAACTTATTATATTCACTAACACCTTTCACTAATACTGATTTTTTTAATTGTTCATGTTTTTTGAAATCAATATGGAAATGACTAGCACTTCTAGTGTTGTAATTGTACATTTCAGAATTTTTTTTATTAAATTTTAATAAGTAAGAAGGTGCAATTTTACTATTAATTTTATGCACAAAAACCAGACAGTTATACATAATATATCTATCCACATTCATCCACTTTAACTCTTTTAACATATCATCAATCCTACTGTATCTATCTTTATTCAAAATGTGCCTCATTGCTTTATTTTGTAGCTTTTGCAGCCTATCAATATCCCCCCTATTACACATAAGGAGAACTGACGCTGCATATGTAATATGGGGGAGTACAATAGAATTATAAATTAATATTTTAGTTCTAGTAGACAACATTTTTCTCATTCTTCCCAGAAAATTAACTTTCTTAGATACTTTTTTACATATGTAATTCATATGTTCACTAAATTTTAACTTCCTATCTATAATAATTCCCAAATACTTAATACTTTCTACTATTTCAATATTCTCATTTCCAATCATAATTTTGTGATTACTATTTTTTAATTCTTTCCACAGATTTTCAGATCCCAACATCAATACTTTACTTTTATTTATGTTTAATTTTAATTTATTAATTTTTAACCATTGATCTAGTGTATTTAATTCTGTATTTAATGTATAAATACATTTTTTAAGATCACTTCCTGCTATATACACCATCGTATCATCAGCAAATAAACTGTAATTACAATCTATAAAATTTTTTCCTATGTCATTAATGTATATTATAAATAATATTGCACCTAAAACAGAACCCTGCGGTATTCCCATTTCCACCATACTTTCTTCTGAATACACATTATTACATTTTACCTTTTGCTTTCTACCAACCAAATAATTTTTAAACCACTCTAAACATGTTCCTGTTATTCCATAATTTTCTAATTTTTTGACAAGCTTTCCTCTGTCAATAGTTTCAAAAGCACGTTTTAAATCAAGGAACACTGCCAAAATGCACTGATTATTATTATCTATGCATGTCACCCAATCATTCAACACACATTGAAATGCAGTCTCACAACTATGATTTTCCCGAAATCCTGATTGCTGTTCTATTAAAATATTATTTTTTTGTAAGTGTGTCATTAACTGTTCATAAACGGCTCTTTCCAATATTTTATCTATAACTGGCAACAAGTTAACAGGACGGTAGTCTTCAATCTTATTGCTATTTTGTACTTTTTGTACAGGTACAATCGTAGATATCTTAAATTTATCAGGTACTACTCCAGTTTCCAGGGAATTATTTACAATATTTATTAACTTATCACCTATTACATCAAAATTGTCTTTTATCAACCATGTACTTATCTCATCAGGGCTACCTTTATTATTTAAATTTATTACTATCTTAAATAAGTTATCATACTCTAATAATTTAAAATCTTTTAACATGTTATCTTTTACAATTAAATTAGATCCATTGCTACTAACATGATTAGTATCAATTGAATTCACTATTTCTTTTATACTTTCGATATAATAATTATTGAAATTTTCAGCTAATTTTTTATTATCAGTACATATATTACCGTTAATTTCTATGTTATTAAGATTACATTTTCTATTTTTTGATACTAAATTTTTCAATGTTTTCCACATATCTTTACTACTGTTTTTACATTTGTCAACACTGTTTTCATAGTATAATTTTTTTGCATTTCTTATTTGTTCTGTAACACTATTACGTATATATTTATAATTCTCCCAGTCACCTATTGCTTCAGTTATACGAAATTTTTTTAGTGCTCTATCCCTACTTCTAATTACATTTTTAACGTTTTCTGTTATCCAAGGTTTATACTTATTTATATTTTTATTGATTGTGATCTTTGGCATAAATTTATCAATGGCATTTATGAATTGAGTATAAAAAGTATTATATTTTTCATTTAAATTTTGCTCTCTGTAATTAAATTCTATATTTACTAAATATCTACGAAAACCTAATCTATCTTGCAATTTTTTCCTTACTATTTTATTTTCTAAAAAGTTCTCAGTATTTAAATTAATTTCAATTAATGCATGATCAGCAATGATGGGTTGATGCACAACACATTCTATATTATTTCTGTTATTTGTAATTACTAGATCTATGCATGTTTTACTATTAAAGGTGAAATGAGTATAATCATTTATAAGTTGAATTAATCCATTGTCATTGAGCAATGTATAAAGTCTTACTACTTGGGCATTATTAATGTCAAAAACATTAATATTAAAGTCACCTGTTATAATAATATCCATACATAAATTTTCACAGTAATCTTCTATAAAATCTATAAAAAAGTCTAAAAATTCCACTAAATTGCCACTTGGCGATCGATATACACACACTATTATGACATTCTTTTTATCTATAATTACTTTTAACACTAATACCCAATAATTATTATCAATTTCAATTTTTTGAATCAGTGTGTATGCCAAATTGCAGTACAAATAACATGCAACACCGCCTGTATACCTACTATTTGAATCAGACCTTAAAACTGTATAGTTTTCTATTTCAACTTCATTGTCTTCTATTTCGCTAGTTAATCTAGTTTCAGCCACACACACTATCGAAAATTACTTTAAAACCAATGTTTTTACTATGAATTCAAAAGTAAATAAGTATATTTTTGATCTGTAAAATTGAATTTTTATAATAAAAATAAATTTTTTAATAAAAATAAATAATATAGTAAGTTATAGTATTTATAACTATTTTAAAACATTTTTAATTATTTTTTTATTATTCCATTTGGGAAATAATATATATTTGAACTGAAAATTTTTAATAATTTTTACTTAAATTTTTTCCAAAAAATACTGTTTCTAAATAATATTGGTCTGTGTAGGGATGTATCTACTCTCCGCCCCTAACCTTAAGTATCAATAACAATGTTTTCATTAATTTTTACGTAAAAGAAATATAAATTTTTAAAAGTTGTTGGAATTGACTGATCTTTTCTCAACGACTAAAGTTTACGTAGATAAATAGTATCGGTCTGAATATTTTTAGTTAAATAAAATAGATTTAATCGCCAGTGTATTGTTTACAATTTTTTTGACCAAAAATACACAACAAAAATCTATTAACATAGTACAAAAGTAAACAAATTAAAATTTAATTTTTTATTCTAATCTATCTAGCAATGAATATGATTATATTAACCTTCTCTAATGATCTGTATTTCCAAAATTTTATTTATTTTTAAGATAAATAAAAAAAATCAAATGTAATTGACTAAAAATGTGTCCTCAGAATAAATGACAATATTTTAAATTATTTTAAGGATAAATTTATTCCAAAATTTGGAATTATTTGGCCTAAAGAAATCAAAAATTAATCATTTTACTTTAACCTACTTAACAACATAATTATTTTTTTAAATTGAAAATATAACACTATTTGCTCATTAATGTGTTCGTCAAATCCTATTTGTCTAGACAAAAGAGATTTTTCTAAAACAACTATTTACTTCCGAAATTTATTATACTGATATCGTTAAGGTAAGCGTCCACGATGAGATGAATATCTCATGAGATCTATGTCTCATGAGTCACTTATTTTGTATGTGTTTCCACTGAATGTGAGATATACAACTTTTATCTCATGAGAGTTTGGTTAGATGAAACTTTTGTCTCATATGTCTCACGTAGCTGTCCTTGAGATATTTTTGTGTATCCACAGTGAGTTACTTAACAAGTGAGATATTTTATTTTAAAACTATAGTTGAAATATGGTTTCTAAAGAACAAAAACGAATAGCTGCAGCTTGTTTCATAATTGCGTCGTTAACAAACAAAACAAAAAAATCACACAAATGTTGGTTATGTGAGTGGATAAAAAAACGAGATGAAAAAAGTTTAAAAAAAAATCTATTAAATGAATTAAGAAATGAATATGAGGAATGTTACAAAAATTTCGTACGAATGTCCTGGGATGTTTTTAATCATTTATTAAACAAAATAAAATTTAGAATAGAAAAAAGGACACATTGATATATATATATATATATATATATATATATATAATATATATATATATATATATATTATTTATATATATATATATATATAATATTTATATATATATATGCACTGATGTTGGTGACAGTTGGTGATAATGGTTAGTGAGCTGAGCTTGGCGAGATAAAAAAAACTCACGTGCAGAAGGTGATACAAAAATCTCATAGTAGATGTCTCGCTGAGACATCTCTCAAGAGTTTACACGCAGAGAGAAAAAAGTTTCATGAGACAATCTCTCATGAGATATTTAACAGTGTCTCACATCTCTCATCATAGTTTCCACTACGACATTTGTTTGTTTCGGAGATATTTATCTCAAGAGACAAAATTCTTATGAAAAAATCGCATCGTGGATGCTTACCTTTACACATAAAATAAGAGCATGTATAAGAAGTATCATAAATGTAGATGCAGCAAAATTTACTTGTCTGGATAGAAATGTTTGGCGGAAAATAATTTAGGCATAGTGGAAAGAGTTTTTGCAACACATTTTAGGTACATGGCGTGATTATGTTTGTATGTTACATATATTTTAAAAGGTTATAAATTATACGTATATTAAGAATAAAGTTATAATTTGCATATTCGGTCTTATTCAACGATTTTTTTGCATAACTTAATTCTAATTTCCACTTATAATTAATGACACATTTAACAGATTATATATTTAATAATGATTGATACGTACTTTACGCAAATATAAAATAAGCAAATTGATATATTAATCAAAGCAAATATTCTAATGAATATGTTAAATGAATATATCAAAGTATATATTACTATTTTTAAATCTTTATTGATCTATTATGATATGAAAAAAAAAATTGAAATAAGATTTTTTTCTGTATAGAAATAAGACTCCTAAGGTCATGCAATTGTAAAATGTCAATTTCTTCGTCAGTTGCTCCATAGTTCAATCTAAAAATAATATTTTCATAAAAATATTCCATTGTTTTATTAAAAAATTAAAATGACGTATAGTTCAATAGTTTTGCTTTTTTTAAAGGCAAGTATTGATTAGTTTACATTAGAATATATTTTGGTGATATAATTTGTTATATATTATATTGTATTATTATGTCACTCCCTTTTACTAGAAAATGTAAACCTGTAACAGCTATAAAATGATAGAAATCAAAGGAGATACGTAATATTAAATCATAAAAAATGTTTATGTGTATTTATACATGCATAATAAAATATCGTAATTAATTAAGCTGATAGAAAAACCATGTTTTGCATGTGATATTTCAAATGTTACATATATTTTTTAATGTTCCATTCTTTCAAAAATGTTCATGTTAAAAAATGAAATAACAGATAAGCAAGCATTATTTAATTAAAAGAATTTGATAAATGTATACTTGTAAAAATTTAATTTAATTTTTGTATAAAAAAAAAATGAAATAAAATACATATAAAGAAGTTACTAAAATAACAAACAAAATTTAGGATACATATTTTTAAACATTATACAAAATATTTTTTAAAAATTATAATAAAATAGGAAAACAATTCTCGAGTATTATTATCTAATTATAAATATGTTAATTTGTTGGTATTCAGTAATAGAATAATACAATCATTTGCTATTTTCAAATTCATGCATTTATATAAAAAAGCAGTTTTCATTGAAATAAATATAATTTAAGAAACTGATCGTATATTAGTATATTTTATTATTAAAAAATATTGTATGTCCCTTGTTTGGCTGTGGGCTAACAACCCGCACCATTGACAATGCAAGTAAAAATTGTTAAGAAACTATATGTTCAGCTTCTCAAGCATGTAGCCCCATATTCCACCTAGGAATTACGGAAACTGACAATGATGATAAAATATTAATTTTATATAAATTAACTTTATAAATAGATTTTCATTAATAGAACCTTAAAACATAATATTTTTGTGTGCAACCGTGTACCTGCACAGCATGTCACCACGACAAATAAAAGTCTTTCGAACACGCAAACAATAAAATGTGTCGACAAGATTTGGACCTTCCAAAAGCAAGCAACAAGACAGCACAGTAGCTGTTCCTTCCAAGGGGGTACAAGATTTCTTAAGCCTCATTTCGGACCGAATCATTCGCCGAGTCCAACTTGACAAATCCCGTTCATTCGGGGGCCGGACAGGTTGACCGTTGGCGCAGCCGAGCCGAGGCCGGGGAACCTAGCCCCGGGGTGCCCTAATGTCCGTGAGAACACCGCTAATCTCGGTATCATTACGAGGAACGGGGGTCGATCAATTTACATCTCAACAACACACGCATATACATACATATACAACAAACGCAAGTGCCGGGGCTCTAACGTTTTACGGGCAGCTGGGATGGAGCCGCCCAAGCGTAAATGCTTTTTTATTTTTTGCTTTTTCAAGTTGCGCTTGCTTTTGATTCAAACACTCGCTCTGACGGGGATTGAGACAGTGGCGATCGGGAATTAACGACAATTATATGCGTATAGGGATTAAGTAAAAGTTTTACTGTTGTGTGTGTGTGTATATATATATATATTTATATATATATATATATATATATATATATATATATATATATATATATATATATACAAACCTATTATTTAGATATAGTTTCTTAGTTTGCATAATATACGTATACAAATTTTTTACGGTAGCCTGTTTTTAATTTTGGTTATTATGTGTCCTTCTAATTATTTTGATCCTTTACAGTCAAATTGACAGAATATTTTTAAGAGTTAATGAATACTTGTACTAGATTATATCATTAATACAATACTTTTAATGTTTTCATTTTTTTTTTGATATTTATAAAAAAAATTATAACTGTACAAAATCTTTCAGAACTCATTATATAAAATAAAACTGCTTTAGATTAAAGTTTTGTAAAAATATTTATTTATAATCGACGTTTCGACGAACTCAAGGTCTGTCATCATCAGAAAAACTGACATAAATATGCCACCTATTTACAAAATTATATATATCATAAAAATATGAAAAATTATAAAAAAATATTTAGCCACATTGATGGAAAAAATCTTTTTTTTTATGAAACATATTTATTTTGCAAAATATTTGTAAAACACATCAAAATGACATTTGTAAATTATTGAATCCGGTTGGCAGATCTTTACTAAAAGTTGAACAAATTGAAATATTTACTGCCGCAGCTTAAATATGAAATTTTATAACAATTCGTTCAGCCGAATTTGCTCTACATCGCGCTAAAAGCAGTTGATTCGTGTTAATAAAAACCTAATTCGTGCTTATCTTAAAAATCTCAATATAATATGTCAAATTTGGTAAGATTACAATACCTCTCTTATCATATGTAATATGACGGTCGGTAATAATGCTGTTTATATATAATTGAATTAGAAACCAAACTAATCAAACCAATAATTTCAGAAAACAGTACAGTGCTTACAAAAAAATGTGTCAAAGTATTTCTATATGTTAAAATGCTTATGAAAAGAATTAGACTTACATCACTAATATTATTATTAACTAGTATTATTATATTATTACTAAATTAAAAAATAAATTTTATTCGAAAATACTTGTATATAAAAAAGTAATTTAATATCTAAAAATATAAATTAAATGATTTGAATGAAGATGAAAATTATTTATTTGACGTAAATTAAAATATTTTCAATCATTTAATCGTAAATTTCTGTCAGAAATCAATTCAAAATATGACAGTCAATTACGAAAATAAAATGAAAATTGTGAATGAATATTTCCAGTAAATTTCACAAATCATAAATTAAAATATCACCTCGAAAAATAAAATCTGAACATTTTTGATTACATTTTAATGTTGAATTTCAATCAAGTCTTGCTTACAACACCAGTCAAATAAAATATATTTTAACAATACCCGAGCACAATAAGCAATACTGAATCATTTTCATCATTTCACAATTATTACCATAACCGAAAACACAATATTTAATGATTATTCTAATTTTGTTTCGCATTGTATTCATTCTAATTTCATTAAATATAAATAAAAATAAATATTTTTTAATGTAGTATGTATGAATTTTTTGTTTTAAAATTTGAAATACAAGAAAAAGAAAGATGTAATATGCCGAGATAGGTCAGTTTTTAATTAATGAGAAAAATCTCAGTACTAAAAAATGTATCTTCTTTGCTCTGAGCGCTACAAACCTTAAATTTTTTGAAATAAAAGTTGTATGCGCTGTTTTTTTTTAGAAGCTAGGGCATCAGTATAATTTGATTTAGAATAAATAAAGATCGCTTTCTACTCTTCGTAACATGCATACTTTTTATTTTACTAAAAGTCATTATAATTTCCTTTAAAGTGCTGTATGATGTTCACAAGCAATAAAATTAAAACCGTAATTTATTTAGATTTGGTACTTCTACTGTTAAATTTGTAACATTTATTATAATATATACTAAAAAAATATTACTTTAAAACTAAAGTTTTTACTGTTAAATTCAAAAGCAAATTTTTGATATTTTTCTTTCTTGATAGAAATATTTAAATAAAATTAAATAACAATAAATTAAGTATCACCATTGGTATCACTAAGTTTTGTATGAAATTATTTATTTATTATTTGGTTTGGAAACAAAGCGTTTTTCTGAAAAAAAAAAATTGAAGTGAAAAATTATTAATAATTTTCAATTCAAATACTTATATATTTTTTCCCAAATTTAATAGTAAGAAAATTTATAAAAAAAGTTTCAAAACGGTTATACTATAACTTACTGTTATTTATTTCTATTATAAAAACAAAAGTATGCTTGCTTGTGAATTAATACTAAAAACGCTGATTTTAATGTAATATTTTCTTTAGTATACCATATTCGTACAGTCTACTATTTAAAAATTTCTGTCGCTGACAAACAGCAATTTTTCCAAACGGATTTAAACTAGCTGTATACTCTTATATATTTTTTGTTATACAACAGAAGTAGCGGGCAAAGAATGGTCAAAATCCCGGTCCACAAAACAATTGTACCAGCTCAGCCAAAAGAATAATCGTCACGGGCAAATTGACCATCGCTCGTCTTGGTCATGCCGTCATTGGTGCCTGCGTTTTTTTTTTTTTTCTGTTTTTGACTTTTTCTCAAAACAAACGAAAGGCGAATCGATGTTTCATTGCTTGATGCAAGATGAAGATTTTTGCCACACTATTGATAGCTAGAATTTAACACTTTAATAATAAATACTTTCATCTAGTAAAAAACTTTCAGAACTCATTATATTAAAATCAAATGGTTTTAGGATGTAGTTCTGTATTAATATTTATTAATAATCGTCGTTTCGACAAACTCAACGTACGTCTTCATCAGGAAAATGATACAAATGACATTTACAGTAAATAAACAAAATATAGAAACAAGTTACTAGGTAACAAAATAAGTAACTAGATCATAAAATTTATAAATTTTTAATTAAAAGAAACTAAATTTTATTTAAATCAGTGCCCTAGTAAAATGAGAATTTTAACTATGTTAAAATAATTTTTTTCAATATTTTTAATTAAATTTAAATTTTATTATTGACATATTTGGAAATGTATTTATGCAGTATTTGAATGCATCCCATTTTATATACTCCGTTATCTTTCAGATCATTTTAAAAGTAATTAACATATCAATTAAATATGTATAAATTTTATTTAAATTCAGTTAATTCGTTTATCAATAAATTATTAATGTTTTATTTATGATTATATCTCAGCAATCTGTATATCAATTATTATCAGTTGCGTTGTATGTTCACATGTCAATATCATAAAACTGACAGTCATAATGATTAAAATTCATTGATTTTTGGTGCAACGTAAATATTTTAATGACATATTAATGTAAAAGTATATAATTTTTTTATATAAATAAAATGTTAGCAAATGAGAATTAAATTAAAAACTGATGAAAGCTAAAAAAAATTACAAAATAAATAAATTTATAATTTTTATTAAATATACATATTAAAAAAATTTTTTTTAATATTTCTTGTAATTAAATTAAAATTCTAGTTTGATTTTAAACAAATTAAATTTATTTTAATAGATTTCATTATGTGTAATTTATTGAAAAATATTTTATGAAAATTTGCTTCTTGTTACAGAAATCCCAATTTAACAAAATATTTACAGTAGATTGAAAAGAGGAGTAATAAAAATATACAAAAAATATTTTTATAATTTTTAAATTATAAATATAATATGTATTTTCTCGACTGTAAAATTGGTAATAAGAATAAAACAACTACTCGGGCTCAGTCAAATAAATTATAAATCTTTGTAATTTTGTCACTTGCAGTTTGTTATCTAACAACTGGTTTTGTTTGTTTATTATTTATGTTATTTGTATAACCTTTTTCCTAATGATAATACATAAGTTTAGTATACCGAAACGTCGAATTTTAATATAAAATTAAACAGAACTGCAATCTAAAGCTTATTTATATTAATAATGATATCTTTGTTCACAGGCAATATAATAACGTTAATATCTATATTTTGATAATAATTTCAATTGAAGACTTTGTTTTATACTGTTTTATACTCGGTTTTAAGTTTTATAAATTTATTAAAATAATTTATTGGCCGATTTCGGCAGTTAAGCCATTATCCAAAAAAATACATAAATTCAAAGTTTAGATATTAAATACACAAAAATATCTTAGCTTTTAATAAAATGTATTCTTAAAAATACTGTACCGAGAAAGCAAAGGATTAGGTTTAACCTTCTCAGAAAATTTGAAATTAAGAATGCGACACATAAAGTTGCAAATTTAAGGAACGAACATTTAGATTTAAAAAATTCCACATTGTTAGATACATTCATACGCAGATAATTAACAACCCTACTGACTTTTGTTAAAAGCTTAGATATTGTTGTGTATTTAAGATCTTAACTTTGATAACATTTATTTATTCCTTCTGATGATGACTTAACTGCCGAAATTAGCTAAATAAAATTGTGAAACTTAAAACCCAAGGTTTTTATTTGTTTATACAATATTTTAATAAGCTTAAAGAATATTTTTTTAATTTCAAGATTAGGCGATTCTAATATTTTGACGACGGTAATAATAAAAAAAACTCTATTTACAAGTAGTTCGGTTTTAGTAAATCGAGTGGCAAAAACCAACCAACAATCCTCTCTACCGCGCACTTTTCAGCGCATCGTTAGTTCATCATCATCATAGTCGTGACCATATGTTATTTTTCATCCGCGGTTATGACATACAGGCGAACAAGTGACCGCCATTTGTAACGTGTCAGCGTTGATAACGAGGCGCCCGCCGTCGACACTGTCCATGCCTCCTCCTCCCCCGACCGACGTCGCGCGTCGCTTTCGCCGACGCCACACCTCGCCGCTGTCCGGGTGCGTCGCTCTCTTCCGTTTGGCTCGTAAAACGCATTTTCATAAGGACGCAGACACGTGCCGGAACGGAATAAGCCGTTGTAGAGATTTTGAGTAGCACGGGATTATGATTGAGTAAGGATTGAGTTTGTAAGAGGAGGGCTTTATTTTTTTTTTCTCTTAGGGTGGATTGTCTTGAATAATCTGATAGCAAATGTCTCAGCAAAATTTTTAACTTCGTTCGTTTTTTTTTTCATTTGGAACAAATTGCGATTTGATTATTGTATATAAAATGCATTATAATTTTAAGCAGAAATAAATAAAAATAAGTATAAAAGAATTATTGTTAAACAAACTTATGACACTAAAGATTATATACAAACAATATATTAAAAAGTAATATTCTATTTTTGATTATGTTTGTATGTATTTCAGTAATCTAATTAATTGGAAATAATTTTCGATAGTAATTATTAATAGTAGCTCAGTGGTAGAGCAGCCACCCGGCAAGTGGAGTGATCCTGGTTCGATCTCAGGTCGAGGTGATATGAAATTTTTCATTTTCAGATTATTAGTTTAATCTATGCTAATATTTGAATACTCACATACTTATAATTATTAATATTTTTAAAGATATTTGTCCTTGCGCCTACTCAGTATTATTTCATCACTTAATATAAATAAAGAATTTTATATATCATTAACATTAACAACAAATAAATATATGTCCTACATAATTACCATTAGCGTGTTGTCCAGAGAAAAAAGAAAGTTAACAATTAATATAATGTTTTCAATATAAGTACATAAATAAAAGTTAAACATTTGTTCTTGTTGTAACAGTTAAATTGTGTAAGTATATTCCCCGCATACATATACAACTACTTAACAATGATTGTATATAATATTCCCGCGTATTTACATTCACAGTAACCAAACATCAAAAGATTTCAATAGCAACATGAATGTTTTACAATTGTGCAAAGCAAATATGCTTATTCTTTGCATGCTATTGCGAGCAAACCAGTGGGGTGGCCCTATACAACCCCACGGAATCTTTCAACAATTTTTTTCATTTTCGTTATTCGGTCAGCGATGAATTCACAGCCGTGCAAATAGTGCCTTTTAAATAACTTTAATGGTAAAACACTCTGACAGCTGCCAATCACAACGGCGTATCGAGGCCCAATTACATGGACGTTTCACTCTCTCCGTGCCAACCCTTTTTTCGGGGGGGAAAAGAGCTACTAACTATTACCATCTGAATTGAATTCCTAATTTCGTTGCTGAATAATAATTCGAGAGCGAGCGAGTTGAGTTTGATTGCAACGGTATAACGTTAACAACTTTGCGTTTCTATGTTCTGAAATGCCGCGACGCGCCGCGCCGGGGTAAGCGTCGAATCGCATATCAGATCAACACCCGACGATGCTGCTGTTGGCGTCGTGGCACCGGGAATTTCAATGGCTTTTCATCGACTGCACGACGCGATTTTCTCGACGCGTTACAGGATGCGTATGTTCGATTTCTATTTGAGTTTACGAAAAAATACTGCAATAAATTGTTTTCAAGTAAATTTGATAAACACAACAAATTTAAATTACTATATAGGCAGTTAAATTTTAGATGATTTCTTTATTTAATTAAATAATTACATAAAAATTAATTGAAATAAATTGTTATTTCAAATAAAATAAAAATAAATTATCTAAAATTTTTAATAAATTGACGAAAAAATTATTCTCACTTGAAATGATTTTTGTCAAAATTGCTTTTGGCGTTTACTTAAAATTACTTATTATTTATTTGAATTTTGTAATATTAGATATAAAAATATATCAAAAATAGAAACACTATTTATGTTTGATAAGATATAGAAATAAAAATTTAATTTAAAGCAAAAAAATAAAAGCATTTTTTCATAAAAAAAAAGAGGTGAAAATACGGGCCAAAATATCTTATATAAATATACCAAACGTAATTGTGTAATTTTCTAATTAGATTTTTCATAGAAATATTCGGAGAAAAATTTATTTCGGCATAGTGGAAAAAGTTTGTGCCATACTTTTTTTGAGTAGATAGCGTAATTATTTATGTATGTATGTAAAAACCTTCTCAAAAAATTCAAACTTTGTTTTTATTAAATTAAAATCCAATATATTTATATTAAAATATTATAAAAATGTTAAATTATAAAAAATACAATTTTTAGATGTAGAATGTAATTTATATGCTAAACAAATGAAAGATAAAACTGTGAAAATTAAGCACGAATTAATCTTAGTATGCAAAGTAATTCTGTATTGGTATATCAATCATATTTTAAAATTAATTATGTGAAAGTAATGTATATTTATAAGAAAATATTCTATTTTATTTAAAAAAAATCAATATTTAATTGATTAATCAAACGATAATTAACAATCAATCATATTCTATAAATAATCTAAAAAATAAAAAAAATCATTAAATCTGTGTATAAAAGTAGTATTTGCAATTACGCTTCCGTATTTTATCGGCGTCATATTCGCAGCACGAAATCGGAGGCAGCGAGCAAGCAACAGCAGTCCGGAGTTACAGCGCCGTTCGCAAACGTAACTCTTTCATCAGTTCGCGAGATTAGAATCACCGGTCGGTAGCAGCAGCAGCAGCAGCCCCTATGTGTTCGTTTCCCCTTTTCGCGCGCGCGCCCCTGACCCCCAAGGTTTGGATTCTGGTGCCGAGCACGCTTCATTTGCCGTGAATTATAACCGTGAAACTTGATTATTATCATTCGCGCACGGGATGCAGCACACAGAGCACAGAGAGAGCGTCTGCACGTTGAATATTCGAATTGGCAGGGAAGTAACTGGGCTCTCTCTCTGCCTGCGTCTGTCTGCCGCTTTGCTTACTGTTTTCAGATGAAGTTGAAGTTTAAATTGAGCTAGGGTTATGATATGAAAGTGGTGCGCAACTTTTAACTTAAGATCTGCGCAATTTTTTTATTATGTTATCAGTTAGTTATATATTACACAAAGAGTAAAAACAAACATGTGTAATAGTGATTATGTTGAAGATTGTAAAATTTATCGAATTTAACAAAATGATGGTTATTTTATAAAATAAAAACTACTGGGTGTGTTGAGAAAGCGCATATTGCCTTTTTTTTGTACATTGCATAAGCGCATAAAATATGTTGAATAAACGCGTCATGATTATTTCTAAATACTAACCTAACATAACTTAACCTACCCTAAGCCAACCTAATATTTTGATGCGCTTATTCAACGTTTTTTTTACCACGATTATATTAGCTCACTCTGTTATCACGTGTTGTCACGGGTTGTCACGGTCAAATCTTGTAACCAATTTTTAGACCACTTCCTATTATCTGATCTCACTAAAATTTTGTATGTAGTTTTATTTCAGAAGACAACACAAGAAATAAAAGCGTGGAGCGTTTAATCATAATTGCGAAATATATAGTTTCCTGGCGCTCCACGCTTTCATTTCTTTCTAAAATTTTTGGATAACCAGAAAAAAAATTATTTTTCTCTTTTTAGTGCATTTAAATATAAGCGTATTCAACGTTAATTTTCTGCACGTATGCAACGTTTCTGGTACCCTAAATGCGTTTCCTCAACTCTCCAAAACTTTATTGCGTGAAATTGTATTATAAGCCAGTTGCACAATACTAAATTGAACAGTCAATTTATTGTTTTTGAAAAATACCTGACTGATTGGTCAATTGTTTTACTGATGATACCGGCCAACATCAAAATAGAATCGGACTCTATTCTTGCCGTCTATATCGGCCGGTATTGACAGCACGCATGCGCATTTACATTGGTAGTATAACTAACTCTATATTTTTGCAGTGACATTAAGTTCAGTTGTCTATTTTTTTAGTTATATAAGTTAAATCAAAACTATTTTTATTTGTTAACTAGAATCTACTATTAATATTGATAAGAGAGGCAATATAAATTTACAAAGAAAAAGTAATTATCAATCATTGTGAAGGCACTGATTTAAATAAAATTTGGTTCCCTTACTAATTTTGTTGCTTAGTAACTTGTTTCTATGTTCTGTTTATTTATTGCATATGTCATTTGTATCATATTTTTGATGATGTACGTAGAGCATGTGGAAACGTTGATTATTATTAAAATTAATACAGAACTAAATCCTAAAGCCATTTTATTTTAATATAATGAGTTCTGAAAAACTTTTCATTATGTTAAAAGTTTTCATTTACATTAATATAAATTAATAGATGTTTTCTACAAAATTAGAAAAAAAAAAGAAAAACTTTAACTGTTTAAATGATTTTAATTGATGAAAATACAACGCAATAGTATCAAATTTCATATTTTATTGAAAAATAAAATAAATATTTTTTATTTTATTACATTTACAAATACCTGCATTTATGTTTCATGTCACAAATATCAAATCAATATAATATAAAAAATGAACTATTCTCCCTCCTCTAACCCAGTATTTATATTGCAATAAATATTTCAAATACCAATTTTATTTACGTATTATTGCTTTCATTAAATCAAACAGACCGATAAATATCTTTTTTTCCTATTTTTTCGTTTTTATCCAACTGTTTTACCTACATGAAAAATATATAGTATCATGTTACATTTGTTGTTTGTATGCATATCAAAGCAGACATGTTTTTATATATTTGATTATATTATATAAATGCGTGATGTTATGTACATTATATTTATACATATATAACATATAAGTTCGACTATAACTAATAAAGCACACTAAGTCATTTAAATAAAATTACTAGCTAAATATTTCACAAAAACCAAGTTAGCTTCGGATTTTCTATATAGCAAGTGTTTCTATATTAAAATTATAATTATAAAATAATATTGTCGATGATGAAAAATTCCAAGACATCCGGTATACATCTAACATATACATACAAGTTTTTTTTTAACAATTTTAGAAAATATATAAAATAATTTTCGATGATTAAAAATTCTAAAGCATCTAACATAAAGTATAAAAAATAGTACAACGTGGAAAAAATAATGCGATAAAGTACAGTTTTTCTAACAGTTCTAGACATTTGGTATACATCTAACGAATACAGCTAATGTGTGCGATATAATAGAATTTTTTTAACAGTCTTAGAAAAAATATAAAATAATTTTCGATGATTAAAAATTTCAAAACATCTGGTATACATTTAACGTATACATACATGTAACATACAAAGTATAAAAAATATTGCGATAAAGTACAATTTTTTTTAACAGTCTTAAAAAAAATATAAAATAATTTTCGATGATTAAAAATTCCAAGACACTCGGTATACATCTGAATACAAATCACGCGAGTTTGTATTGTATTATAATACATTACGAGCCGGTATGCTATGCAATACATTAAATTAATTACATTTATAAATTAAATAGGGGAATTTCTAAGGAAATTTCTAACATAATTCTTGAAAATAACTGCCATCAGTTCCTGTGCTATTACCACAATTTGACAATTCAGAATTTTAAAACATAACAAAAGTTTTTCGCCCATCTAACTTATTATACGAGTAGTTGTAGGTATACCTAAACCGAAAATTTTATGCAAGAATTTTAAAATAACTATTTTTAGAACTAATGGATATTGCCTTTTAACTTTTATGACCTTAAAACTTTTGCTAATTAACGAGTTATTATGCAATTAAAATAAACATCAATTTATGACTAAAGAAGATAAATGCTGTGTTTCATGTATGTATGTGTATTTTAATATGAAATTAGTTAAAACTGATTTAAATAATAAATTTGATTATAATTAAATTAAACATTAGTTATGCCGAGTATTTTTAGTAAGCACACATTAGAATACCAGTTGAAAAGTATGTTGTAATAAAATTTAAATCTACACTATGTAAAAATTTAATATAGCACATAGGAAGTTGTGGAAACTAATCAACAGTCTTTAAACACTTGTTGGGAAAATAAAAATTGCGTTAAATAAGAAAAACTTGTAGTATATCATTCATCATCAGTTTCCGTAATTCCTAGGTGGAACATAGGGGCTAAATGCTCGAGAATCTGAATTGTACTTGCATTGTGAATGGTGCAGGTCATTAGCCCACAGTCAAGCTAGGGATCTACAGCTTATAGTGGGATCCAAACCATTCAGAACCAGTCAAGACAGTTTTGTTTTAGTTTCAGTTACCATGGCTACGATAATTGTTATATAAATTTTTCTATTCCATAAATTTATTTACTATAATGACGGTCGTGTCAGTGATGACCACAGCAGATCGTTTTAATATATTATTTCACTTAAAATTATTATTATTTCTATAGAAATGCTTTTTAAAATAAATAAAAAAATTGCATTTAAAATTTTAAGAACTAATAGTTCATTTTAGTTTTTTTTTTTATTTAATTAAATCGAAAGAAGACTGTTGGCATTTGATGTTAATTTAACCACATTTGTGTTTTATATCAATTCTGTTAAAATAAAAATTCTGAAATTCTGTAAGGAATCTCTTTAACTATAGCAAAGTATTTTTCTTGCAGAATCTCAGAATTATCATTTTAACAAGCCGTTATTTTTAGCAGTGACACAGAATTATAGAATACACCCAATTAAATCTGTTCATAAGAAAAAGTAGCAATAGTGACCCGCTTACAGAAAATATGTTATTTAGAATTTATCTTATGTTATTTTTGTTTTCATTTAAAATAGACCTTAAAAATATAATTTTATTAAAATCTATTTTTTAGGTTCGTAAAAATTGACAATCAACAGAAAAATGCTGATCTTCTAAAAGATGGGACAAGATTTGGTTCAATTCACCCATCGAATAAAAAGGTAAGAAAAACTAAAATTAATTTCAGAAAATAAATTTCAAAATAAAATGTGTCACAAATAAATAACAAAAATATAAACTTTATTTACATATTTATTTTGCAAAACAAATTTCTTTTTACTATACATTTAACTGTAGATAATAAATACGTCAAAATAGTATTTTAATTTCTACTGACATTTCAATTTGTTTAATTAATAAACAATTTAAAGACGTGCCATAAATTGAATATTAATTATTTAGGAAACTATCAATGTCACTGTACATTTATGTGATATTCTAACAAGGACAAATTTTACGCAACTCTACTTATTTATATATGATCTTGATCAAAACAGATAAAATACGAATATGTCTTTGAATAAAATTTATCAAATTTAAATATACTTGTTACTAATAATTCAACTAGTATTTTCAAGTATACAAACGTTTATTAGTCTAATAAAGCATATTTTTTGTACAATATTTTCAATAAAAAAATAAGATAATTAATCTTCATTAAAATATTAAGGACATAGAAGCAGACGAAAACAATATTTTAATTTTTTTATTTTAATAAATATCAAATCTCGATATTTTTGACAAATAACTAAAATAATTCCCAGGTACATTCAAGTCACAAATCTGTCAATTTAATATTCAATTATAATTTTAGTAACATATTTAGCTACTGTTATTTATATAAACAACCTTTCATCCACGGCCTACTTAATAAATTAATTTACTATTTCCAAAAACATAAATAAATCAACAACACGTTCCTAATAACTAATCTTAATTAGTTCTACAAATTTTTATTCATCCATTACAAACTAAGAAACACAAATCACCTCAAATAGATAAATTTAACAAAAAAAAACAGACAAAAAACATGAAATGTTCAAGTTCGGCCACTTGTACCTGCGTAAACTCAAATAGCCCGAAAAAATATAATAAATAATCTATTTTTGTATAATAATTAAATTGAATTTTATATTTTAAGTTTAAATTTGTAGTGTGTACAATTTTCAGGTAAGCACAGAAAAAAATCTTGAATTAGATTATTTTTCCAACGTTGTTGTTTTATCAAAAAAAAATATATTAAAAATATCTTTCAGAACTCGTTATATTAAAATAAAACGGCTTTAGGATATAGTTCTGTATTAATTTTTTATTAATAATCGAGGTTTCGACGTACTCCACATACATCATCATCAGGAAAAATTACACAAATGACATTACAGTAAATAAACAGAATATTGAAACAAGTTACTAGGTAACAAAATAAACAACTAGATTATAAAATTTATTAATTTTTAATTAAAGGAAGTCAAATTTTATTTAAATCAGTGTCTTCATACTGATTGATATTATTAATAATATTATAAAATTTGACATCTTTTAATTACAAATTTATAAATTTTGTAATGCAGTTGCTTATTTTGATACCTAGTAACTTGTTTTCCATGTTCTGTTTATGTACTGTAATGTCATTTGTGTAATTTTTTTCTGATGATATATGTGAAGTATGTTGAAACGTCGACTAAAGCTGTTTTATTTCAATAAATAAATGATTATCAGCTTCCTAATTATACTAGATAAAACATAAAATTGTTGATTTATTTTGCAATTTTCGATAATTTAAATCTAAACTTCTAAAATGTGTTTATCTACTTTGAATTAAATAAAACGGCTATTTGTGTGTGTGTTAAATTTTAGTGTGTAGAAAGATTATGCCGAACTGTACATTTTCTAAAAAAAATTGAGAAAAAAACCTTGTCATCGAAAAGTCGTTTTGGAAATTGCCGAAACAAGCTTTATAGCAAATTCTCAAAATAGCCGAAAACAAATTTACGGGATGTTCAAATACGATCGGAATTAGATTTAGTACGGTAGCCGTCGCGTCTCTCGAAGAACAAAAACTGAAAACTGTCCAATGAGCGAGGTAAAGAGACAGTGCAGAACAGCAGTTCTTAACCGTTTCTTTATCGCGGCCCCCCCTTGAAATTGAACCAGTGTTTTGATTTATCTAACTAATTCATCTAAATACCAAAAATACTTTATATTTATATAATTTTTATAATTAATAATTCATATCATCTAATCGAGATTAATTTTTTTATAACCTTTTATAAACTTATCTAGATAACATTTCCAAAAACATATATATATATTTTGTTTTCTGTCAGTTATTTTTTTCTTTATTTCTATTTCATATTTGAAAAATTTCAATATTTCTTCAAATCTTCTCAATTCTCGTATGAGACCATAGCAACTCTTAGGGGCACACAAGTTAAAAACCGCTGGTGTAGGAGATTTTTTTTTAGCTTGGCATAGAGTTGAAGTGGTTTGGAGCCCCAAGGCCCACCCAGTATTCTAATGGGCTGCGTGTACAGTAGCCACGGACAGTTCGACCACAAAAAAAACTGCTGTAATTTGATAAGTTTAGGCTTGTAAACATAGAGCAGTTTCGACACCAAACTGCCTCATCAAACGAGGTATGTGTGGCATCAATCACCATTTTTATTGCGCTACAAAACGCGACTGGCCCGATTGCGATGGAATTAAATGTTTTTAAGCTAATGGTAATGAAATATAGTTTGTATCAGAGTTTTATTAGCTAAAGTCTTTGGCATTACCCGGGTGCTATATAGCTTCATTATTTTACAAAATATTTTAATAATACATACATATATACACAATCACACCATATGACTAAAAAGGTGTGGCACAAACTCTCTCCATCATCCTGAAATCAGTTTCTTCTAAACATTTCTATTCAGACAAAGTTATTTATATATTTTACTTAAATATCAACGTTTTGATATACTCTACGTATATCTTCTTATTTTTTCCTGACGAAAATATACGTAAATATCGTATAATATCGAAAGGTCGATATTTAAATAAAATATATACAGAACTTAATCCTGCAGCTTTTAGTTTCATTTATGATAAGAAAAGAGTAATTATTCATATGATTTGTTTAAATGATTTAAAAAAAAAATATTACTACATATAAATTATGCATCTGAAACGATTAACTAGTATGTAAATAATATATTTATATTAAAAATCAAATAACTAGATGTGTTAAATTTTTTAATGCATATTAAACATTGAAACAGACTATATACATAAACAAATAATAAAAATTTGGTAATGTTCTCAGCACGTAGCATAAATAAAAAAAAATATAGAAAACACAAATAGATTTTAATCTGGTAGATCGAATAGGTTTCTATTTACAACGAAAACATGCAACGCGAATGTAGGATGGTGTAACAGCAGTAATATAATCATTTGACAATTTTATGGTTTGTTAGATGTCCAATTAAGCAATTACTATTCTCTGACTTAATGTATTTTTCTTCTTTCATATTTGGAATGCATTCAGATGTAATAGACACCAGCTACCAATCACAAAATTTTAGTTGTGTAATTTAAAACGACCAAAAAAAAACTAATGGAACAAATCATAATAAACGTTTATATTTTTATAAATATTCTTACAAGTAGTTAAGAATGAGTATTAGTTTATGTTAATTGTTATAATTAGAAAGAAATATAATATGAAAATATAAGGTGAATTTTAAGAGTATATACTTGAAAATTTATAGGACTGTATATGCTGTTATTGAAAAAATAAAAATTGCAGGAATTCTGCAGATTTGAATGCGTATAAATAAAATATTACAAAAAATTTTTTTTTCAATTTATTTTATTGATAAAAACTATGCTAATAATCTAATAAGTTAATGATACAAAGTTTTTTATGGAAAGTTACTAAATCTAATCATTTGTCATTTTGATAATAAAATTTGAGAATAATATGCAGTTTTTAATAGGTTTATTTCATTTAGTCTTTTGCGTTTTACTGCAAAAAACATTGACGCAGCAGTATATATATATATATATATATATATATATATATATATATATATATATATATATATATATATATAATTCAGGTTCAATTATTGGGATTTCGAGAACTATAATCTACAACTTTAGGACTTATTGTGCATATTTTGTGGCCATCTTAGATGTACCACTACTTATTAATTTTATTTTTTTACTTGTAATATTACATTAAATATTTGGGGAAGGGGAAAACTTATTTCTGCTTAAATAACAAGTACCTATTAGATACTAATAAGAATTTGTATGTATGAATAAATCTTAATATGATATGATAATAAATCAAATTACATTAATTAAATATTACAACCTTAATCCATGTAATACAAATTCTGCATAAAATTTTTTAATTTAAAAATTTAACCTAATTAACTTTTTAGACAAAAAAATGAATATAATAAAAATTAATTAAATCATATTTTTATATGCAAAGCAAATTTGCGGCACTTAATACAAGCTAATTTACCGATGTTATTATTGTTGTAAATTTTGGCAATCCTATTAATTTCCAAAATTTACTTGATAAGCATTCATTGTACAAGACTTGCAACACAGGATATCTATAATTGGGCTTTAACGAAAAAAAATTGTTAATTTAAAAGTGTTAATTGCGATGTAATCCTTTAGTATTTCACAGATAATTAAGTCGTCTAGCATCCGATTATACATATGCAGTTGTTTAATTAAAATTGATTAATTTTTTTTTTGTATTTCGGAGAGTTGCTAGCGTCATTATTTCGCGATGCAGACCAGAAAAGAATGTTCGTATTACAATTTCGTTTGCCAGACACATTTTTTTCCCGTTAAATTTCGGGCGATTTTGGGGGCGTGTTTTAAGCGTTTTTAAATAGTTTTTAGGATCGGATTTTAATCGTCAAGGTTAGCCATGGAGTGATTCTTTTGTTTTCAAAACAAAACAAAAAATATACGTTATATTTTAGAGTTTTGCTTGCAGAATTATTAAACGTCTATTTGGATTTTACGAGCAACTCATAAAAATATATTCATAATTTTTAATTATGACCCATATATGTCTAACGCACGACCGTACTAATCAGCCAGCGGAATATATATAAAAATGCATGATAGAAATTAAATATTGTTTTGATTTTTAACTGGTTCGTTTCGAGTTATTTTTTATCGATTTTCCGAGAAATATGAATTTTATTGTTGTAAACAAATATAATGTGATTAAATAATATTGTTTAAAAAATATATATAGTATAAATTTATAATTTTATAATTATATTTTTATAAAATAAATTTTTTAGTTTAGTTTTTCAACGTTTCTTGTGTTATTAGAATTATTAAAATTAAATACGTGATAATAAATTTCACAATGTTTCAAATTAGTTGAATTAAATTTTGTTTTAATATATAAATTTTCGTTTTATCAAAAGTGATACAATTTTGTATTAAAATTGGTACCAAAATAGTTTATGAAAATTTTATGTAAAACTAAAAAATGAAAGTAGTATTATGTTATCTAGAGCAGAAATTAAATAAAGTTTGTAAAATAGTTATATTTTACATATAAAATTAATTGGTAACTCTGGTATTTATTTTAAGAATAATTTTTTCTTACTGACAAATATTTTTGTAAGAGGCAAAATTAGTAGTAGAATCAACAAACAATAAATGATTTTAAAATTTGTCATATTGCAAGTGAAACTTAAAATCTAATTATAACAAATTTGTAAAGAATTTGAAAATATTATAAACATGTGTCGATGAAATATTATTTATTCAAATATTTTTAGAATTCTTATAAACTCATATAATCAAATAACATTTTTACAATTTCGGTTTTATTTCCTCTAATAATTTTAATAACACATAAAGTATTTCGACAGTCCATAGAACATAAACTCATTTAATAAAACTTAGGTAGAGTTTATATATACAAAATAATTTATATGCAAATTTTCTTCAAAAATAATACAATACAATGAGTTTATGAATTCTAGTCAAACTATACATAGTTCGTAAAATTAGTATTTTTACAAATCAATGTTCTTGTACCAAATATGGATTTTAGAATTTTTTAAACTATGTAATCATATCTCATCATTTCAAAATTTCAATTATCATTACTAAATCAACCAAAAAATAATAAAATAAAAAAAATAACTAAAATATCTCCATAGAGCACTAAAAGAAACTTATCCTGGCCGTGACAGACAACAAGCAACCATTCAACAGCATCGAATTTAAAATACGAACCCAATGACGTAAGATGGCGGTGAATGTAAGAGAGAGTCCACATTGGAGAAGTCACCGTGAATAAACGACTCAAATAATCTCGACTGCACGCCACGCTGATCAAGCTCCTAATCCGCTTAAACTAAACGATCCAATCCCCCGATCCTTCAGGTCATCAATGAGGTTGAGGTGCCGACAACAATAGACAACTCTGTGTTACGAATTAAACAACTTGGACTATTCAGTTCATGCCAATCATGCGGACATTTTTCTCTCAAACATATTTTCTTTTTTTTTCTTCTAGATCCGTAAAATAGAAAATGTAGGTTTTGTTGGGTATTGAATAGATTGATTATATAAGCAAGTAGTAATTGTAGCAGTAGAGCATTAACAAATTTATAGATGTTTTTTGATTTTACAATATTCAATAGCATAAGTTCTGGATGCGAAAGTATCTCCAATAGAAATAGTATAATACGGGGTAACTTCAGTGTACTGCTAGCTATCAAAGTATTACCTTTGATAGAATTGATAAAATTAATACCAGTATGCATGAACATTTTCATAGAAAGAATTCTTACGAAATCCAAGAATTTTTATTTTAACGAATCGTTATTTTTAACGATACAGGATTAAGTATATTTTGTATACACTGTATACACTGTAAAAAATATTCGTTAATTTTACATAAAAACTTGGAGCAACTGATTTACACTAGTTTAATATGTAAATTTATGGTCAGTATTTTTACTAAATGTATGTAATATTATTTACAAATATTTTAGATAATTTTTACATTTTTTGGTAAAAAAAGATATATAATATGATAAATTAATTATTTTATTTAAAATTATAAAATTAAAATATTTTTTCGTTTTGCTGAAATACTATGTAATTTTTTACAATGGTTTTTATGTAAAATTGCAACTTTTTTACAGTGTATATCTTTTTCGTCTAAAATGCTTATTTTTTCATACAAAAACAACATGAAGTCAAAACTAACTATATTAATTTTAGCCAAATTGGTAATTGAACATCAGTTCCAATCAAATATTTTTTTGAATACCAAAATCAAAATATTTCCATTCGTTTTGGGGACACATTAAACTTTTAATTTCTCAAAATATTTACTGTCATTTTAACCAATTTTACATCCCTCAAACACAAATACTATACACATAACAGCTGACTGGGTATTAAATAATAAAAAAAAAGGGGTCAAACATGTTTCTATGAGCAATGGGTTGTCAATCCCATGTAGACCCACCAGCCCATTCGCTGAGTGTTGACCATCTCAGGGAGGGGTGAAGGGTGACGTGCAGGCGGGCCCAAATGATGGAGAAGACATTTAACATCGTCTTCGGAGCGTTGAAGACGACACAGAACCGTGTACGTCAAGGGTAGGAGTGCGGCAAAGGAAAGGCTACTAGGGAATCGAAGGAAGAGGTAAGATGTGTATGTGTGTGTGTGAGTAAATACCACTACGGTGACGTGCTCACGCAGCCACGATACCTGTTGAGCTATTGTCAGTGTACCAGATGGACCTAGACGAGAAGACGAAGTGAACTACACTAGTAAAAATTTCTGTGGTTGTTTATTCTTATTTTTTATTTCATTTAAAAAGATAATATTATTTGAAATTTAAGATCAATTAGAATTATAAATATGATTTGAGTGGAATTATAAGTAAATTACTTTTGTATTTATTAAATCAGATTCGTGCCGACAAATTTTACGTATCATGTGAGACAAATTTCAAAATTGCGTCCAAAACTTTTTCTAGACAAATATACAATAACGAAATAAATAATAATTTTAAATAAGCATGTTTATTTATATCAAATAGTTGTAATAAAACCACATTAAGTTCTAGTTCTGTAATAATTTATTAATAAAACAACGTTTCGACGAACTGAATGTGCTTCTTTATCAGGGAGAAAGTTAGAAATGATATTTATAGTAAATAAACAAAACATGGAAACAAGTTACTAGGTAACAAATGAGTAACTAGATCATAAAATTTATACTTTTTTTAATTACTTGTTACCTAGTAACTAGTTTCTATTTTCTGTTTATTTACTATAGTTAAATTTATTTTTATTTTTTTTCCTTATGAAGTCGTACGTTTAATTTGTCGAAACGTTGATTTTTTAATAAATTATTACAGAACTAGAACCTAAAGCCGTTTTATTTTAATATAATAAGTTTTGAAAGATTTTTTACTATTTCAAATAATTATATTTATCAAAGCTTTTATTTTCTCATACCTAAGATAAAAATATGATGTAACGAATAGATGTTTAGATTCTGTCTTATTCCTACGATATATTAGTATGATGTAATAAGTAGTTGAACATATATTTCATCAAATTTCAATCGGTATTCGGTCGAATACCGAATAGTAAAATAAAGGCTAAATACCGAATCATTAATTGTCTTTGGACCCATCTTTAATAAAAATCAAATATAAAAAATGCATGCATGTACATTTATCGGATATTAAATTTATATTGCACTCTCGACAAAATTAATGTAATGAATTTTTTATATAGTATCGTAATACTAAGTATAGAAATAATTATCGATTTAATTTAGGTACTTTTTTATTGTAAAATAATTTATTGCCAAGCAATGACCGTACAATACAAATTAAAATAAAGACTCCGAATACAATCAACGAAAATGACTCATAGCCGTGGCATGAATAAGACGAAATGAATTTTCATAGGTACACGCGGTGCCTCGTAAAAATCGCTCATAAAAATTACAAGAGTTGCTAGAAATATTTCTTTATCTTCAGCAATCACAATTTTCGACGAATGCGCAAACATAAAATACACAAATATATGCTTTGCGCGTATGTAAAAATGCAGAAATACAACCGAAATATGTTTGTACATAAATAAATTCTGCGCTTAGTTGTAAATCAAATTGGTTGATCGTTTTCTGTACCGTTTTTGTTAACAGTGTATTCAATTCTTATAGCCGAAAGAAAAGACGATATCTGTTATATGTTTTGTTGTGTGTGTGTGTGTTTGTGTTTGTATGTGTGTGTATGTGTGTACAGGTAGGATACAAAACTTTTTTTGTTGTATTGTTGAGGGGTGGTGTGGGAGGAAAATACAGGTACCTTCTTCGGGCACAGCCATCATCAAGGTCACCGCACCAGACAACCCATGGGGTTCTTAAGATTGTTTTTTTTTTTATTTAATAATGATTTTCAATTTAAAATGTTATTTTGTCAATGTTATGGACGTTACGGTATAAGATGTAGAAGTGACGAAAAAAATATTAACAAAAGCAATTATTTTATAAGATTATAAATGTGCACGTGTGTAAGCAATAAATAGTATACGAATGAATATTAAAAACAATAGCACTAATTAAATAAAATGGCTTTAGATTGAACTTCTGTTTTATGTTATATTAAAATTCGTCGTTTCGATATACTACACGTATATCATTATCAAAATATATATATACAAATGATATAAATAATAAACAAACAAAACATAAAAAAGTTACTAGAAACAAAATACAAATATTAAAATAAAAAAGAGTGTGGATTAAGTTCTGTATATTTTAAGTACTACATTTTTTCCTGATGAAGATATACGTAGAGCGTATCGAAACGTTGATATTTAAATAAAATATATACATAACTTTTTTATTTTAATGTAATGAGTTCTGAAGGATTTATTTTATGTTAAAAAACAAGTAACTAAATAAAATTTTAAAAATTATTAATTAAAATAGGCCCGATTTTATTTAAATCAGTGCCTTTACACTGATTGATGTTATCTTCTTCTTTGTAAATGTCTATTGCTTCTTTTATCAATCTACTTAATAATGTTCGGCTTTGCAATTATTTTTATATCTTCAAATTTTAATTTTCTAATTGTACATTTTTCCCAGTGTAGTCAATTCTATTTACGCGATCTATTAACAACGAATGTATATCAAAACGATTGTAAAATAAATGCATTAATTGTAGTAAGTGATGGCCAAGAAATAAAACACTAGACATAAGATATTAGTTGATTTATTGTTGTAGTGAAATTTAACATGTCGCGCCATTAAACGCACACCTCGCCAGCCTGCTTCACTCTCTCTGACACACACACTGTATTACCGACCAGGAACCACCATCATGCCACCTAGCACGCAACTATAACATCGCGGTAAATTCAAATTTAAATGTTTAGCACTATAGTTCGGCCTTCCTGACACAATGATTGCCCCTAATCATCTGTAGGTTAACAACAAAATTCGTATATCATTGGAACACTTAACATAAATGGTTCACACATAACTAATACATGAATTCGGTTGTTAAGACATAAGTACATAAATAATCTAAGTATACATAAATACATAAATTTGTTGATAAAGACATAAGTTCATAAATGATTCATAAAATCTTAAAATACATAAGGTTGGTCATAATTTTTTTTCTTAACCATAAGTTATACATAAGATAATAAGTAACATAACTAAAGTAAAATATATTCATAACAATTTGAATTCGATTAAATATGTTCCTTCCAAAGTTTCATGTTTTCCGGAGAACATATTCCTTCGAATGGTTTTTGAGTCAACTGATGTTCTTCAGGATCCGTAATTACATAACGATCATTGTCTAGAACTTTTCTAATTACATAAGGACCACGGTATTTCGGCAATAATTTTTTATTCACTCCTGGAGTAACATCGACATTTTTGATCATAACATAATCTCCAATTTTATATTCATACGGCTGTTTGTGATGTTGATCATAATAATTTTTATTACGATTAGCAGTATATTGTATTTGTTTAGAAGCATCATCCCGCATTTGAATTAAATCACGATCAACGTCTTGTTGGTCTAATAAAGCTTGGCTTAAATCATCTTTAATTTTACCGATCTGGTTTATTCCGAATAAGAGTTGTGCGGGGGTTGTTCCAATCGAACGGTTTATAGTGTTATTTAACGCGTACTCTATATCGCTTAAAGTGGTATTCCATGTGGATAAACTGTTAGATAATTTACTTAACATTGGCGTCAGACTTCGATTTATTCTTTCGATTTGACCATTAGCATGTGGGGTTGCACTAGCAATAGCAATATGCTGAATATTTTCATTGTTTAAGAATTCTTTAAATTTGTCGGACATAAACGAACTACCTCTATCCGAAATAATTTTCCTCGGTTTACTATAATGGTTAAAATAACTTTTTAAATGCGTAATTACTTCATCGACTTTAGTACTAGTTGTGGCATAAAGTTTAACAAATTTAGTAAAAGAATCTATAACCTCAAAAATGTATTTATAACGATGATTCGTTTTTTCTAAGGGACCATAATGATCTACATGAAGACAATAAAATGGTTGTTTTCCTTTATCATGACAATGTAATCTACCTTCACCTTTATTAGCTATTGTAGAATAAGTAATGCATTTCAAACATTGAGAAATATAATTTTGCACTTTTCTCTTAATATCAGGGAACCAATAAACACGCATGAGATATTCTACGGTTTTATTTGTTCCTTGATGAGCGATCTCGTCATGGGCAACATTAATAACATTATTTATCATTGATTTCGGTACATAAAATAATAATTTGTTTTTTTGTTTTCCGATAAACTAATCCGTTTTGCAATTCAAAATTTTTATCTTCTCGATGTTCTAAATCGTTCTTAATTTTGACAATATCAAGATCTAAATTTTGTAAGATAGCTAAATTTCGCTCAAAGCTATTTTCCGTAATAACAAGTACTGCAAATTGTCTACTTAACGCATCCGCATGCTGCATACGTTCCGCCGATCTATGTTCCAAAGTATAATTGTAATTCCTCAAAATTAACGACCAACGTAAAATTCGCGGATTGATTTCCTTGCGTTCTAACGTTAGTTTAAGGCTATTACAATCAGTTACGATTTTAAATGGAATTCCTTGTAGATAAATTCTAAAACGTTCTAAAGAATAAATTATTGCTAAAGTTTCTAGCTCAAAACTATGATAGTTTGCTTCAGCTTTTGAAGTACGTTTACTGAAATAACAAACAGGATGAAATTTACCATCGGTTTGTTTTTGCATCAGAACAGATCCATAACCGTGCTTACTCGCGTCACAATGTAACTCGGTATCGGTCGTATGAGAATAAACAGCTAAAACTGGCTCATTAATCAAAATGCGTTTTAGATATTCAAAGCAATTTGAACATTCATTATTCCACTGAAAGTCGGTTTTAGAGTTTAATAAATCATATAACGGTTTGGCTAAAGTTGCGAAATTTTTTATAAATTTACGGAAATACGATATTAATCCTAAAAAACTATGCAATTCGCGAAAACTTCTAGGAATTGAATACTGTGTCACGGCTTCAATGTTTTCTGGATTTGGACGAATTCCGCTGGCATCAATACGATACCCCAAATAATCAACTTGCGTTAACAGAAATGCACATTTAACCCATTTTAGTTCTAAATGATTTCGCGTCAAAGTTAATAATACTTCTTTTAAAATGTTTAAATTATCATCTATAGTTTCAGTCGCTATTAAAATGTCATCTAAATAAATTAATATTTTTTCTTCGTCTAATAATTTACGAAATGCAGCATAAATATAGCGAGTGAAGAATGAAGGACCGTTAGACAATCCGAAAGGTAATCTTACGTATTCATATTGTCCTAAATGCGTGGAGAAAGAAGTAAAAGGTATTGAATTCTCTTTTATTCGAACGTGATAAAACGCGTCTTTTAAATCTAAACGAGTGTAGTATATTTTATCTTTTAATCTATCTATATGATCATCGATTCTTGGCAACGGAAATATGTCGCGTTGTGTCATTTTATTTAGTTCTCGGTAATCGACTGCCATTCTATATTCACCTGATTTCTTAGAAACCAACACAATCGGACTAGCAAACTGTGATTTACTCGGTCGAATTATTTTCCTAGCTAAAAGATCATTTATAATTTCTTTAAGAGCTTCCTTTTCTTGATATGACAAGCGTCTAGGATTGAAATAAAAAGGTTTGAAGTTATTTTTTAAAATTAATTCCATTTCTAAACTCGTTTGTGGTTCGTTTGGTCTTTCAACATCAAAATAATATTTTTTAACTATCTCACAAACCTTACCACCTGATTGAACATCAATTTTCTCATTAATGTTTAAATTTACTGTGTTATTATTTTCTGTCGCAATATGTAGAATCTCATTATCCCACGAATTATCAACAATGTTAACAACAGGTTTTTTGATTATTTCAACAGTATTACTAAAATTTATTTGAATGTCGTTTCGGATAATAAAATCTCTACCTAATAGACAGGAACAACTCATAGTACAATCTGGTACAACATAGAAATTTACTAATAATTCTATATCATTAATCATTACAGTTAACTTTAATTGACCTAATATAATAATTTTGCTACTGTTGACACCTTCAAAATTATGAGATTTTACATTTGTATTCAAATTCACATTTTTGGGCACCTTACTTTCTAATAAAAGGGATATGGGGCTACCTGTATCTAGCGTTGCACATATCTCACTTTGTTCCAGTTGAAGTAACACCGTATAACTCGGAACTGGTAACACAACAGTTGGAGCAGATTCTATAAGATGGAAGGCATTACTTGTTTCACCGGTTTGACGACCATCATTGTCAGCAGGTGCGGAGCCACGTGCTTCTCTGCCATTTTGTTTACAGTCTCTTTTCAAATGTGCGGTGGATCCACAACCATAACAGGATCCTCTGGGCCTTCGTGGTCGGGGACAAGAAGCTGCAACATGACCTAAATTATTACAGTTAAAACATCTTACATGGTTAGTGTCGGTCTTCGATTTTTCTTCGGCAGGCATCTGCTTCTTACTTGTTTCATTTCGATCAATTCCTTGCGATCGACTAATGCTTGGAACGGACGAAGTTCGTTTCCATGAAGAATGGAATGATGCGCGAATCTTTGTATAGATTTCTAACTTGTCCTTAAATTCTCTGAAGTTACGTGCACCATACAAAATACTTTTTCGATTCGGGTCGTCGGTTATACCGTCAATAACATATTGTATAACAGCATCCGTTTCAATACTTCCCCTTGAAGCTAATTCTCGCATATGTAAGAAATATTCTTGCACCGACTCATCGCGTTTCATTTTTCTATCTTGTAACATTTTATGTAATTGTGCGCTAGTTGTTTTTGACGAGAATTCTTCAATAAGTTTTTGTTGTAAGAGTTTCCACGATCGGATGTCCCGTTCACTCTGAATAAATAGTTTAGCTAATCCACTTAGGCGTTTCTTTGCAAAAATAAATTTCTGTAGCTCATTCCAGCCCATCAAAATTGCATTATCCTCAAATTCGGTCACCCATAATTTAACAGGATAGTTATTACCATCGAACAATCGAATTGTGTCTTCAATATCTCTAAAATTTATAGTGGCATTAGTATTGACAAGTTGTTGACTTACGGAACTTCGTATTTCATCTTGATCCTCGTCGATTTCGTCATCGGGGTCTTCAGTGTCGACGTCTTCGTCACTGGGGCGACCTTGTAATAAATCTAAATTGGTCAGATGTTCACACAATCTTTGCGCGATTTCCTTAGGAGTACCCGTATAGTCTATTCGTAAAAGATTACAACTGGCTGTTAAATCACCGACAGAGCAATTTTGAACTGTCCACTCAACCTTCTGTGTGAATTCTTCAGAATCCGAAGCGAATTCAAATCCCGAAAACTTACGTAACCGGCTTCGATTTAAACGATCGCCAGTCACTCCGAATATAAACTTATGTAATGCTTTAATTACCGATGCTGGAGAAGTTTTAATATTATTCGCGATCTCGGGTATATCGATCAATGTTACTGTATTCTGTTCATCCCCCATAATAAATAATCAGAAATAAAACTTATAAAATCGTTGGCAAAACAGCGCGTCACTATCGTGCTCTCTCGCACTCACTAGTATTCATATCTCACTATCCTTTTCTACCACGTGTTTAATCCACAGTTCTAAGGTTCGAGTTAATTTCACTATTTCCCCTAATACACACAAATAAACGTGGTGATTGAATTCTTATAATCCCACTTCTGAAGCTGTAGTAAGTGATGGCCAAGAAATAAAACACTAGACATAAGATATTAGTTGATTTATTGTTGTAGTGAAATTTAACATGTCGCGCCATTAAACGCACACCTCGCCAGCCTGCTTCACTCTCTCTGACACACACACTGTATTACCGACCAGGAACCACCATCATGCCACCTAGCACGCAACTATAACATCGCGGTAAATTCAAATTTAAATGTTTAGCACTATATAATATACTTTTTTAATGTATTGTTAAATAGTAATTAATAACAAAAATTTTTACTAAACATTGTATGTAATGTACGACATGTCAGTACAATATACTTACAATAAAAATTTGCACATCTAGCAAAAAAAATTACCAGTTTTAAACATGTACACAAAACACAACTAAAAGCATGAACAATTTATTTCTCATAACTTTTCTCTCCCTATTTTCAAACAGATATTCCTTAACTAATTCAACTACTCGAAAGCCAAACATGAAGAGAACAAATCATTCTTGTCTTTCGCCAACAAACCGAAATGCAACAAGACGATAAAAACGACAAATATTCTTTGGTATCATATTCCCAGAAATAAAATCGTCACACATAATTTTCGCCACACAAAAACATAGATGAGTTATATTGTGTGTACAAATAGGACGTTAACCGCAATAAATTTTGACAGGCACCCTTCAAATGGGCCCCGCAGTTAGTGTTGTTAACTTGCTGCGCGGATTTGCTACTATTGCCGGAATGACTTCCGGATTCTATTCTCTAACTTTTCTTTAATACCTTCCACTGGTTTGGTAGGTTAGATAAAAGATAATGCACATATGTAGAAATGTTTATGATCTTTTTTTTATTTACAAAACCGTCGTCTGTTAAGAATTCGAAATTATTGTTTTTTCTTACAGGTAACATGAGTTTTATGAAGGTTTGATGACAAAAGATTTGTGTGGAAATAAAGGTTTATATTAAATGTAAGATACCTTTAAAAATTATTATAATAATGTTGTCATGGTATTGGAAATTTGGTATTAGACAGAAAATAACAGCAGTTATATATACCTAATAAGCATATTTTGCACCAAACTGGTATACAAATATTTTATAGTTATTAAAAACTCCAGACTTTTTGAACGTTTTAACAATTTTCCATGAGTATAAATATATTTCCCAAAAATTGTACAGTTTTCATAAATAGTTAAATAAAAAACGGATTTACCTTTTAATTATTATTCGTAACATAAAATGCAAAATTGTATAATAAAAACATTTTATTAGAAATTCCCCATGTAATTATGCAATTTTTAAAACTGATCGTTTAAACTACCAAAATATTTATACTTATACACATCTCATATATCAGAATTTGCCCCACCGAAATAAACCTATACAAAAAATGCACATTGTGACAGTAAAATTCCAAAATAAAAATAATCTATTTAGCAATAAAATTCCGAAATTTAAATTGTGTTAAAAGTTTAATAGCTTCTATATTCATTCGTATGCGCGTTGCATCTGGTTCCCAGATTATCCGAAAAGTCGGAGCAATAAAAAAATACGGTTAATTTGTGTCTATATGTGCAATCCCTTGCAAACGAAACAGAGTAGCAACGGGGCGGGCAAGGCCTACTGTCCATATGAGTGACACATATCTCTGCGCTCTTGTCGATGGGTATAACAACCGGAGTACAGTCGTAAAGAGCCCAAGTTGACAACCAATGGCGTGGCAGTTCCACTAACATTATGACGGCAATAAAATCTTTCATATATTGTGTGCACAATTGGCAAAGCTCAATATGGCGTTATAGTGAAAAACCCGTTATAAGAATTTTCATCTTGTATGCACTGCTCTCTTTCATTTAGAAAATACACCCGTACATAAATGTCAGCTTTGCCAGATGATATACGGTGCAATAGAAACAGTACGTTCCTCTTTTGTTGACCACCTCGGAATACTTACTTTGTTAAATTTATTATTACGTTTTATTTTTTCTTTTCTTTTCTTTTCTTTCTCTTTATCGTAGTCGCTTTTGCTTACGTTATTTCCACTCACGAATACAGATTAGGTATGCTTTTGCTTTACTTTACTTTTCTATAAACGAACATAAAATTTTTACATTATTTATTATTCGTATACATAAAAATAACTGTTTTATATTAAATTTCGACTATACAAAGACCATATACAATAAAAATTTATATTTACATTCAAGTTGTTTTATTTTTAATTTATGGAAAATATTATAATCAAAATTATGTCATAAAAGTAGTTTTAAAAATGTTTATTTAAAAAATATTGTTTGTATTGAATTTGAGTTTTGTATAAAGTAGGAAATTTTATTAAAAATATTAAAAAATAAACAATTATTAAAAATTATAGTTGAAAATAAACATGATCAAAATTGTTTAAATGTTGAGTAAGTAATAAATAATGTAAAAAATTGTGTAGTAAAAATTTAAATATTATTTATTATATTTTTGCAAATATACAAGTACAGTTTGATAAACAGTATAGTTATTTACACAAGTATCAATTAAAAAAAATATGAATAAAAAACTATATTTTTGTATACTCACATAAAATATACGTATTTTATATTCATATTGTGTAAATCAGTTGCCCTGGGTTTTTATATAAAATTACCGAATTTTTTTAAAGTGCACCAAAACAGAATTGTATTTACTCAAACGGAGTTTTTTTTTTGGAAACATTTATTTTTCTAGCAAAAGTACTCAATGCACTCAAAACCTTACAACCAGCATTAACCCTTTTTTCAATCTCACGATCAAAGCGACCATAATGAAAAGAGTTTATGCCACACCCTTTTGGGTACATGGCGTGATTGTGTATGTATGTATTTTTATAAACAATAAATAACAATATTAAAAAAATAGTATCACAATTTTGAACTACTTTACATCAACCGATAACTGAAACACATCTAAATTTTTACCAAATACTGTTTCTTTCTTAAAAAATCTCACAATGAATTACGGTTGAAAAATGTAAATAACAAAATAGAAATTAGAATGAAATAGTACCGTCTGAATGTCGCAACTTAACCTCTAGTCTAGCAGTAGTATCAACATTAGAAAAACACAGTACGTTGTTGTCGTATAGCTAGTAAAAATTTTCGAAAATATTCTCCGTTAAAAAAGATATGCTAGTGCTTAAGTGCATTTGATTTACGCAGATGGTGCATACCCATTTTGTAGAAAGATATTTTAAAGCCTTAATATACATAATTTATGACAATGTTTTTGGCACCGGAACTTAGCAATAAATCCGATAAATTACTAAATGACGTAGTGGGGAACTATTCGAAAATAATGCTATTAGAATTAGCACAAAAATAACATTCATTGCTGATATCTTTTAGATGCTATGTTATTCTTTAGTCCGATAGCAAAGAGTAATAATACACCCCGTGTAATATATATATATATATAAAATGTTATCGCAAAATTTTATGTACGCTTATAATTCAAATAAAGTGTCTTAGTTTGAACGATGCGTTCGTCTTACTGCAGTATACTTGTGTATCTTCCCTTGTTTTGCATTTTATATATTTTGCAGAAAATATATATATGTATATGGTATAATGTGTATGCATGTACGCATTTACATTTACGTATGAAGAATCAGCCAGTGCAGAACATTAAATAAATTTCTAGAAGCTGCATAAAGACATTGCACTAACCAGGATGCTTATTCTCATTCGCTAATTGTAAATACATGTCATATATACCTACTGTCCTGCTAAAGTAAAAGTACCTGTAAAAATTATATTTTCGACGGAACAAGTGGTTAAAGTATTTTTGACAGGGGTTAACAAATCCACGCGTGTCGTCACAATTTGAAAACATTTTTTGTTATAAAATTTTGAAAACGTAGTTTAAATATACTGTAATAACATACAGAAAAAATCCGGAACATTTATTACATTATTTCTCCAAGTAGTAGGAATAGAAGAGCATGTATGAGAGGAATTATGAATGTGGATGAAGCGAAAGTTGCTTGTTTGGATAGGAGTGTTTGGAGGCGACTGATTTCGGGATAATGAAAAGAGTTTGTGCCACACCCTTTTGGGTATATGGCGTGATTGTATATGTATGTATGTATGTATGTATTTCTCCAAGAAAAAAATTCCCAGACTTTGCATATTTTCAGAGTGCCCAGAGTAGTGTCCCCTTTTAAGCCTAGTATATAACTAAAATTAATTATATATCATATAGAAAGTAATATAAGATTTTAAAATTGTTAAACATTATTTATTTTTATCATGCACAAAACTAGTTAATTTTTTATATTTTGTTTAATAATCATTTGTTATTTGTTTGGTATAAAAAGTAAATCAATTTATTGTAATGATAGAAAAATAGAACTTCAAAAGTATGTATATGTTTGATTGATTATAGTTAGTTAAAATGCAAATACGTTTCTATTGATTAAATAATGCAAACATTTACTATAATAATTTATGCATTTGAAATGTTTAAGCTAACATAACAATTTAATACATACGTATATAGCAATAAGAAGATAAATCTAACATTTATGCAGTATAATGACAACATAAATTCGTCGAATTATATTTAACACAAAATCAATGAGAGCTTCTGCATAATTTAAAGGGTTATTAGATTATTTATATATATATATATATATATATATATATATATATATATATTCGTTGTTAAAATTGTGACATCCATCCATACTTTAAAATTAGATGTACAAAGCTAGCTAGTTAGTTTTATAACTAACACAATCACTTATGTATATCACTTTTGATGATTTGAGTAATAATTCAAATCTTCTTCATATAAAATTCGAGCTATAAAATGTACTTTTTTTTGCAATATTACATATATATATATATATATATATATATATATATATATATATATATATATATACCTGCACTAGTAATTATTTTTCTTCTATTTATGTACAATAAATGTAAATGCCAGTGTATGCAATAAAATAAGTTAAATCAGATATGGGTGCATTTGTTAGGCTAGCAAGATCGCATCAGCCGTGAAAGACAAGTGGAAATAACACAGTCTGGAGTGCATCAATCCGCGCCGCAGTGCACGGTCGTGGCACACCTTGATGAATTTCTCGGAATCAACGAAAAACGCATCAGAATCGTTGTCTTGTCCAGACCGAAAATTTAATGTTATAATTAAATCGTATTTACGAAACCGAAATTACGGTACGGATATAAACAGCTGACGTGGAAAACAATTCCTTTGTCGAAAAAAAATCACAATATTTTGCTTGTTTTCTTTTTAATGTCATTACTGATCAGATAAATACAATGAATTGTGTTATAGAGTGTAATTATTATTCTTATCGCTAAATTTTATTTCAATTTTATGATGTAATTAAAGATTTTTATCGAATCTAATGGAGGAATTATTGTAATTGTTTGTAAATGTATAAATTGTTTAATAGAAATAAAAAAGTATTAAATTCTATTAAAAGTTATTTGTATCTCGTATAATAATTTTATTTATCAAATTTGTATTTTAACATTTACAATTGCAATTTATTATACCGGGTGTCTACTTTTTTTTTGTTACATAGGGAATACAATGCTAAAATTTTCATTTGGTGATAAATTTTCCCCTAATTATTATAGAACAAAAGTACAAATACAAAAGTTGTTTAGAATTCAAAAATGCATCAAATGATGCCAAATTTATCAATATAGGAAGTTCTGATCAAGAATTAGAAGCAAATTAAAATTTCCATTTTTGCGCTCTTTACATCAAAGTGCCATGGAAATTAAACAAATAATTTCATTTCTTCTGGAGTTTGAGTTTGACAGATCGTATTTATTTTATTGTTACGTTCTGTATTATTATTATTATTATTATTATTATTATTATTATTATTGAAAATAATGAATAAACTTAATGTAAATGAAAAGCTATAAAATAAATACGATCTGTCAAACTCAAACTCCAGAAGAAATGAAATTATTTGTTTAATTTCCATGGCACTTTGATGTAAAGAGCGCAAAAATGGAAATTTTAATTTGCTTCTAATTCTTGATCGGAACATTTTATATTGATAAATTTGGCATCATTTGATGCATTTTTGAATTCTAAACAACTTTTGTATTTGTACTTTTGTTCTATAATAATTAGGGGAAAATTTATAACCAAATGAAAATTTTAGCATTGTATTCCCTATGTAACAAAAAAAAAGTAGACACCCGGTATGTTTGTTTTAAGAAACAAAAAAATTATTCAATATTTTTATTAATTTATATGTGAATGCTAATAGCTTATTCAGCTTATGCCCTGAAAATAGCCGAACTTAAAATATAACAGAACTAGAAACTTTGACATCAACCGTTGGCAGCGCTGCATAACAATAAAAGTATATAATTTTTGTAAGTATTAAAAGAATATTTTGTAAAAATTTGACTAATTTTGAATAAAAATATAGCCATAATTAATTTTAAAATATTTTGTATTATTTTTTGGAAAAGTTGGCAACACTGAACTTTAGTAAAATCATATAAATATTTGTGAAAATTTGATTAATTACCGATAAATAATATAGCCACAATAATTTTTTCAAAACTTTAGTAATTTTTCTCGGAAAGTTGGAAAAACTGTATTTTACTAAAATTATATAATTTATGTGGATACATACTACGGTAATCTTTTGTAAAAATTTTTATTAAAATCGGATAAAAAATGTAGCCATAATGAAATTTTAAAAATTTTATTATTTTTTCTCTTGAAAAGTTGGCAACACTACATTTGACTAAAAGTATATAATTTATATGGACACCAGGAAAATCTTTTGTGAAAATCGAATAAATAATTAGCCGTAATAAATTTTTTAAAACTTTAGTAAATTTTTCTCTTAGAGAGTTAGCAACATTAAAAAACAAAAATCTACATACCCATCTTGGGCACTAACTGAACCTACTCTGAAAACGAACGTGTGATCAAGCGAGCGAACGAAGCGCATACGTATACCCACATAAACTAAGTTCAGATTCGTTATCTAGAGATTATATGAAGGATTTCTATTTTTTTTTTTTTTTTAATTTTTGAAAATGTTACGGGCACCGTACCGAGAACTATACTACTTTTTCATGGCAAAGTGGTAATAATATTGCAAACTTATTTGGAAGTTAGATTTTTGTGAATAAGATTTTGTATTAGGCTTTACATCTTAAAACATTTACAATATTATAAATTTAAAATTTATTACTTTTTATACGTTTTATGGTAATAATGTCATTTATATCAATAAAGTTTATATGAAACCAAATCATTTTGTTCGTTCAATATCACAGAACAATTTACAAATAATATGTTTTCAAGATAGTTAAAATGTCAGCGTTGGCTATGAATTGAAAATTGATGACTAACAGTCAGTAAGCTTAATAATATTCTCTCTCTCTATCTCTCTCTCTTTCTCTCAATAATACAATTTTATTACTCTGTGAACTGTTCACACATTAGTAATGAAAATTTTATAAAATCGATAAAATATTGAAAAAAAAAAAGATTTTAAAACCGTTATTTCCATTATAGCAAATGTCAACGTTAACACAATATTATTTACGATTAAATTGGATTTATATTAGTCGATGTTTATGGCTTCCGAGTTTGATGATGATACAGTACAACATTTGAAATACGGTTTACTTATTAAGATTTAGTATTAGAGTCATCTGAATCCGTTTACTAGATGAACACGCATTGAGAACTGTGCTTGTGTAATTCATAAGTTTATTTGAATTAAAATAGAATGCACTTTGTTAGTTTGGATACTTTCCACTATAAAAACGGATACTTTGCACTTGGTACAACCTAAACTTTATTTGAATAATTTGCACTATAAATTTGAATAATTTGCACTATAAACGCTACGAAACTCTATCATCTGCGCCACTGTTGGCTTAGGGTTTGTTGGCTTAGGCGCTTATATCATCGGCGCAAATGATAGGTATCGACTGGCGTAAATGATTGACAGCCCCCAAAGTGGAAAGTATCCGTTTTATAGTAAGTAATCATATTTTTTTGTGCATTTAGTTTTTTCAAAGTTGAAATATTTTTTTTAAAGTTGAATAAATTTAATTAAAGTGGAATTTTTTTTTGTGCAATATATTTGTTTATAGTGCAATTTGTTTTTATCAAAGTGAATGTGATCTAAATTAAAGTGAATATATTCAAAATTATAGTGCAGTTAATTCCAACCCTTTTTAATAAGTAAAAATTACAATTTCTTATTTATTTGTTACAAAATAACCTGATGCATATTTCTGAAACTAAGTAATTTTTGTATTTGTTAGAATTGGCCTAATGACAGATTTATGATGAGGGTTCATGACCAACCACTTGCCACTTAAAGAGTAGAAGTCATAATTTGGTTTTATTTATTTGAGTAAATTTTGTATATTTTCCGCTTTGCATCGTTCAGTCCATGTTCGTCCTCGCCTAAGATAATTTGTTTTTGTTTACAAAAATAAAATCACATTTTATTTCACGCTTAGAATGCCAGAGGCCTCTAGTTCGTTTTATTTAACTAAATTCGCTTATTAGTTATTTCGTTTAATTTAGTTTTTACATCGCGTAAATTTTGTATGTGTGAATCATATTTCTTTTTTATATTGTTGTAAATTAGTGTAATTTATGTTTGGATTAATTAATTGTTATTAAATTATTAAAAAATATTTGGTTCCTACAGTAGAAATTCAACATTACCTATTCAAATTATTTATTACTCTACAACCAAATAATGAAGTATAACTTATCTACTGTTTTTTTTTTGCGATATCAAAAGAGTGTACACTATTTAATTGTGCACATATTAAACATCAATTATTATTTTTCTAAATTGCTACTTTAAAATCATACATACATTTATAATAGTAATCGATATATATATAAATATATATTTTTTATAATTTCCCAGTAGAATGTAAGATACAGACTCTATTTGTAAATCTCTATGGCCTGAGTTGACACAAAATTATCGCGACCACAAACTGGATTGCTTATCAATTGTTTTTCTTATATTGTCATTCGTTCGGTAATGACTAAATGGTTAGAGAGGTAATACAGTTAAACTTTGATAAGAGATGGTGTGAAAGAACTCTTAAGAAATATCAGTTTTGGTTAATGGATTGATTAAAAATACGTAAAGTATATAAGTTTACAGTAATCTAACATAAATATTTTTAAACATTTATATTTAGATATGTAGGTATGTATAAAAAAAAACTAATGGTTTATTAATTAATGGAAAAGTAATATTTGATTAAAAATAAATTAATATTTAATTTTTTGAATCAACGTTAGAATTGAAAATTATAATTTTATTAAAGTGTTGTTTTACATTTTGTTAAATAATTTTTTTCAAAATAGATTTCTGTTGCAAAATATTCGTAAAACACATACAATTGATATCAGTAAATTACCTTTTCCTGTTAGCAAATCTTTACTAAAAGTTAATCATCCCCGAAGCATAAACTTGAAATTTTATAATAATTCTTTCAATTGAATTAGTTTTATACGTGTCCACAAACCGACAGACGGAGATCTTATCTTAAAAAATCTCTATTTTATCAAATTTGATATGATTACAATACTTCCCTTATCATATGTGATAGGAATAAATGTGTGTACGTATATTTTTCAAAATACATAACAACTTTATCATACAACATATAGTATACATTTATAAGTTATGTATTTAAAATATAAAAAAAATATTTCCTACAAATTTACAATAAAAAAATGTTTTTCTCATTTACCATCAATTTGAAGCTTTTCAATTAGAACGAATCCATTGTAAATGTCAAATCTTAAAATACTTATTTGTAAGAAAACTAATAAACAATAAACATTAAAAGATATAAATTTAAATGTTGGTTATTAAGAAATTTTATAACCTTCATCAATGTCAAAAGTAAAAAACTTGAACATATTATATAGATAAAACAAAATCTTCTATTAGTCAACAACTTAACTTCATCGTCAACTTAACAACATATTAAAAAAAAATATGGAAGCTCATAATATTTTCTTTATAAATCTAAAACATGAGAAACTTTTACGAGTGATGTAATCAGTTTATCTATTTCTTTTACATACAAAGTGTCCTAGATATGTTGTTATATTTATAGTATACTTATATTTAAATATATATATTTTTTTTATTAAATATTCTTTATTTTTTTAAATTTTTGTATATATAGTTAAATAATTTATGTGATGTAATGAATTTTAGAAATATTACAATTACAAGGAAAGATTGTACATTGCAGGGGTGTATAGTACAAAAAATATTATTATAAATAAATTAACTTTAAAAGTTAGTGTTTTATTGATTTAGTTTTTTCGAAAATTTCGAGAAAAGATTTATTCCCATAATAATATACTAATATTAATATTAGACGTATTTGTTTTTGGTTTGAATTTATTACATAAATATTTCCAAGTTTGTGAGTCTATAATAAAGTGTATCTCAGCGTTATTCGGGACGGAGCAGATAAATTGCACACCGGTGTCATAAATGCCAAATTTGAGTAACCGAATTGCACACCGGTCAATCGCTGAATGACCCAAACGGATTATCGGTTTATGAGGGTCTTGAACCCTTACGCAGGTAGTTTTTACAGTGAGCATTTGTTTATTCTATAGCATATTTTTACGCCGATTATCCGCCATTGTTGGCTTAGGGTAGGTTAGGTTATAGGTTTTAGGAAAATTTGCGTGAAAAGATTCGCAGGCGCTTTCGATTCTACCTGGTTTTAAGTTGAAATCTTAATCTCTTAATCTGTTTATGACCGGTGTGCAATTTGGCTATGCAAAATTTCGGTAAGGGATTAAAACCCAACGGCCGTGTGCAATTGGTATGTACCCATTCGGGAAATATTTTAGCTGTTGTGTTTGTGTTTTTAAAATCGTGTTTATTTTCATTATTTTAGAGATAAATTTAATAATTAATATTACATTTACGATTGTCAATATCTCTTATAGCTAAATAAATTAAAATATGTAAAATTTCAGTTAGCGGGTCAGTATCATATAAACGTACAATTATTGCACAATGTCATATTCTTGCGGCGTGGATTATAGTCAACGAAACTAGAACACAATGTATACTTTATACATAACTAGCAGACCATAATAATATTCCTCGTTTCATATTGTCAACATCAAGCCATCTTCTATACGCACTACACCAACCATTATTACACTTTTTCAAGCAAGTTAAATTTTTATAATAGTCCCTGCTTTTTTACCATAAATAATTATGATAATTTAAACAACAAACATATAGAAACCAAGATCACGAGCGAGCAATAGAGTAGAGGAAAAAATTTAATGTCAGAATGCAGCAGACGAATGCATCACCTCGTTAACATGCTCGTGGGCAAAAGAAAAAGAAAAAAAACGAATAGAAAAACGCCGATCCAAGAGCGAGCAGGAAAACAACATAGTACCTAACCTAACATTGTTCTTTCGTTTACTGATAACAACCCGAGAAATAACTTGTTCCTTGTGGCTTAATGCTACGAATAATAAATTAGTTTGAAACGTTTTAAATGTGGCACCCAGCTTCCGTTCTGTTCCGTACGCATGCGTATACTAACGTGCTGGTATATTCAAATGTACACACATATAGTATGTACATACTTATATGAAAAATATAAGTACAAATTTTATTATACGTTTAGTTGAGTTACGGAAAGAAAATGGTTTCATAAATATGTTTTTCTTCTCCTATTAAATAATATATTCTTTACATAAGTATGCGCTTTCTGATAACTAAAGTTACTCAACTAATTTGCTACAAATTATAAAATTACATTTGAAATATCTGACGAGTTGTCGTTGTTGCTATGTATGATTCAATTCAATTTTCATTTTGTTACTTTAAGTAGAAATATAGATAATAATATTAATTATAAAGCTTTTTAGAGTAACGTTAAACGCGTAAACAATTAAATAGATATAATTAAAAATAAATGTTTAATAAATTAATGGATTATTATAACTGATATGTCGCATGAAGATTAATTCATACTACTCAATTTTTTCTAAAGACATTTAGAATATAAATTTTTGTTTTAGTTTAAAACAAAAAAAAAAACGAACCTAGAAACAACTTATAAAATATCACATCGGCTACAATACATGCAACTTTTTTTTTTAGAATTTCAATGTAATAATAAAATATCTACAGATTACGTGTTTTGTTTCGTCGGTCATGTTTCTCAAATGACAGGCAATGAAACCTTTTAGTCTCTTGTCTCATTTTTTCTCGGAAGTTTTATGGTCACGTGACCGTCTGGCCGCATTAAAAACCTTTAATTCTCTTTCGCGCACTGCTTAAGTCTAATTTGCATATATGCCGCTTTGATCTATACACATATTTCACACTAATTTACTTTCTGAGAATTTAGAATTTTTTTGATAACAAAATTTAGTTTATAATATTAGCAAAACGGCGGCACATTCTTTTACCTATTTGCATGTTTTATGTTTCTAAAATTAATTAGCTGAATTTTTTATCGCTATCATTTTTATGTTAAACAGTTTTTCTAGTTGAAATTTACTTATTTTAAATATGCATAAATTTATTTCAGGAACTGCAACATTTTCTTGCTGCAATTTTATTGTATATTTCATATACGGGAAAAAAATTTATTTGTTTTTTATATTTAAATATTTGCATGAAATTTGATACTATGTAACAAATAAATTTAATATTACATTATATATATATATATATATATATATATATATATATATATATATATATATATATATGTATATTATTTACTGACTTATGACAATTGAAGTTTAATCAGTAAAAATTATAATTATTAATGCTTTTTAACAGGATTTTATTGTGTTTTCACAAACTAGTAAGTACACAGTACAATTTAGAACTAATACTACTAATACAACTAAAACATAAAACTAATTTTGAGAAAAAAAGAAAAGTGTGAATGTGACTTAATAACATATTTCTATCATTGCGTGTTTATTTCTTTATTACAAAATCATTGGAATTGTTACACAGTAAAAATTCTTTAAAATTTTTTCCGGCGCTTAACGTGTTAAACAATTAAACAAATTATTTAAATGGTGCATTGTATTTTTTTCTTTATATATAAGTGTGTACTAGAATGAATTGTATGCTAAATACTTGAAATAATGTAAGTAAATTAACATTTTTTTTTCTTCACGGATTCTAATTATCAAATAATAGTATTTTTTGTTTTATCTTATATCAGTTGTTAGAAAAATATGGTAGCCGCATTTTTCAAATTTTGATTTAATATCTGTTCTATGTTTTAATAAATAACATATATTTTTAGTAATACGACGTGTATTTATCTGTAAGATAGTATGTAACGGTATTTACTAATTCTCTGTGATTAATGGATACAGTTATATTTTTAGATAATAAATAAATTTTAAGAAAATCATAATTTTGAAACATACCACGTGCAATCTGACCTAATTCGACAAATTATAATATTTCGATAATTAAAATAACATTCGATGTCATATTATTAATAATAAATAAAATGTTAATAGCAATATATTCATGAAATAGGTAGTATATTTTTTCACAAATGGAAAGCGATAGTGATAAGCTATACGTACTCGTACATAATCACGCCATGTACCCAAAAGGAGTGTGGTACAAACTCTTTCCACTATCCTGCAATCAGTTTCTTTCAAACATCCCTATCCAGACAAGTAACTTTAGCTTCCTCCACATTTATAATTCCTTTCATACATGCTCCTCTATTCCTATTACTTGTAAACTTTCGCTCAGGCAAAACACTTTCAATCATACCACTTCAACTACTCATAGAACGTCCATGCAAACGTATAGTTTCAAAATCTGATGTTTCTGATGCTAAGATTGCAGGACAACTTCGTTTTCAATATAATCTTCTAATTCCAGAGTGAAATAATAACATGGTACAGAACTTTTTTAAATCCTTTTTTTCGTTATTGTCATAAACAGATATTTTACGCACAAAAATAGTAAAAAAGCATAGGTTTTTTTTTTTAATTTATTTTTAAAGGAAAATTTCTTACTGTTATACGTAAATACGTATATATCTTCGCTTGCATTTTTTGTGTAAATTAAAATGTAATTAAAATAATAATATATGCGCTACGCATCTACATAGTTTTAAGGTTAACTTATACATAGTTTATGATTTAGCGCGACACAGATAAAATTCAAATGAAATGCAAATGTGCTAACAGAACAGAACGATTAAAACAAATTATCCGCCGTACGTATAATAAGGTAAAATTATTTTTTGTTTATTTTGGTGTTGTTGTTGCTGTTAAAGTTTCAAACATCCAACGAAAATATATGTACCAAGTATATATTTTCTACCGCGTGACACTAAATAAACGATTCATTTATTTTACATATGCGCGCATGCGTTATTTATTTGCATCAGTGGCGTGCATTTAGTCATTCGCAAATATTAATTAAAAGCAAGTTACCAATCTCAAATGAAACAAACCGGTTTAATACGGGGTTTTAATTTTTTTGTCGGTTTAGTTTTTGTTTAGGTTTAACATATAATAAAATTGATACGGTTCATATACTGGTTAACAAATGTTAAAAAAATTCAATTTGCAATTATTAATTTTTCGAACTGATTTTCTTCTTTCTGTTTAAAATATTGTATTGACATTTCACTTTATTAGGAAAAACAAAATGTTGGTCTGTATTTAACGTACAATCATTTTGTTAAATAAAATTATTTATTTATTAATAACTATATAAAATTAAGTTATTTATCAAACAGTAAATCTGACAGATTAATATATTCAATTTATATTTGTGTTTTTTTAATTTATTAACTGACGATTTTACCAGTATTTTCACTTACGATTTATTTACAGGAAATGAATTATTAATATTGTATTAAAAATATTTAAAATATGATGTTTATACTATACAATTATTATTGTATTTGCATATTAATTGTCTGTAAAATAAAATCAATTTATTATGAATCATTTAAACATATTTAACCAAAATTAATGAAAGTGTAACAAGAAATAACTAACATTAATTATTCATATTTGTGATACTTAATATAAATCAAATACATTTTTCAAATGCATTTAAATCGTATTAATTTACATATGCAGATATTTAATTTGAAAGATTTTATTTAAATTTTCTTTAATGTTAATAGATTCTGTTCAAAGATGCGGGCACCCAAAATGCTCTTTGTGAAATGTACGCCACTGTGGTCGTGTTTATCATCACTTACACATATTCAAGCAAGAAACAGTTTGGAGCACCAAAATATACAGTATGTATTTAATGGCGTGAAACCGCAATTCATATTTAATGCGACAAGGTGCTCTTCAGGGCCACCACCTTTACCGCCAAAACTATGGTCATTGCATTGTTTTATATTTATCACTAGATACTGGAAAAAAAGTTGCCATTTTATATAAAAAACCATAGTAAAAAAATACATATTTGTAACAATTAAAATTTCAGTCCATTCGAAAATGAGGAATCAAAGAGTTTTACTGTATTTTAAATTAAGTAATGAATACATTTTTTTTAAATATAACATTTAATAAAATAAAACGGTTTCAGGTTATAATTCTGTATTAATATTTATTATTAATCGACGTTTCGACGTACTCAACATACTTCTTCTTCAGGAAAAAAATACAAATGATATTTACAGTATATAAACAAAATAAAAATATTACTCCTAGTTAATACTCATAGGTAACAAAATAAGTAACTAGATTATACAATTTATAAATTTTTAATTAAAGAAAGTCAAACTTGATTTAAATTAATACCTTCACTCTGACAAGAGGAGCAATAGAAATCTGTAAAGAAAAAGATAACATCAATCGGTGTGAAGGCACTGATTTAAATAAAATTTGACTTTTTTTTAGTTAAAAATTTATAAACTTTATAATCTATGTTCTGTATATTTACTGTAAATGTCATTTGTATCTATTTCTCCCGATGAAGACGTACGTTGAGCACGTCGAAACGTCGATTATTAATAAATATTTATACAGAACTACAACCTACATTCGCTGTATTTCGAACTGTGTTACTCTAAAAAAGTATTGTATGTTATCTCTATTTCAATATAATACTGTTATAAAATTTAACATCGCAACTTTGCAAGTAATAAATTTTGCAAAAATGATCTCCACAGAATCGGTACAGTAAAGTGCGTAAAAGCCATTGCAGATCAAAACGGCAGTAGGCAAGTGTTAGAGAGATAGGGCAAAATAGATAGCGGAACTAGCAAAGCATGTAACTTCGCGTTGTTTTCAATTCATGCGTTTGTGGCGCTACACGGCCATAAAAAACGTTTTGTTTTTTATATTCCATGCATATAGAAAACGATTGCAATCCAGATATAAAATGTAAATTATCGGAAACGCTCTGGCGTACACCCACCTACTAAATATAAAAGATATATATATATATATATATATATATAGGTTGAGGCGATAAGATTTTTTCATTTTCAGATTATTCCTTTATGATTGTATTTGAGTATTAACTGTATTTAAATGATATATCTATCAACTAACCAGATTAATGAATTATATATATATATATATATATATATATATATATATATATATATATATATATATATATATATATATATATAAAGTGAAAATGAAGATACCAAAACTCAACGCTAGGCTACATGGTTTATGGTAAAAGGAAATTATTTAATACATACGTAATCATATTTGGCAGTGATGAAAGTTATAAAAAAAATTGTTATATTTCTCTATTACAATTATACAGTTTATTATTATTAATTTTTCATTTTGGTGTTAATATTTTTGAATTTTATCTATTTAACTTTTTAACTTGCGATTAATTGAGATTAATTTTCATATGGATACGATTTATTTTTTTGACGTCCAATAACGAGTTTGACTCATCATAGTAATTTAATATAATTTAAAGTACATATAATAAAAAAATAAATAGAATTATCAAATTTAATAAAAGAAAAATGACTGCTGTGGAAATGAAATTCTGGCGTGATTTTGTATGTATGTATGTATCAAACTTAATAAATTAACTTATCTTTGATTATAAATATAATCATATTTGTATATTTTTTAGTAATTTTTGTATGTGTTTTAAATATTGAGCGTGTATGAAAAAATTTAATATTATTTATTTCATTTTTTTTGAGTCAAAATTAGTTATTATACACATGAAAATGAAAGTGTCAAAGATATTATAAAATGTGTATTATCTTATAACCATTTTATTGAAACTACATATATACAATTTAATTTAAACTAATTAATTCATGTTATTATATATATATAAATTTTAATCCATTATCTCAAATTACATCATTTTACCTGTAGCTAACAATTATAAAAAAATAAATTTTTTGCGTAAGTATTTACAGACTAAACTAATTATAGTTTGTAATTTGCATTTTATTGTCTTTCTTATTTTTAATTTAAAAAATTTGATATTGTTTTATTTTATTTAGTAATAATAATTATCTATATTTAAAATGTCTAAAAGATTACCATACGTTCATTTGCAGTATATAATTAATATAAATTTTAAAAACACAATTAATTTATCATGATTATAACAGATTCTTCTTGGAATAACAAAATTACTGTGTAATCTATTTAAATAATCTAAAAGACTTTTAGAATAAATATTTTTTAAACAAAAACTACTAATAACTCGTAATATAATAATATCTATATCTACATAATTAAAAATTAAAAAGTAGTTTATTTTAATTCATTTTTCCTCGATTTAATTACATTACAAAGTCAAGTACATCATTCCGTACATCAACACAATACAAAGAAAAAAACAATTTGAAATTTTTTCCACCATATAGACAATGCAACCGTCTATAGAACAACAATTTACAGTTAATTTCCAACAAAAGTTAATAATATTCTAAAAAATAATTATAAATACTGCACCTGCGTTTATTTAATGTGTATATTATGTATAAATCTACATTTTAACAACATAGTACAGGCCGGCCAATTCTATGTAGGCAAATAGTATTATGTCGCGACTCTATTCAAGGACATGGAAAAACATAAAGAGTGTGTCTAAACAGTTTTTAATTTAATTCTGTTTTAATGCAATTACAAGATCATTAAATTCTATATTTGGTAATATTTGTATTAACTCTTGTTAATTATATCTTTGAATATATTTAGTAAATTATTGGATAGCATTATTTAAATTTTACTTACATATATACATAATCAGACCATATACTCAAAGGGTGTAAATAATATTACTAATCCCAGAATAAATTCATCTTAAGACCTGGTTGAATAAAGAATAACTAATCAGTTTGTAAGTCAACTCTATCGTTGACCAATTGACCAATCAATGAGGTGGTTTAAAAACAATTGACAATCTACTTGCCTAGATAATACATTGGTTAAGTTAACAATGCTGTATGCAACCGGGTATTAATCTATCAATTTTAACAGAATTAGTTATTCCTAGAATAACTGATTGAAGAATAAAAAAAATATTATTATTCAGAGCTTGAAATATAAAATTTCAGAAAATTGACTGTTAAGTGAATCAGTGTAAAATTTTAACAAAAATTATTATATAAACTTTTCGTTATATTTATGAAAATAAAAATAAGTATTAATATTTAAAATTTTTGGATGCACTGTAACATACAAATATCTTACAGGAAAAGCAAATTAAAGAATCTCAAATACAAAAGATATTCCGTAATTTCGCATTTAATTTGATAATTAAAGAAAACCAATTGTTTTCTGTTTCACGGAAAAAATATTAGATTATTCACGGTTAATTCTAACTATTAGTTATATTTTATCTATCAGATTTAGTTGAACTTTTAACTACACGTTTTTTAGAATAATTGCTATTGAAACACCTGCGCAAAATGTATTTGATTGTAAATAAAACAGATGAAATTTAATTAACTTGAGAATGTAGATGTATAAATGTTGTGGCATTTCTAAATTTCAAATTAAAGTAAATATATGTAAAAGTAAAATGAATTTGTTATGGTATATAAATTGTACATAAAATCTACATTTTCTATAGATTTGTTATTATATTTATATTATCCTTCAACTTGCTAAATTGTAATAAAATTAAATAATTGTTATAATGCAATTTTATTATTTATTTGAAATTATTGGTTTTATTTCTTTTGACTTATACAATAGTATATTGCGATATAAGGTAAGTGTACTGTGTACTATAATAGAATCATGAAAATCTTTGAAAAAGCGAAATAACTTAATTCCCAAGATATTCTATTATTAACACTTAAAAACCATATATCGTATACTATTTCGCATGATCAATTTTGAAATGTAATATATATTTGTATTTCGTTTATTTTTGCAACTAACAAAGTCAAACTTCTTCGAAATATTGAAAGATTATATAAAATAAATGTCAAAACATATTTTACTTATTTAAAATATATTACAGTATTTTTATAAAATTATGGAATGAATTTGAGTATGACATAAAAAAGGTACATACCAATTGCACACGGCGATTGGGTTTTAATCCCTTACCGAAATTTTGCATAGCCAAATTGCACACCGGTCATAAACAGATTAAGGGATTAAGATTCAGCGGTTTAAATTTGGGATTTATGACACCAGTGTGCAATTTACCTGCTCCGTAAAACAAAACTTTGATCAAATGACTAACAAATTATTGAACATATTTTTTCGTCAATTATAGCTTTGTTTGACATCTTATTTGTATGTAATAAATCAATTTGGCTGACTAATAATTTTTAGATTAGCAATTAGACGCGCTATCATTAAACTCCAACTAGCTGTATAATTTATAATGTATGTAAATATTTGAAAAAATAATTTTACATTTTACAAACAAACATGTTATACATGCATGAAACAAGAACGATTTTACGTTTCTTATAAAATTAACAATTTTCTGGGTTTTTCATACGATTATAATGCAAACAATACATGTAACTTAAATAAGTATAATTATGTATATATCAGTGGTTTCCATAATCATTAATGTGCCATTTTTATACTTTTTACAAAAAAAAAATATTGTCAAACACTTTAAATGATTTAAATATTTAGTATTTTAGTCATTTCTATAGTAAATAAATGAACTCATTGTTAATTTCAATTACATATTTGTCAATAATTTCGTATTAAATATATTTACATTTTTATTTTATTTTATTGTTGTAAAATATAAAAATTATATTTCAACGTTCTTAAAGACTAATTTATATAAATAAATTTATTTCGAAATAAAATGATATTTAGGTGCCAAATAGATATGTATTATAATTTAGTATTTCGATATATCAATAAACAGATCTATCAAAATTAGTTATAAAAAATGGGGTTGCCATTTGAAAATAAAGTTATGATAATAATAATAAAGTTAAAAGATGATAGACGTGTTTGAAGAATTTTCGATAAATTGTTAAATTCAGAAAATATTAATATTATTTGAAACTTTGTTTATTTTGTATAAAAACACTTTAAAAAATATATCTTAAATTTATGTAATTTTATATATGTTTTAACACTAAAATTAACAACATTTTCTAATTTTATTGTGATAATTTACGTAATATTACATTTTTTATGAAAAATTACATTCACAAAATAAATAAAATTACATAAATTTTTTACAGTGTATGCAATAAGATTAAGTAACAGTTAATTGAATTTAATTTTTTATCATTGGTTATGCAATTCTCTTGCTTCTTGCACTTGCATGTGCAATATTGCTTAGTGTAAATGATTTTGTGCAAATTTATTATACTTAACGTAAATTTTTTTCCAAAAAACATAAATAAATGTGTGAATTTTAAATTATTTCTGTTATACTTATAAATACAGTAAAAACATGTTAATTAAAATTACATATATGTATAGTTATTTACCACAAATACAGCATGCATGCTACAATATCGAATTTCATATATTATAATAAGATGCAAAATTATTCAAATTACATGGCACATTTAACTAATTATATTTATTAATGTATTACATTTCAATAAGCAGTTATCATCAATTATCTTTGCAGTTACACAATAAATAATTTTTGAAAAGAAAAACTATAAATATTGATACAAATTACTACAGTAAATATTTTCGGTAATTGCGTACATAAATTTACAGACAGCTGATTGGAAAGAACGTTAAACATACAGCTGGTCCAAAACTGTTTATTCTTATTACCAAAAAATAATCCAGCTTATAAGCATGATATAGTTACAAAAATCGCTTAAAGAATTACCCAGGCAATAACATGAGTGTTAATATAATATGTATAAAGTACCTTGAAAAATATTTTGATGAGTAATTAAAATTTCAGAGGCGATAAATTAATTATCTAACAGGCCAAGAAAATGTTATGGTATTTTGGTATGTCGTTCCACGAGAATGGACACCTGTCCGTTGGTTTTTCGTCTCCTAATTCCCGCTCCGCACTGCTTCCCCCTTCGCCAGAAGATACATTTGTATTGTTTTGTTTGCTTATGATATGCTCCAGTGACGGCCAAAATTTTTTTCTACCTCATTAAAATGGTTTCTTTTTTTTGTTTCTGTCGTGGTCTGCATTTAACAAATAGTTTTATGGGAGTTTTATTAAAATTGAACGAAAAACGTGTTTAGATACAATTTTTTTAACGTGTTGTTATTATGTTCTGTGGTTGTAGCGTTGAAATTTTGAGAACATTATAATGAAGAATACGTACATTTTTTTTCCACTTATTAAACGAAACAACATAATCTGTACTACGATGGTAAGACATTAAAATGTTAATTCCAATGATATGTTTGTTTTTATGATTATAATTTGATATTAAATATTTACTAAATTGCATATATTATTTTTTACTATATTAAGTGTCACTCTGTTTTAATTTTACCCACAAGCATAAGAATTTGACCAATCCAAGCGCTTGACACATTTATAGTTTTTACACAAAGTGTTTGGATTGATCAAATTATTGCTTGAAACCAAAACGGCAAACTGAATGATACTTTACTCATATTAAAATGTATGTTTCAGTCGTAATTTTTTCCTGATGAAGATATAAGTGGTGTATATCGAAATATTACTATTTAAATACATATATACAGAACTTAATCCTAAAGCTCTTCAATTTTAATATAATGAGTCCTGAAAGATTTTTTTACTATATAGTTATTCAATTTAAATAAAAAAACTATGTAATTATGGTTTTAATTAGAAAAATGACATTTAAGTAAGAACAATAAGAGTATTATGATGTCAATTTGGAAAATGCGTAATTCTATGTATTTTCCGGATTTTCCGTAAATTTAATAACAACAATATCAATCAACATTGTGTATAATTATTAGTTATATATATTGTCCATTACTCGAACTAAACATATGCAGTATGTGACATTGACAATGAATATTCAAAGAATTTCAAATCAACAATATTTTATAGCTGATAAAAATTCTAGGAATCATTTTTATTTTTCATGTACATATATAAAAAAAATTGCTTTATTTTTTCTTTGTATAAAACTATATAATGTTCGTTATTTTATCACAACACGTGCCTGATGCTATATTATTCAATATTTAATTATTCAGTTTTGCTGTGAAAAAAAAGAGATAAAAAGCTTGACGAATTTTAATAATATAGTAATTTATGCAACAAGTGCATAAAGTTTATCTACTCTTATTTACGAATTGTGCAGCAATCTCATGAAAATAAAAAAACAATTTATAAATGAACATCAGAATACATATCTTAAATTTGACTTTTCTAACTCCAAAATCGCCAGACAACGATTGTCCGGTAGGATCGCTCTATTATAATGCAATTTTTTTTTATTAAAATAGTGTTTCTGAGCTTACAATTAGCTTGAAATATTCTTTATTATTAAAGATATCATTTTAAAACAAAAACTAAATGAAAGATAAAGTATAAATCTAGCGTTAAAAATTGTTGGATTTTTTAAAATATTAGAAATATTAGTAAAATTTGCTCAAATATTGAAAATATTTAATCTAATAAAATCAATATAAAAAAATATTATTTTAGTGTTCACAAAAATTATATAATTTTATTTTTGAATAGTGTTGCCAACTTTTGGAGCAAAAATAATTTTTTTTATTTATATTTCTTAGTATTTATGTAATAATGTTCTATATATATATATATATATATATATATATATATATATATATATATATATATATAAGAGTATTTTGTTGCCTGTCAGCAGAGTATTATTCAACTATTATATATATATATATATATATATATACATACATACATATAGGTTTACTACCCATATAGTTGGAATCTTGCTTAAATTGTAACGTGCGATATATTAAAATATTGCATACGCTAAATAAAATACTGACAATAAAAGCATATTTCTCTCTGTATTTGAAACTAACGAAATTAAAATATAAGTACATATGTACATGTGGTACGTTTATAATATAATATTGGAAGCAACATTTTTTATTCTGACTAACCAACCAAACAGTATGAAAGTGATGACATCTAAGTTGACATAAACGTATGCATAATTTCATATTATTACAAGTCGCTTTTCTGGGTAACAACGTGAGAACAACTCCATATGAATGCTACATGTCCAAGCATATACATATTTCCATAGCCGCCTTAAAAAACACGTTCAACGTTTCACCCCATTACTGGGCCGCTGTTGCATAGCTGACTAGATCCCTCATAAACTTATCGCATTTATTGTTAATAAAATAATAAACAGCACTCATAAGTACCATTCATTCATATATAGTCGATCCCTTTTTGCGACATACTAAAGCAAGCTGTGCTGTGCGTGTGTGTGTGTGTGTGTGTGTGTGCGCGCACTTATTATTATACAACTGATCGCAACAGGGGCGGCGCCATTGGAATTTTCCCAGAGGGCATAAACCACCCTTGCCGTATTTTCACTTCGGATTACATATTTTTTCTACAGTGATTTACATTCTATTAGTGTAAATATTATTTTATAGTGTTGTTTAACGTATAAAACGTTTTTTTTTTCTTGGTACTTTATTTTTGTATGTATATTTTTAGTTTTTAAAAGAAGAAATTATTTTTATGTAACTGCAAATTCAAATAAAATTTGTTAAGATATATACACAGAAATAATAAAATAAATATTTCATTTTATTCAAATTGTATTCCAATAAAGAGTTTTTGATAAAACTGTCAAACTTAAAACCAATTTTTTTATTATTTTTTTATTTGTTTATACATTTAAATTACTGCCAGTATTTCCATATTTTAAAATAAATTAAACTTGAAATAGTTTAAAAATTAGCTAATGAAATATTGTCATTTATTCTGAGGATATACTTTTAGCCAATTATATATGATTTTTTATTTATTTTAAGAATTTTTTTGTAAATACTGGCCCTTAGTTGATTAAATTTTAAATGATGTCTGTTTAATTAAATAATATTAGTTATTTTATCTACACACAAATTAGTTAAAATCACACTGTTATTTCACATAAAAGTTTAGATCTAATCTTAAATTTAAATAAATTAAAGCACAAAAATAAATAAATATGTGACAAGTTAGAAAAAATATTCGTTACTTTAGATAAATACATCAAACGTAATCATCTATTTTTGAATTAGATATTTTATAAAATTTGATTAGAAGGCTGATAATTATTTATTTTTGTAATAAATTAATAATTTGTTAATAATTTATGAATAAGTATTTGAAATAAATCATGAGTAAATCTTTCACTATATTTCATTATACTCAGTTTCATTCATTATTTCTTTAAATATTTGGGACAGATTTTTGAAAACATGCGCATTTATATCATCTATTACTGCTACAAACTAACAATAAATAACAGCAACAGCTGGCTGGCAATATAAAGTACTGTCGGCTACTTGCTGACAGTTGGTAGATGTGGACATGAATGCGCATGGTCTCACAAACATTTAGTGAAAATAAATCATTTTCAATATTTATTCATAATTTATTTCAAATATTTATTCATAAATTATTAACAAATTATGACTGTATAAAGTGGCCTTAAGCATTATATTTTGTAAAGAAACCTGACACGAGTATACATTTTTAAATTTTTTTAATTTATTGAAAATTTATCATAATATAATATAACAATATTATTATTATATCATAATATAATATAATAGTATTTTTTTATCTATTACAATATTTAATTTATATTAAAAATAAAATATGTTTTATTCAATATTTTTAAAATTAATTTTGTTTCAAAAACAATTATTCAAAAATTTTAAAATAATTTTGAGTAGATAAATAAAAATTTAACTTGTGTATGAAATATTTACTATATTATCTCTAATAAATTTATTAAATCATTTTCAATAATAAACGTTTATTTAAAATTACACATACAATAATTAATAACATCTGTTTAATTTATGCAGTTCTCACGAGAAAAATATAAAGAAAAATCTTTAATATTAATAAGTTAGTTACTACAGTAAGTGAAAATAATGTATAATTAAAGAAAAATTGAAAATACTTATACATATATAGGAATTCAATGAAATAAATTTGTAAGTCAAGTATAAAATTTACAAATAATGAAATAGTCATTGCTAATGACAAGAATATGTAATTTGTAATTTACTACTTTTAATTAAAGTTTTGATGTAACATGGCAACTTACAGCTGCTGAATTTATAGAAATAAATCAATATGTAATGCTTTATTACTGGTAAATGTTTCAAGTTTCACAGGCAATAAAATTTGCAAAATATCATTGCTTAATTATCATTATTAGTACGGAATTTTAAAAATAAATATGTTTTTAAATTAATGTAATATTTTACTAAATTTAATTTAAAAACTTAGAATTAAAACGAACTTTAATTTTATTAATTATTTTGAAAAACATTGTATTAAAAATGGTAAATAAAAAGTTTAATAATTTTATTTCTGCAAAAATTTTCTTTTTAGTTATATTTCTCGTACTATGTTTGGTTATATTGTAATTATTCCTACACAAACTACTTTAGCAAGTAACCGTTGACAATTTATCAGGTTTTTTAAAGTTTATTTTGAATTTGTAACCGCGCTATTCTTTTCTATTCGTTGTGAAAAAATAAATAAAATTGCAGCAACGCTACTGTGCCAGCAACCATCTCACTACGCAGTTGTACAGCACGTGACAGTCCGTTCCGTAGGGGGCAAGGAACCGAAGGGGGTTGCTAAGAAACAGCTGATGATCGTGTCCCTTCGTCGTGGCCTACTTAACGACGACGTACTACCCAGGACTACACACACACACACACACACATACACATACACTATATCATTTTAGTATAGGTGCAAAAGAGAATACGTATATACATACAGCTTGGTGGATAAGGCCTGGGTTTGCAATCCCCGGTTCGTTTCTGCGCTTTAACGCTGAATTCATTGGTTTGTATATATATATGTGTGTGTGTGCAGTCAAGTACTAACTTCCCTTTGATGAAATGACGTCATTGAAGTGTCAGCTGGAGATAGGAATTTTTCAGATTAGAATTTTATTCTTGCTTTAAATGTTTGGCTATAGAAATAAAAAAAAACGATTGCAAAAATACATTTAATTAAAAGTATATTTTAATATTATAATAATTATATAACATTTAAATTAATTATTACATATAATATTATAATACGAGTACATACGCAATCACGCCATTATTTATAAGGGTGTTGCACAAACTCTTTCGATTTAAACAGAAATTTGTTTCCGCCGAACATTTCTATCCGGACAAGTAACTTCTGTTTCATCCACATTCATGATACTTCTCTGATATGTTTTTCTATTCCTACTACTTGGAAATTCTCGCTCACGCAAATATTTTTATTTTTATGATTTTTAAGTTGTAATTATTATTTTAATTCATTTCTTCTTCATAATAAACAAATTAATAATTTTTTTGAAATAATACAATAAACCTAAAAAAAATATAAATCAATACTTATAATATATAAAACAGAAATTAATTTTCTAAAGATAATGTATGCATACTTCTTTGCATAATCAATATTCAAATATCTCTATCTATAGATTATCAAGTTGTGTTAAAAACTAAAATTTCAACTACACAAATATGTAGTTGCCGATAGAACAATTAAATTTAATTTCTTATCAAAATTATGTATTTTTATTCGTTTTATAAGTACGAAATTATTTTTTTTATTAAATTTATTACTTAGTAATCAGTCAGTAAATTGAAACTGAAAGTTAATTTTTTAGAAAATTCTAAATTACGCACAAAAATTATTACACAAAATTGGAAAATATATAAAATAACTTGTAATCTCAAATTGATAAAACATTTAAAAATCTTAAAATTTGTGCCGGTACATCAAAATTAAATCTCCACCGATTTAGAGCTTGAATGATAATAACCGGAAATAATTTTAATTAAAAATTCCGTTAATAATGCAGAAATAAAAAATTGAATTTTTTCACTCTGCCGTCTAGCGTATTTTTCAGCGCGTAGAGAATTTGATTTATGATAGGTACTTAACAAATTCAAAAATTCAGTCGTCCCTTCGTTCAGCGAACTTATTTGACAAATTTAATTATCTGTATACCTTGTACCTGCTGGCAAAATGAATACAGAATCCAAGTAGGCAGAGAGGAATTCCATTGGGGGCGCCAAGTTTCTTCCAAATTTCGTCGAAATTCCTCGTAGAGCGATCGAGACGTGACAAAAACGATTTCGAGGCCTGGCGAGAGCCGGTCGAAGAGTAATGCCCGTGTCCCACTGTAAAAATTTTTATAAAAATTTTATAAAAATTTTTATAAAAACAATTTTTACAGTGTGACAGCCCGTAGTTTTATAAAAATGACGTCACGGTAAAATATTTTTATGGTGTCTGTATTTTAATGACGTCACGTAAAATGTTTTTATAAAAACTTCTGAGATAGAACCGTTTCTATAATTTTGACGAAAATAAGCATTTGATTGGATGTTAGAACAGTTTCTATAATTTTGACGAAAATAAGCATTTGATTGGATGTTGCACGGCAGTCAAACTTCTAGGGATTTGAATTGTCGCGCGAAACTTCTAACCAAAACATATCCAATTAAACCTATGATAATCGCACTCACTAGTAAATGCTGGTTTGTATTTAAACTTTCCATGATAAAAAATAATAAAATAGCACACTTTTTCAAAAGTTTTTCAAGTTTTAAGCACCAAACTTATAAACACCAATCTCACAACATCAACCTCACTTTTCAGTATTTCATCAAACAGCTGATCAGATTTTTATAAAAATTTTTACCAAAAAATTTACAGTGGGACATACCTTAAAATAATTTTTATAAAAATTTTTATAAAAACTTTTTATAAAAATTTTTATAAAAAGTTTTTATAAAAATTTTTACAGTGGGACACGGGCATAATAATAGATGTGTGTGTGTGTAACCGTGTTGGGAAGCGCACACACAAAACATACAGGTAGTGGTAAATGGTAAATACTCGCGATTACGCACACAAACAGTCTGTTGTTTGGGGCATCCGAGAGAACAGCTGTTCGCCTTTAAGTATATACTATCTACAGTGTAAGCTGCAAAAAAAGCTGCTTTTCATTCAAACCTCACTTGACCATCTTACGGGAAATACCTTAAGCAGCAGTTTTCAAACTTTATTCTTGTTTGGAATGTTTGTATAAAATGTTATTTAAGGAATCTATCTAAAAATTATATTGATCGTTTGTGTAAAACAAAAAAATTCCTGGAAAAAAATTGTTTTATACAAACGATGTATGTAATTTTTTCATAGACTTTTTTGTAATATTGCATGGAATTTTTTAGTGTATGCTATGTTTACTAATATACATTGTAAAAAAAACATTCGATAATTTTACATAAAAACTTGTGGCAATTGATTTACACCAGTTTAATATATAAATTTACAGACGTCAGTATTTTTACATTTTCGATAAAAAAAAGCATATAATATAGTAAATTAATTATTTTATTTAAAATTAAATTATATTATTTTTACAGAAAATTTATGTCTAACATCCTCTTGCTGAAATAATATGTTTTTCCACCCATATTTGTGAATTTTTTACAGTGAACAGATGCAGATAAAAAAACGATTTTGTACCGCAGAACGTTATCGTGTTAGATTGAAGTGTCACTTTTTCAAGTATAAGGCATGTAAGACACTGTAAAATTAATGTAAATTTACATATTTTATTTGCTAATTATAATTACTTATTTTGTTACCTAGTAACTTGTTTCTATATTCTGTTTATTTATTGTTATTTATTGTTTGTTATTTGTTATTTGTATCATTTTCCTGTACGTAGAGTACGTCGTAATTAAAATTAACACAAAAATTAAAAATGAAATTGAGATTAATTATTTTAAAAATAATCTAATTTATTTATAGTGGTATTTTAATAATTTAATTTCATAAACGATACTTTTAAACATAATAGAATTTTAATATTTGTACAGTTGGAGAACAAACTTTTGAATAAGATCTGTATATTAGACACACTAGTTTCTTTCCCCAAAAAAATTATTTATCGTACAACCGCAGCATAGAAGCCAAACTTCGTTTTTCGATCATAAAGTAGGTAAGGTTGGGCCGTCGCCGTTTGCACTGCCAAACAAGAGGCGATAATTGTTCGAGTTTTGATTGCGTTTGGCGTTGGCGTGGTGTGCAGGAAAAGCGTTTTCAGTGTTCTTAATTTGTTCGTTCGCAGGCAGCGAGTGAGCGAGCAAGCGTACGCGAGCGGAAAAAAGCAGCGTGTGCCCTGCAAAAAATCCAGCCAGAAAAAGTCTCCCACTCACTTAACGAAACGCGAACATTTCTGCTGCAAAGACGCGTCCCCTAGGGATCCGCACCACCGAAAAATCACTGGCTTTAAACGGTAAAATACTACGAAGATTTAATGTTTAGTAATTCTGCGTTCAAATATTTATTTGCACTTTTTTTGTATATGCAATTTATGTAGAATTTTTTGTTTAATTAATTTGTTTAAAGTTTATTTTATCTAGATAAAGACTCATACAGACAATTTAATTTATATCCCAAAATTAATGTTATTATTTAGCGCAGAGCTAGTGATTCTGAACCAAACTATTTTTTGACATATCCAGAAACAACACAAATACACGATTTTAGTTTTATATAACAATGGCGTGGTGTGACTTTCTGATCGAGAAATACAGTGAAAACAAAAATGTATATAGTCAAATTTTTAGCCAATTACATATGATTTTTTTTATTTATTTTTTTATATAAAGTTTCATTCAGACTGCCGTTTTAGTTTTTATGCACAAACAGAAGAATGTGACCAAGCCAAATACTTGGTATTAATAGTGTTTGGGTTGTTCAAATTTTTATGCTTGTGCGTAAAATTAAAACTAAAACGGAAGTCTGAATGAATGAATATATTTAATCGACTTACAAAAACATTGTTTCTTATAATATATGTTTTTGACATTTTATTTAAACATAACCAACATGGTTCAATCGTACATTAGACTTTACTTGTATACAAATTTTCACTAGCAAAAAAAATAAAAATACTTATCTCCTATGCAACCCGGATAAAATTATAAACATTGATAAAAAAAATTACAAGTTAAAATATTATTTTATAATAAATTGTACAAAATGTAAGTTTACTAAATCGATGTCAAAAATAAAATCAAACAAATAAATATTGAGAAATGAGAAAAAATACGAAATTCAACTCACTGAAAAATCTTCGGTATCAGTTCCCCGGTTTTTATGAAAGTGAGGAACGAGCAAAATCGTACAAAATATCGACAACCCGCCGCGCGTCGCTGCAACAGCCCCAAAACCACCCAAAACCTTTAATTCTTCTAGCAGCTTATTTGTCAGTTCCGTTAGCGTTTTTTTTTTTCGTTCATCGAGCGCGGGCTTCAGGAGGCGTCGCTATCGCCTCTGCGTTTCTGCCGACATATCCGACGCTGCCGTCGTCTATATAAAAATGTTGATTTATCTTCCACGAGGCCCGGACTTAATAAATATATAAATAACAAAACAACGAACATACATACGCCACGCTAAAAGCGATCTTGCCGAAAAAAAGCAGCGAGACTTACATAGGATTTCAATTTGTTTGTCCGTTTCAAGTAAACTATAAGAAAAACAAAAACTAAAACGGCTTTAGGATATAGTTCTGTATTAATTTTTATTAATAATCAACGTTTTGCTGTACTCCATGTACATCATTATCAAAGAAAATTACAGTATATTAATAAATATTAGTACAGAACTATATCCTAAAGCCAATTTATTTTAATATAATGCGTTCTGAAAGATTTTTTTACTATGTTAAACTATAACAGTCAATTTTTATAAATGTTTTTAATTTAATCATCTAGATTGTCAACTTTCTTTGAAGCTCTTCAGTGATTGGTCAATTGGCAATCTAGTTATCGTTAACTAATTGATTAAGTTAACATTTTATGAAACTGATTCACAAAAAAGTTCTTTTTAGCCAATATGTATTTTTAAATAAAATTTGTTTTTTAATTTTAAATTTATTTACATAAAAGCATGTTTCGTCTAAAAAGTATAATTATTTTAAATGTTTGCTTGAAATTTTATTTGATTATTGAAAATGTGTGAACAATTGTAACAAATGCAATGTGTACCGCCTAAGATGGTCAAAAATTGTATATTCGACCAAAGAAATTAATTCTCACAAATCACGTAACACAAATGTAAATAATATACATAGTATATATACATACTATTCTACAACTTTTAATAAGATTTTCATTTACATTTCATTTTTATTTACAAAAAATCGTATATGTCACTAGGAATAGAAAGCTATTTTTGTGTTTCGCCCAGATTACTTGGCCCGGCCACAAATATCCGAGTTCAACACAATAATCATCGGTTTCTACTCTTTGTAACAGAATATACTATCTTTCAGTATAAGGAAAGTGTGAAAGAAGAAGAATACACAGATTTCTGCATAAAATATATAGCTTATTTGTAGTGACCATAGTAAACGGAACGCCGTGTAGAGAAGCACCGGACTGGGCCGAGTGCGAGATGTGCTGACGGGCCTCGAAACGGTAATAGAGGCCGCAAATCATCTGGCGGAATTCCTAAACGCACTCGCTTCCTGTACAGGCATAAATCCAACGGGCCCGACCGGAAGAAATAGATTGCTTTCCACTGTTTCGCCCTCGGTTACTTCCTAACACACGCCTCCACCCCCCACCCCCCACCACCACCAGCCCCAACTCAATTCCTACCGCAACGCACATTCACACACATATCTAGAAAACAAAACTGTGCGTGCTTGTTTAGTTTAGGTTATCCGATGAGGGAGGAGCTAATGCCGATATGAACTGTGACTGACCTTGATTGCTTTGAAAGCGTATATGTGCTTTCAACCCCAAAATTATTTCAAATATGATATCTATTTTGGATTTGGGTACAGGAGTTTTGTGGTTGAGCTAAATTAAAATAAATAATTCCGAGCAAGGAAATATTTACGTATGAGATATACTGTTTTTTATTAATAAAATAATGAATAATTATTTATATTATGATTTATAAAATTAATAGGATGTTTGTTATTGATATAATAATTATGTAATGTAATAATAAGGATATTAAGAGTAATTAGTAACTAATCAATCTATTATATATATATATTATATAATATTCAATGTTTGAATGTATGTTTATCCGCTAGACACATCTACAGTTTTCAATTTAGAACCACCAAATGACTGTTGTGGAAATGAGATTTTTACGTGGCATATTTGGTGATAAACTAGAAATTATACTTAATTATATTAGATAAATACATCAAATATAATCAGGTGATCTTGAAGTAATATGATAAAAAAGCTAAAAAAAATTATCTATTTTTCTTTATTGAAATAAAACAACTAAATCATTAGAAAAATCATTTAAAATATTTTTTGTTATAGCCCAGTGTTACAATTTAGTTTCGTTCATTGCCTCTATCTCAATTAAATTCTCTCCACCATTTTATTTTTATTTTTGTTCCCCTCAGATTTTTACATAATAAGATTATCGCATGCAGGCACATTGCAAATATATAATATTTGCGTTTTGTCCTGTTTATCGTCACTCCTGCAAAAATTTGCTTGCCTTGGGTCGCTATTCGATTTAGATGAGTGCACTTGATGCTATGGAATTTTTGGAAGGGATACTGGAAGGATAGTGTTCAGGGTTGGACTGGATAAAAAATTAGGCCGGGGAAAGTTGCAGAATAGGCCCACCTTACATTCCAAAATTGTTCAAATACGTTATGTTTCTATATTTTTTTATTTTAATTTACATGGAAATGACATTACAAAAAAATAAAGATGAATTGTAAAAATTACACATATAAAATTGAATATAATTCTATATTTGAATCTAACGATAAGTTAAAAAACAAATTTAAAAAATGGTTTTTTTTACAGATTGATGTTTTTAGAATAGTCAATTCTTAAATTTTTGTAAAACTTAGAAATTAGTTTTAATTTTTTGACTATTGCCGGTTACGGTCCACAGTAATGACGGCCCGGCGCATCGGTGGGCTAGTCCAACCCTGATAGTGTTCCATCACGAGATTACGTAGAAGCAAAAGCAACAGCAGGAACGCTTGAATAGCCCATCGATTGGCAGGCGAGAAAACTCTTTGAATGCCAAAAACAAAAAAGTTGCACTTGAAAACAACAAACATGAAAATCATATGAGTGAAAGAAGCTTCTGGTTTAGATTTTTGGCTAGTTTTTTTTTTTTTTCTCTTAGGTTAAATAGGTACATATAGATATATATATGAATGTACAATGATCAACAAAAGTATTATAAAACAGAGGATGCCATCTATGATGTATGGCAAAACACTAGTGGTGAGAACAGATCAATCACAATATACCAGCCCAGAAAATTCTATAAAATCAATATATACAAAATACCTTTTATTGTAACCAACAGTTAATAAATACTAGTGCACTTATACAACTGTAATACTTGTGAAATATTTATATAAATTACGCTAAAACGAAAACAAAAAGTGTATGTAACAGCAAACAACATAAAAGGGACTGGTAAAGTAGCAGAATATTTATATACACGGTGTGTTTGTTAGCTCGAATGTACCAACAACCACCATCGAAAATACAGCAGAGCACACTATATGTACATCTCGTATCTCGATTCGCTAGTCCGCGTTCCGAGATAAACATGTCAACAATACTCATTTTCATATTCTGCTTCCTGCAAGCGAACTACATATTTGTATAATATCACGTGCCAGCTCGTATTTCGTTTTAGCCTTCATACAGGGAACGAGCTACAGCAAATTTCTACCTATAGAAGTGAAAATATTTTGTGGATTGTAAACAATTACATAAACTGATTCATAATAATTTGAAAATTTATCTCTTACAGGTATATATTTTTAGTAAGACATTTATCGAATTATGTTCACAAATTTAATACTATTTATTTTTTTTATTTTTTTATATATATTTATACATCTATGTATTTTATATATTTCTTCGTACTTATTCTAAAAATAAAAAAATAATAGAAATATTTACCTAATAAAAATGTTTTTTAAAATTTTACATATTATTTTCAAATTTACAAAACTATTATTTTATTTTCTTTCCGAATTTAATGAAAGTTGATTAATGTTATTTTAATGACAGTTTGTTGAAATAAAAAAAATATTACAATCCACAAAATATTAATCTAGCTATAAGAAGATTATACCTAAAAGGAATAGATGCTCGCATGCAGAAAGTTCATTTTCAAAATTCATAAATATCTAAATGCAAACGAATAAAATTTTATGCAGCGCAAATCAACGACTCAGCGCGTATTTCATCATATTATTTTTCTTTCTTTTTTGGTTTCTTCTTTCTACTATCTAAAACGAAATATAATAAATTTTTTAAAATGTTTAACTTTCTTACGTTTATTAAAAAAATATTATTTCGTTATTTAATATTTATATAAAATAAAGAAAAATAACACTATTTACTTTCTAGTATTACAAATTTTCTGATCAATTATATAGGTTTGTTTCAACAAACTTTCTGATCGATTCGTGGTTATCTACTGTGGCCACAAAAAAAAATCTAATGTGGCCACAACAGAACCGACCCTAAATTTATGGAATAGAATTTTTTTAAAACAACTATTAAAAACAAAACTGTCGACATAAATATACAACCTATTTACAGAATTATATATAATAAAAATATGAAAATTTATAAAAAAATCTTTAGCCATATCGAAAATTGTTTCAAATAAAAGTTGTTATTTATAACTTGTTTAGCAACTTTTGTTAAATATTTTTTTGAAATATATCTATTGCAAAATATTCGTAGAAAACATAAAAGTGACCATTTCCGATTTGAACAAATTGAGATATTCATCTGCAAAGCTTAAATATGACATTTTATAATAATCCGTTTCAGCCGTATAAGTGTCCACAGACTGACAAACGGACATCACGCTAAAAACTGTTGATTCGCGTTACTTTAATTTGGTATGGTTAAAACACCTCCCTTATCATTATGTGATATGACGGTCGGCAAAATAGAGTCGAATAAATGTTATTTTAAATTTAGAAAATCTGAAATATTAAATTTACAAATTTTTATTCATTTCCATTATAATTTAATATCAAATCCATCTCCGTTTTTTTAAATGTTTAAATCAATTAAAAAATAAATACCTTAATCAAAATCTGGAAAATTCCAATTGCCTTGAAAAAGCTATTTTATCCAAATAGATTTCTCACATTTCATCTACATACATACATACCCTCATCGTGATAAAAAAAAAGAATGAATATATGGAGTTCGCTTCAAATTCTATTTTTTCGGATTATTTTCCGGCCTGAAAACCCTTTTTTTTCTCTCTATTAGGCCGGAAATAGCCACAGAAGCGTCTCTCACTCTCTTCCTATATACATATGAGGGCGTAAAAGCCCCCTCGCTTGAAAATTTCTTGCATATTACACAGCAAATAACGAAAACTTATTAACATGCAAATGAATGTTGTAACAGAGTTTTGACTCCCCTACTTTTGGAAAGAGAGCGTGAGAATTTACAGTATGCCTGGAATATATAGGGTTAGTGTGTATGTATGTTGTTTTGGACACTTGTGCGTATATTCATTCTCTTTACCCGCCAAAATTCATTCAAATACTTAATAACATATCTACTTTGTTTACTTTCGTAGGCCGTAACACAGGAAGACACGAAAAACAGGTAACTCACTAAATTAGTTTAGAACTAAAGTAACGGAATTTCGTTAATTGTATTTATTTTAGAAATTTATTATTGCCTTCTTAAATTATCATTAAATGTATTAGAATTATTCGTTTAATACATGCATACATATACAATCGCGTTATGTACTCTTAAGTAAAGGAGACACATTTTTTTTGTTTAAGCAGAAATTAGTTTTTGCCATATATTCTTCCTCCAAACATTTGTTTCATCCACATTAATGATACCTCTCATACATGCTCTTTTATTTTTACAACTTGGAAATATTCGCTCACTCAAAATATTTACTCACCTTCAATATTATTAACACATATGCAATTACCGTTTTATTATCTGCAAATTTATTAATTTCTATTTGCTATATAAAAACATTAACAATAATCAGCATGTCTCGTACAATTGCCAACTGATGCCAAACTTATTTGAAGATTGGTTGGAACAGACCTAACATTAAAGAACAACGTAGTATAATAGAAATATCAGTATTGTTGAAAATTTGCAGTACTCGTATGATAATGTAATTGAAATAACGGTTGTCTTTTTTTTTGTGCGAGAAAATTAAACCCTAGTAGCTATTTCCTTGCAATTTGTGGTTTTAAATAGATTTGAAATTTATCCGGTCTCAAATTTACACGATCCGTATGAATGCATTTTCTACAGAAGCAATTACCGCATGGTGAATTCAAGTCTTCCATTCGGTTTGTCGGCAATTTTTTACAATCGTTATCTCATGGCATACACACTAAACTACGCATTACCCGACGTGCAATGTAAAACAAAATTATCAATAGCTTATTATTATATTTTTTACTTCGACTAAAGTTAATACAACCTATTACGTTTTTAGATATTTAAATCGATAAGTGGAAAAACAGCACAAGTTCGTAAACTTATTATTGAGATATATATATATATATATATATACATAAAATATCATTTGTTTTGAAATATTATAAACGCAAACATAATTCAGAGATTAGTTGAATTAAAAGTGCTCTGATATGAAAAATTCTAATTTTTATTAAAATAAAACTGTTTTAGGTTAAAGATCTGTATTAATATTTATTTAAAATCGGCGTTTCGACGAAACTCAACGTCCGTCTTCATCAGGATAAAAGATAATTTTCATGTTGTATTAAAAATAGAGCAACATTTTTTCCAAAAACTGAAGAAAATATGTTTTCTAATCAGTTTTTATTCTCTAATAAGATTTTCATTTTTTGATTGTAACTATTTTTTAATTTCATGCAACTTAGTTTTTATTTCATTGATTTGTTAATTATGTGTTTCACTTTTAAAGTATATTATTATTCAATTTGTTTGATTGCATTCTGTACACAAATAGATTTTTGAAATTAAATGCTCTTTGTATTTTTCAGATTTTATGGAACATATTTCAGTTTTAAAAGCAATTAGTTGAAATTTTTTTCATAATCAAGTTTTTGTATATACATAATAATAATATTCTAATATCTAAAAAATATATGCTACTACTACTTTAATTATATATGAAAAAATTGTATATATACAATTGAATTTGGTGTTAAAAATATTACACTATTCTTTATCTAAACGTTTCTGTATAAAAATGAGAATAATTTTGTGAATAAATTCCATTGCAATACTGTTAAAAATTGTTGGTGTTTGTTTAATTCTTTTGACATTTTAATTTTTACATTATTTTATGGTGTATCCTAAATACGATACCAGATAATATCTAATATTTTTTTACTCTCTAATTAATTTTTTTAGCTAATCACGTATCTAGAACAAAATAAAATAAAATTTTAAACAAAATGGAATAAATATATTTCCGTTTAGACGAAATTGTATTTAGTGCATATTTTCAGAATCCCTGTCTGTAGAATACCCAAATGCGTAAAACTTGAGGAAAAAATAATAAAATCTCCGTAGTAGATGCTCGAGAACCATATGGGCATCCAGTCACTTTCGGCTACATAATAAAAATTTTATTTTATTTTTTTTTTCGTCTGGCGACTTGGAAACTCGACACGGAACAGCGTATTCGAACACGAACGCGTACTAACTAACACACTATATATATATATATATATATATATATATATATATATATATATATATATGTGTGAATAGGATGCGATACGATGGACGTATGTAATGCAGAACGGACTGTGTTTATGTGTGTGTGTGTATGTCTCTGAACGGCAACCGATGACCATCTGTTCCATTGAGTGGCTGTAATCTGCAATTGACACGCTTGTATTTTGAGAAAATTGCCCCTTCCCAAAACCAAACTAACTAAGAAGAGATGCATCGGATTGGGTGCGTCGTGTGTGTTCGACGGGAGTTTTTGCACGAATAAATTGAAAATAAATTTTATTAAACTAGTGAATTTACGGTTCACTCGGAAGATACAAATAATTTACCCCTGAGAAGTTAGCAATAAAGTTCCAGCAATAAATCCTATACCTCGCCATACTAATGTTTTGCTTAATAACTAAAAAACTAATTAGCGGATTTTAATTCGGTTTGCAGCATTCATTAGTTTACATCTTTTTCTAGTTTTGTGCTAATTTTGTTTCTCGAAATATTTATTAGAAATATTAAAAAAATGATTTTGAATAAAGTGCTCTGGAAATTTTACAATATTTCCTAAATATTCATATTACCATTCAATATTTTTCAAATCTGTTTTGGCACATAATTTACTATATTATTTCAAAGCTTGTAAATATAGTTTAATTTTATAAAACTAAAATAATTCGTATAACCGTTGTAATTCAATACCGCGCTTTTTTACAAATCGCTTAACCGTTGCGATTATTCGCGGTTATCCGGTTAACCGGCTTAAAATCCGCGTGTTTAAAATCGTTGTTTGAGTAGCAATTTAGAACTTAACTAAAAATATGTACATGGTTCTATAGCATCCAAAGTGATTTTTTTCAAAACTGTATTTTTCAAAAATAACATATAATTAATTTAAAAAAAATACAAATTATTGTATACTTAATTACGAAAACATTATAATTTTTTTTTTATATTTATTTGTAATAAAAATCGAATTCGTAAAATAATCGTGATTTACGAAACATTTCGGTTAGTTTCTTAAAAACCACAAATAATCGCGGATAGTTAAGATTCGCGGTTAGTTAAAAACTGAGATTAGTTAAAAAACGCGGTTAGTTAAAACTCGCTGTTTTCAAAAAACCGAATAACCGGTTAACCGGATAATGAGTTAACCGGTAATCTAACTAACTGGATAACCGGTTAATCTGTTAACCGGTTTTTCAATATTTAAAAATCGAATTAACCGATTAACCGGTAATCGGTTACCCAGCTAACCAGTTTTTATTGATAGCTCTAATCAATAGTATGTTTTTCTTTTCTCTTGTGTCTTACTTTAACTGTTGAATGAGAATTTGTACTTTCAATTTAAATTATATTTTAGGACTGCCCTCTTAAAATCCTCTTATACTGTTCTGTACAAATATTTCCTTAGCTTTTTGTAAAAGTAAATCCATTTTAATTTTCTAATAATTTGTCGAATGACAAACATTGAAGCCTAGACAAAAGAGAGAAGAAATTCTTTTGAAATGCTTTTATAGCAATCATATTTGTCTTAATTCAGTCATGCAAAATTTAATGCTATTGTCAAAATTGAAATAGTATTTCAAAAAAAAGTATCTGTAAAATATAAAATCGTTTTTGTTTGCATATAACTCAAATTTAATAAATGTACATTATATAGAAAAAAATATGCATCAGAGTGACTACATTGAATTCGTATGATTGGTTGAATATAATAGAAATATCTTAGAAAAGATTTTGGTCTTTTTCTAATCTTTATCTTACCATTTGCAATCAAATTTAACTCATTATAGGCTTCACAGATAGAATTTACTTGTATGTTTAATCATTTCAAGTTGTAAAATTTAATTATATTAAAATTTAAATAAAAAATTATTCTAAAAGCAAAAGTTGCTTGTCTTATTATAAAATTTTACTTTAAGCTCAATCTCAATTTAATCAACTTTTAATAAATCTGCCAACCGGAAGTGGTAATTTACCGATGTCTCTTTTATGTGTTTTACAAATATTTCACAATAGAGATATGTTTCTAAAAAATTATTTAACAAAAATTTTTTTATTCCATAAATTTATTTAATACGATGACGGTCGGTTATGTGGCAGCCACAGCAGATTTAAAAAAAAAAATAGTACCATTTTATTATATATATATATATATAGTTATAGCTTTATAGCTTTATAGTTATTGTTTCAATAATTACTCTAAAAGTCAGTAAAAATATTTACAAAAAACAAATTAAAATTACAATTTATGTCTATTTGTTTGAATATACATATAAATAAGTACTAGTAATAAATTTGAACAAATTAACAAAAAATATACCAATTTACGTATAATATTAACTAACTCGAAACGAAATAATTGCGGACAATAAAATTACCATTAAAAAACATAATGATATACTAAAAACTAAAATAACTTTTAAAGTAGTTTTAAAAAAATAGCCCTAATTTTCAACAGCATTATTACAAGCTAAAACTATACGCATGCTCATTAAAACTAAAAACAGTTCTCAAAAGCCATTTCTAAATGTTAATCCCTTCCTGTGGTTTTAAAACAATTACCCTTAAACATACACCCTTCAGGTTCTATTCACATTTTAAGCTTATACATTTAGTTAAGTGCATCTAAAAAAAAACAAAAAGAATATTTCAATTGTAATCGAAGCATACAAACTATTATATTCATAATTATTTAGGACAAGCACACTTTAACGAATTATATATATATATATATATATATATATATATATATATATATATATGTATATTTAAATAAATTTATTAAAGTATATTTGATGAACTACTGTTGAAATTAGCAAAAATAATAATTTTTTTAAAATTTATTTTTTTCAATAATTTTCACAAAATTTATTAATGGTATATGCAATATTATAACAATATAGTTATACCATAGGCATAAGTATTTTTGAAACATAGCTTACATTAATTATTTTAATACCATAGACTTTTGAAAACCATTTAGACCTCATTAGATTTATATTCGTATTACGATAACTTAATTACTAACAACCGTTATGTATTCAGGGACATTATTTTTAATAAACCTATATACATAATTAAGAATTAATTTTTAATTATATATATATATATATATATATATATAATTTCACCTGCCCGTTTGAAATATTTTAATAATGCTGATGTTTTATTGAAAAAGTAAATTCACATTTTTAGCAAATATGTAAAACATAAATAATTTAAGTTATTATAAGTCAAAATTAGTATTATAAATAATGTCCATAGTGTAAACGGGTCCTTACCAGACTGGCTTTGGCCGTGTGCAGCAGGTACTTGACTCAGGGGTTGAATCCAAAAATACAGTCAACTTTCCAGTCGTAATAAACTCACGAGAGAAACAACCAAAAGCTCAAGTTCCGTTTTCTTAACACAAATTGCATCTTTGAGCATCAGCTGACTCTCTGTCAAACATATGTTACCAATGTAGGGTAAATGAAGGGGTGGCGTGGAAACCTTCAGACGTACCGGGGGGGTGTTGGCGTATCCCCGTGCACAGAGGCGGGTTTAACGGTATCTACATTTTGTAACGAGCAAAAAAATCGAACAGATTATTTTATACAATAGTTTTCATATTACGTTTTATTGTTATTAACACATGTCTAGTTTAAAAAAAAAATTATTTTATTCTGAACAGGATATGATGTATTTAACATTATTATGTTATTACAGGGGTGTTACTAACTAAGACTATTTTGATGATGTTATAAATAAACGCTGCGATGTTTAGTACAAGTATTGACCTAATTTGGAAAACGGAAATGTTCACATGAAAAAGATACAACTTTTTTTTTAGTTTGTTCTATCTTTAATGGATACGTTAACGAATTAGATAATTATATAATATAACTGAGAAGTTAAATTATTAGTGTCATATTACTTGAATATGTATTTTTTTATGCAATGGCTAATTATTATGTTCGTATAATTTGTTCTAATTAATTCCAGCTGTTAGTAAAAGTTTAAAAGTAATTCATTTACATTTTCCAAATTTATTAAATTTTCTAATTATATATTGTTAGTTCACCGTGATTAAGTAATATTTACAAAATTTGTTGTTAATAAATTCGAGGCTCTTATGCAAATAGTTGTTAGAAAAAAAATGTAAAGTTTAATAAAATAATATATAAATTATAACAAAAAAAAAATCAGATTAAAGCTGTATTTTTAAAATAAAAATTTGACGTTGGAATTTATTAATCATGAATCATTATCAGGAAAATAAATACAAATAACAAATTAAAAAATTAAATTAGACGATCATCAAAAATTAACAGATACCGTTAATTAAAAACTAAAATTAAGTTAATACTAGTGGACATATTAAAATAAAATGGCTTTAGAATTAAATTCTGTATAAATTTTAATTAAAAATCGACGGTTCGACGTACTTTATTTACATTGTAAACAGGAAAAATTATTGTATAATTTTTCTTGTTCGGTATAAAACCAATTATACAAAATATTTTTTTTCCTTATATTTTAAAATATTTAATCCGTTAATATATTGCAAAAACATGATTATTTTGCAGATACAAACATAGTGTATTTAATAAGTAAAATGTAATTATTTTTTTAAAAAAAAGTGAACTATGGTAATAAAGAAAAAAAATTGAGTATAGTTAAAATTTTATCTAGTATTACTACAGTCTATTATTATACATAAAAAAAAAAAACTAATAATAATAATTTACATAATTTATTTTTGTTAATCTTCTCTCTAAATATAAAAATTTTAAACTTTAAATCTAAATTATTGCAGCCTACATTAATCTAAATAACGAATCAATCAATATATGCGTTCCACATTGAACAATTTTCCCAAAAATTTAACTAGCACTAGTCGCATGCCTTCGGGGGCCAATCCGTTCCTGTCGCCGGCCAGCTGATGGCATACCGGGCGGGCGGCAGGTGTGACGGAATAAAATACAGGCACGCACACACGCACCCGCCCTGATGTTCGTTCATTCTCGAACATCTTGTATATCTGAGTAGTTTGCCTCGTACAGACACATACGTTGTGCATGAAACTAGGTAATGAATGAATTTTGTACTTTAAAAGGTACGGTATGTCATTGTGGGTGGTGAAGCTGTTTTTATTAAATGATTTCCTTCCCATGAGTGAAAACCGTATAGAACGGGTTTTTACTGTATTAGAAAAATTCACAGGAAATGTTAAATAAATGCAAGTAATACTATTAAGATTTTTCTTCTTTTAAACCAGTAATTATTTATTAAATTAAAGAATTGTTAAATGCTTTGTCAACTAAGCAATTTGTCAACTAGCCAACTAACCAATCAATGAAGCGATTCGCAAACAGTTGACAATCTGGTTGTCTAGTTAACTCACTGATTTAGTTAACAATGTTTTGTGTAACCGAGTTTATTTTTGAGAACAGTATAAATGTATAAAACAGTATATAAGTAAATATTAAAATATAATAACTAAAATACTTATTTTATTTCTAATTCTAAATAGTTAAATCAAAATGTGTTCAATAAGATACTCATATCACGCCATATACTCAAAAGGAATGTGACAAAAACTCTTTCCATTATCCCGAAATTAGTTTCTTCAAAGTTTAAAACGTCTGTTATTAATTTAGAATAATTTTGAGTATATAATTAAGTTTGTCTTTTACCATATAAGATATACGTACTATTTAAAATATAAATTAAAATAAATTTTAATTACATGAATGAAATTATGCACAATTTATTTATTTTAACATAAACTCAATTATTATAAGCACTTAACAATATATATTATCATTTAAATATAGGGTACCAATTAGCATGTATCAAGTTAGCCGCACGACTAACTTAGTACATGCTAATATCCATTATGTTTATAAGTTGATACTTTTTTTTTATGAAAACTTAATTAAGTTATTAACTAAAATTTTGCGGCAAAATTAATAATGACATTGTGATATGAGATTTTAGGCCGAGTATTATATTACATTCTGAAAACAAAATCAATTAAGAGTTATTTGGTTTCATATCAAATATCAATTTTCTGTATCAATTTTTGATTAATTATCTATGTTAGTAAAAAAAAGTGTATTGTAACATCGATTTACATTACTAATAAAATTGTGCCAACTTAATATATTGTTAAAACTCATTCAAACTACTTTACTATCATAAAATAGTGTAGAGCTAGTGGTTCTAAATCAAGCTACTTACTAACTTATGAAATCATAACGTAAAATTACGATTTTAGTTTTATATCAGTTGTTATGTTGTGCAGCTAAAAATTGAGAATATTGACGTCTTTTTTTACAAGCTAGTAGATAATGTAATTCAGAACCAATATCATTTTGACTAAAATATAAAACTGATTTCAAAATAAATGTAAGTGTAAATGACACTATAAATATTATGTATCGAAAATATGTTGTATTATAAACATAGTAATAAATTATACTTTTATAAAATATTGACGGCTTGCCTATTGATAAATATTTACTTTCAAAATACCATTTTTGTTAAAAATATACCTACATTTAATAAAAATGCAATGTCATCATTGAAAATATTTGTCGCATTCATTGTTAGTCGAAGTGGAACAAAATTCGGGAAAAAATTGATCAGTACAAGTAAAAACATTTCAGCAAAAAATTTGCACACACATTAAGTCTACATCATCAGTTTTACGTCATTGAATCTGTCCTTCATCACAAAATAAAACAATGTGATCGTCTGTCACATATAAGACGGTTTCAGGTAATCCAGATGGCATAAATTTAAATGCTAGCATTTTTTAGAGTATTGTAGTTTTTATAAAAATTGTCTAGTTAAATAAATAAATATTAAAATTTTTTATTGCATCATTTTTTTACAAAATTATTTGTTTGTTTTAAAATTTTTGTAGGTTTTGAAACTTTTTTGTAATAATTTCGCATAATGAATGAAATTTTGATCAAATAATAGTAATTTTGCAGTAATCATTCAAAACTTCACTAGTTTGAATCAGGGGTGCAGAGTGAGGGAGTTGAGGAGTAGAAGAATTTTGCTTTATATATTATTTATTTATTATATACAACTCTTTATTTAAAAAATATATTTGTTCGTAATAAATAATATATGTCTTATTATCAAATAGAAGAGTTTAAAATTTTACACACCTTAGGAAAGGAACTGAGAATGAAATGTTTAGAGGATTTTGATTTTTTAAACTAAGAAAAACATTACCGACAAACAACTAGATAGATAGATATTTATTTGCTACCATTGAAAAAAATATTTATTTGAATTAAAATGGTTTCTTTACTTGAAGGAATCCGTTTTCTTCGTGTACTCTGTACAAACTCACAATCAGAACTAATGCATTCTGGTTATAACCTAACCAATCTATTGTTGTCCATAGTGCACAAATACATTGTTGTCAAATGCCAGCATACAATGCGCAACAGTATGCCGCATAACATACACACACACATACACATTCAAACCAAAGGTAATTCGATAATAGCGATATGTCGTGTTACCCGTTCTTATCAATACAATCGCAAGCGCAGTTCGACTGTCGTTCAGTTCAACCAACGCGTTATAGCGACGATGTGTTGTTTTTTCTCTTCTTTTTTATTTTCCTTCTTTTCTTATTTGCCATTTTTATTTTTATTTCGTTTGCGTCCGCTTTTTAGTCTCAAGGTGTCCAACGGTCATTAGTGTTGACCCTTTTAAAATGAACGTATTTCAAACTGTTTTATAACACCAAATTGAGGTTGTGTACCTATTTATATATATACATATATATCGTTGGAGTGAAATATATAAAAGAAAATTTTATTGTAGCAATGCACGATATGCTAAAGATATTTTTTACTTCTTGCCGTTTTCACTTTGTTCTGTGTGCATTTGTGTGTAGTTATTCAAGATTTACACGGTCGTAGAAGCTTTGCTGACAAATTGGCGAATAACAATGTATACTATATTTCTCGCAAAAAAAGTATGATAGTTTGATAAATCTATAGCTCCGATTTCATAAATGCTGGTTAAATTTACCTCAGAAATAAATATATTTACTCTATAGATGTATGTATTAAAAAGAAGTAATAAATTTAATCTAATGGTATTAAAAAATAATTATTATTGTTGATATTAATAATTTAGTAATAAATTGTTGAAATAAAATTTAAAAACAATCCTAGACATGTATAGAAAATTGAACTGGTTTGAATAATAAAAATTTGCATTGAAAAACAATTTTGACTGTGCTTTATACGAATTTAAAATATCGCTATATTTGTAATTATCTGCAATACAAAAAAAATCTATGCAATAAAGTACATCATAATAAAAATAGCCGATTCGACTGCAGGACTGCAGTGGTGCGTCCGCAGTACGCGCACACACACAGTCACAAACGGAGCAGTAGTAAGCGATCGGTATTTTTGAAAAATTCCAAACAACAGATAAATCAGAAAAACGACCCTATTAAATTCCCGCGTTTCAACAAATGAACGAATAATTCAAACGTATTTGACAAGGTTTATTACTTGCAAGATACATTTATTTTTGTTTGCCATTAATGCGCATTCCTCCGGTTGTTTCCGGAGCTAGTATTTCGGCCGGCGACGCGCGCCGCGGACACGACGCCGCACACAGCGTCTGACGGGAAATTTTCACTGCGTTGCGTCTCGTTGAACGAGCCTGATTTCTTTGCCCCCGGTGTTGCTGGGGCACCCTATAGAGTCAAATTGTCTCGCTCGCTCGGTCGATGCGAAATGTTTTTGCTTTCGTTCGCGGAAATTGTTTCGCTAAAGGTTAAATGCTCGTGTAATGAAGATATAATTAACGATTATTTTTATTTCGATGTTGCTGCTCGAGGTAAAAGTAAATTTCGATGAGTAAATCGTTTACACGCAAACCGTATTTTAGATGTTTGAGTAAATTGCCTATTTAAAAAAATTTAAATTTTAAAAATTGATAAAAAATTGTTTATTTTTTAAATATTACTTATTAACATACTAAAAAACGTTAATTGTGTATTATTTTATTTTTTAAATATATTTATTTAACAGATTATTTGCTAAAATAACGCTTTATATGTAAATATTATAAAGAATTTTTTTAAAATGTACTATAACTAACAAATTTAATATTGATTATGGAAAACATTTGTTTTGACAGTTAAAATTAAAAGATATGCCAAAAAAATTTAATTAACTAAAAGTATCGGAAAAAAGAAATAATATATTTAATAAAGTTTGTAAAATAATCCATATTTTAGTTTTTTTAAAATTTCAAAAAAATTGTCACATTTACGCGTAAACTTCAAGGTTTTAATTAAAAATAATAATAACCTATTTCTGGAAATAATAAATAAAAATTTGGACTCAAAAGAGCTATTCTATCAATTTTAATAAAATAAGGTCAATCGTAGAATAACTAATTGGAGAATAAAAAAGTATTTGTTATTTTTAGGGTGTGTTGTTTATATACAAAAATTTGCTGTGATCACCACAGAACCGATTGTCATCCTATTAAATAAATTTATGGAATAAAAAAATTCTTATTTATCTAAATATTTTTTTAAAACCACATTTTTCATTTTTTTTTTGTCAAAAAATCTATTGTTCACTGTAATAATAATTTTAATTATATATTTTTAAATAATATATTCCAAATTTTATTATAAAAGAATATTTCAAATACTTGTTCTGCCCCTGAAAACAATTAGATCCATAAATTGATCAGCAAATGTATACGCAACTATAGACCTCTCCCCGTATCATAATAATCGGTAGGCTATATGCAATAATAGCTCGACCACAAGCATCTAGATTTACCTGAAGCCGAGCGCTAGCAAAGACCCCCAAATACCGAATAGAGAATTTATTCGCGCGACACACGGCCAAAAGGATAACAGAGAGAATGTGCTTTGTGTGCTTTAATACTCTTGAATTTATCTAATACCTCATTAGGTTAGTACCAGCGGGCGCAATACGGGCCCGGGATAAGTTTAATCTAAAATCCAGTTCGTTGGCGGTTCTCGGCTGCGACATGTTTAGCAATTAAAGCGACGGGGGTAGGATTCTGTTTTAGAGCTATTGCACCTAGGATCGTAGCTGGGGGGGGAGGGGGGCAGGCTAAGTGGAATGGATGTAGATTGTGTTAAATGATTATTATGCGTTTGGTATACGAACTGGAAAAGGAAATACGAGAAGGTTGTAAATTCAAATCTCTGAAGTTTTGATATTGATGGATTTTTTTGTTGTAGGCTGAATGTAGTAAATGATATTATTGTGATATAAATATTATATTGCTAAGATAGTAAAATGGTTATAATTTGTTAAATGCAAAGAATTAAAATATATTTTTTATTCGATTTTATTTTTAAATAATTTTTGCAATTCCGTTTTTTCTTTTTATTATTTTTACTTTATATGACGCGATTCGATCTCGCGATTAAACTAAAGATAAATATGTGTCCAACGTCAAAGTAAGTTCACACCAAGTGTGGGGATTTATCTAAATAATTTTATCTAGTAGATAAAAAAAAATTGTTATCTTTTGTCTTATTTTGATAAATTTAAAATCTCTTATCTAATATAGATTTTCGCAAAAATAATTAATTAAAAGATGTATTTTGACTTTCAGGAATTAATGACGAATATGTTCTCGTTCTTGTCAGGATGAAATGTTTGTAAAAAATAAAAAAAAACACAATTAAAATCAGAGCATGCTAAATTTAAGAAATTAAAATGCTAAAGAGGACATAACGTTCAAAATTTAATATAACTAATAAAATAAATTGATTCATTTCATCGTTAATTCCTGAAGAAAATTTTTTTTAAATTGTAAGTATTTTAAATTTTTTCTTGGAATAGCAACTAATGCTTTTGTAATTGTATTTACATATGAAATTATATTAAGTATTAAAATCAAAATTTTAAGTAAACTTTAATATTGTTATGTGATAATTTAATGCACCTGAGATTTAATTAAATTATATAAACATTAAAAACTACTATAGGTACTACTTTTACTTTAATGGTATTTTAAAAATTTGTATTTATTTAGAATGCAATTTTAAATTTATTTGTAAGTTTAAAAAAATATCAATAAATTTTTTTAAAATTACAATATAAGTACCAAATTTTTATATTTTCTTTTCTAATATGTATTTTAAAAATGAAATTTTTTTAAACTGTACCTATTATCTAGTCATTTATTAATTATTAAACTTTTATTTTATTGTCTCTAGATGATTAAAACCTACTATATCTTTATCTTTATCTAGATTATGTTTTTCCTTATCGCAACACTGATTATTTTATTAAGTTCCTTCTAATCATAACTCCACAGAAAATAATTTGGTATTAAAAAGATAACACCGATCTTTGTATAAACATTTCTGTGAACTAATTTTGTGTACAAATTATACTTTACAAAAATATCAAAAAAAAAAAACTGATATTAGTTAGTGTCTTTTTAGTAACAACAGCAACTGTATGTTTTGATATTTTTTCTTGTTTATTTTTTACACTATTATTATTAAGGTGTCCCAAATATTACAATCAATTTAACAGCTATATAAACGTTTTTTGACAAGTAATGTCAATTTATCATTTTATTTAAAATGAACGCTATATCGACTAATGACAAAAACTAGTAACCACTGTTACTATTTCTAAAAAGAAAACCGCATTACAATTTAATCAGACATTATATAGTCGTAAAGATATAAATAAATACAGGAACCTTTCAGCATGTCTTGTGGCACACGGCGGCCCTTGTTAAATTCGCTAATTGAAATAATTAATTAAACGAAACGTGTCACGTACAAAAGACATGTCAATATCGAAAGGCAAATGTGCGTAAATACAATGTACAGTCAAATAAAATAAAAATCTAAAACAACTTCAGTTTTTTTTTTATAATTTGTATCTGACTTACAAGTGTAGCCAAAATAGTAAAATTATATTTACAGTCAGTACTTAAAACAAAATTTTATATATGCAATTTTATAAAATAATTTGATAATATTATAGAAATTTCATTGTAAAGTTTTTAATACTGGAAAATTTAAATGTAGTTACTGATTTTTGTTTCATACTATTTGTTTTTCATTAAAAAACATTGGAATACAAAATATTATAATATTAGCATATTATGTTACTCGAGCCGTATGTTATGTTAGCTGAGGCCACACATTCTGAGCGAAAAAAAATAATATATATAAAAAAAATAATATATATATATATATATATATGTATATATATATATATATATATATATATATATATATATATATATATATATATTATTTATTTGTTACCTGAATTGTGAGAATTGATGTTACAATTTCTGACTAATCTGGAAGTATACATTGAATTTCTTACACTTATTCACACATTTTAAATAATCAAATTCATATTCAAGCAAAAATAAACAATGTAAATATTAATTATAACCTACTAAATTTTAATATGGCTGCCAGTGCTGTCATCATAGATATAGATATACACACTAGAGCTGGACGCTTGATCACTTACGTTCACGATTTAGATACTTCACGATCAAGGTCCGAAAAATAAAATTTTAACACTTTCAATTTGAATCACGTTGTGAAGATGTCAGATTAAACACACATGACGTTGTATTTATATTCGGTGCTGCAACTAGTGGTGTAAGCTATATAATAATGTAATTATTGCACTAGTAACATAATGACTTTTTTCTACATAGACAATATGGTAACGTAATATTAATATTATGATACGCTTGAAAAAAAAATAATATAATTTCTATTTGTACTAATAGTTAATATTTAGAAAATAAATTAATAATAATTTTTGTTTTTCGTTATCTTGTATAATAAATTATCATTTTCACGAAATATTTGTATTTGAATTTCTGTTAGTGTACTTGCAGATAGAGATGATAGGTGTGTGTGTGTGTGTGTGTGTGTGTTGTTGTTTTTGATCGGCAACACGTTTCCGAAACTTGTCGACTGTATGCTATCCTGTCCCGCGAAAACAAAAGACCGTAAAATCATGAAAATGGCCGTCATACTAACATATACCGCCGAACATAATGGGACAGCTGTTGTTACTCTAATTGATATGCAAATGTTGAATTGCGGGCGACAGAGACAGTTCCTGTTCCATGTTGATGGCTCGACATTTATATATATATATATATATATATATATATATATATATATATATATATATATATATATATATATATATAGTGTGTGACCAATAAAGTCTGCATTGTATGAGAATTTTTTTACTAATTATTTTTAGAAAAAATCTAATTACGCCGATTGTTTGTGCTTGTAAATGAACAAAATTGGCAATAGTCAAATGTTGTTGCCTGACTTCTTATATACGGCAAGATTTAATTAAAAAAAAAATATATCCCAAACATATATAATATAATTATAACATATTTTTTTGAAAGACTGTGACAGGAACAGTTTAATAAAAAACAAATAACAAATATCTTCCTTTTGGTAGTATTTGTTCGTTTAATTTTTTTATAATAAAAATGTTTTTATAGACGTTTCGGCTCCTTAATGGGCAGCCATCTTCAGTATCTTCATGGTTTTTTGTTAAATTCAGTACATTGAGACACTGTGCGTCAGTTACATAAAAAAAATGTTAATTTTCTACAAAGGTTGTTATTGAGTTTATTTGTTATATAATTCAAATTACCGATTAACATATTCCTTGTTTTTATGTGAAGATAACAAAATGAAATGTAAAATTTGGAAAACACAGAGAGCGAAGACACATGTTGTCAGTTTTGAGGAACAGCCATCTTGGCCACTATGACGTATCTCAATGTAGATGTATTTCATGTGAGTGACTGTAGATTTAAATTCATATTTCATGTTAATTACAACATTTTATGATTTTAAATTTTCAATATCTTTTCAGCCAAACGGCAAACTTCAATATGTTTTGCCCAAACATTCTAATAATAGATATTTATATTTTTTAAATTTACTGAAACAGTATTATCTATTATGTTAATTATAGGTATATAAAGAAAACATAATTTATATCAAATGATAATGTCATTGTTAACTTGAATTGTTATTTATTTTAATGTTTACCATATTATTTGTCGACGTCACAGAATATCTAATAGATTATTATTAATATGTAATTTTTAAAATGCATGTAATTAATTTTTTCATACACTACGTATATATCTTTTAACTACTGTTTAGCAAATTACATTCAAACCATATTCGAAACAATTATTTATAGACGTATTAAAATTTTATTGTAGCATTATAATACGAAGAAACCTTGCAGTAGTAAGAATAAGAAATATCTATAATATATGCAACGTACGAGCATGTTAAAGACTTTTAACGAAATATAAAAGGAAAAAAAGTAAAAATAACCAAATACAAGTTTAAACTTATCGTGGTAGTTTTAAACGCTATTAAATTAAGTATTTAGCCATCATGATGCTTGTCTCTGGTCTGTCGTAGAACGAGCAGATGCATTGCAATGCGGGTTTCAATAAATTACATATTTATTAGCAAATGCATTCATTACATGCACACATACAGAAAAATATTGTAACGGAATTAGGTCAGGAGTATATGTAAGACATGTATTAATTACAATATATTTTAATTGCTTTAAAATATAAAATTAGCATAAATTATAATTGTACACTGTTTGAAAATTATGGTTTAAAATAAAAATACGTTTAATTTAATTAAAAATGGACGTTTTGACATACTCTACGTATATCATCATCATTTTCCCTGTAAAATACAAGTAACTAGATTATAAAATTCATAAATTACTAAAAATATTGTTTGCGCGTTACGTGTTATTTTTTTTTTGCCCCCGGCATCTTCATAGCTTCACTATTACCTATCATTCCCCAGCTATATCACGAATTTATATCATTTGTATATTTTTTCCTGATGATGATATATACATATATCAAAACGTTGATTTTTAAATAAAATATATACAGAATTTAATTTTGAAGTTTTTCTATGCTAATATATTAAGTTCTAAAAAATGTTAGTATATCATAAATGTCATAAAAAATTATAAACAAACAAAAACATAGGTAACAAAATACAAAAATTACAAAATTTTTTAGAATTATTAAAATTTTATGTATTTATTTTTATAAGTTTATATGATTATAAAAATGTAGATTTGACGTAAGTTAAACGTAAAATATGTCTTTAAATTCGTATATAAAAAAATAAATGGAGCTGATGACTAATATTGACATTATCGCTTATTCAACTAATTAAGAAGTGTTCCGATGGTTTGGAAAAATTTAACAGTTATTTACGAATGCTGTTACAAAACTTTCGATTACGTTTACTATACTACGAGTATGTGGTATTAGTCATGAAAATGTTTTGTATAGATTGGTTGTATGAGTCATACTCACATGATTATTACCAGATAAAAAAAATATAGTGCTTCGAAATGGAAGAAGCTTCACCTGACCTAAATATGCACACGAAATATTTTGACGATGACACATTCTTTCTTTTCAAATTTTAGATATGTTATTTACAAGTTGACAGTGTGTGTCCGGTATGTACACGATAAATAATTATTCATTATGTAAATCTGATTTTATTATAAATTACATTTTTTGTTATAAACACATACATCTTCTAATACAATTTTTTAATTTTAAAAACAACAAATTAAAAGAAAAGTCTCATTTAAACTATCTTACTTATCATAAAAGTTGGTGTTTATCAGTTAAGATTGTTCGGTTGCCTTGAGCAATTGTCTAATAAATGTTTGGTTAAAAGAGTATATGTGAATGATTTTTTAAAATATATTTCCGATGAGTAGATGGAGTGGTATAATAGAAGCGCATGAGAAATATTATGAATGTGGATGAAGCTTCACTGAATAGGAATGTTTAGAGAAAACTAATTTTGGGATGGTAGAAAGAGTTTGTGCCATATCCTTTTTAGGTACATGGCGTGATTGTGTATGTATGTATGTATATCTTTGTCGCACGTATGTTTTTTGGTAACTCCATCTTTTTTTGTATAACTCTACCCATCATGTGAACATTATACATATTTATTAGCAAATTATAACTGTTTAAAACGTGTATTAATGCTATTTATTGACTCTAAAAGTTTATGTATTTTTAATTTTCAAAAAATTCATTTTAATGTCTTCAGATTGTCATAATACAAAATCTCACTTAATTGTAAATTACTATATACAATTTAAAAAAACGTCTACTTGTATGTTTGTAAGTCAGTTCAATATTAATATCTCATTTGAACGTCATCCATAAAAATCTCGCGTTTGTCAAGTTATGTTAAATATTTAGGCATCAGTTTTACGTTTTTACATAAACAATCCGAGGCAATGCTTAAGCAAAGGAGAACGAACGGTCCGATCGCTGGGTCCATTCATAATAATGTATCGTTTAAAATTTCAAATGATCACAACTGGAAGTATCGGGGCGGCGGCCGTTATAGCAAACCGAAGGGATAATACAGAATTCTATTTATAGCGAAACAACGGACGGACACTGTTTATCATAGCCTAGTTTACGCATACCGGAGAATATTTGAAATTCTGATTTCTAGACGCCGGAATTGAAATATGTATATATCTATCAAGTGTTGTTCCTGGTTATATTTTATAGTTATGTTTGCTCTCTTAACAGAGTGATGTTAATTTTAGTGAATGTTTATCGATTGTTACAAAAAAAACAATAGCCACACAGATCAATTCAATATTTTATTGAATTTGATAAGTAAGATATCTAGCAGAAAAGTATCAATAGTGATATAGGCAACCTGATTTACTTGTGTTAATGTTACCGGTTAGCTGATATTTTTGTAAATATTATTCTAACGTTAACTGTAACCTTAATCGATATTTTAAAAATCTTTAAAAACCGGTAATTTTTAACAGAAAAAAATAAACGTTCATTAGACATTCGCTCAAGATAATCGATATACATCTCAACTGACTAACACCAACTTTTGCAACTTTTTTTTTATTTCACACTCATCATACACTAATTTATTTCGAACTCAATTCCTGATAATAAACTGTTTGATAAAAAATAAATACATTATTTACACACTTTTTTTTTTTTAAATTAACCAATAAATTAAGAGGTTAAAACCGGTTTAGAATATCAAAAAAAAAAACTGTTAAAAAACAAAAATTGATATTAAAATATAGTTTTCGATACAGGTTAACCGTTAATCAATATTTTTTTGCTATTTTTCAAAATGATTACTGTTCGCACTAAAATTTTAAAAATTTACATAGTGAAAAATCTTTCAGAACTCATAAAATAAAAGTATCAGTTTTTTTGATGAAGACGAGCAGTGAGTTTTGCCGAAACGTTGATTATAAATAAATTTTAGTACAGAACTTAAACCTAAAGCAATTTTTTTTTTAAATTTAATTTAAAATTTGCTAAAAATTGCTCAAGAAAATTGCGACTTTACAACTATAATAATTACTTTCTGTTATATTTGAAATGACGTAAGTTCTTTTTGATCTGTGTATTACAAACAAAATATATAAAATTGTATGAAAAATAATAAATTATTTTTGATGCTAAATCCTAATTTTTATTCCAATAAAAACTTTAACAAAATATATTCGTGCGCAAATAAAAAAAATGATCTTTTTTAATATTTCTTTCTTCCCTTCGTTTCCAATACGAAAACCTAATGCGCCTTGAAATTTTTTTAGGGTAGCAACCCGTGTAGAAGGGAGGATACATTGGTTGCTCGAGGCAATTGCCGAAAATTAAAATCAGCCGATAAAAAAAAAATATAATATTTGACTTGCTGTTCAATTGTTCATTCACATTTTGAACTTTTGAATAATAAAATATGGGGCGAATGATTTCGAATCAGTGTTCATTTGAAATTCTAATGCCTCTGATGTATATATTATATTGCTGAAACAATGTGAATCCAATTTTCATTCATCTTGTATCAAATTTCTTACATTTTTCATCAAACGAGTCACATATTTTATTTTAGATTTCATACGTTGATGAGTCAAATATCAGAATTGAAAAAAAATTTACATAATTTGCAAATTTATTTGAAATTCTTTTTTTTTGTTAAAACGTACTAAGGCTTTGTATCTACGGTTTTATTTGAAATTTTAATTTATATTTAAGTAAGTTATTAACTTATAAATAAATTTTAATGTAAATAATAATTTAAATTATTTACTTATCTAAATGCTTCATAGGAAGTGAATATTGGAAAAGTTTTATTATTTTTTTCTCATAAAAATATTAAAATCTTGCTGTAACATTTTGAAATTAAAATAAAAGACTTTAGAATTTGACGTTTCGACGTACATCATCATTAGGAAAAATAATACAAATGACATATACAATAAATAAACAGAACATAGAACAAAATAAGTAACTAAATTATAAAATTTTATAAATTATTAATTAAAGAAAGCCAAATTTTATTTATCAGTGTCTTCACATTTATTGATGTTATCTTTGAAATTGACAGTAGCGTTTCATAATTTGTAACTTTTTTTTTCTGTTTCAGTGTGATTTTATAAATTTACTCTTAGCTCGTATTATATTATATATATATATATATATATATATATATATATATATATATATATATATATATATATATATATATATATAATTATATAACAAAATTCTCTGAATTTATTTATAACATAGGCTACATTATAATCGAATATAAAATCAGTCACTTGAAAAATAAATTTAAGTTAGTTCTCAGAAATACATTTGTATGACATATATATATATATTTTTAGGAAATAATTATTTTATATTTATTTATTATTTTATATAAAATATTTATATATATATATATATATATATATATATATATAATCGATCAATAACATATATTGTTACAAAAACATAGTTCAAATGTTTTAAATTATTATTAATTAAAATAAATTATATTTAATAAAAATATAATTTTACATATACTAAAAATATGCTAAAACAGTAAAAAATATTTATATATTAATATTATTTTACATATTTTTAAGTAATTTGGAACTGCTGTAAAATGTATATTATCTTTATCAAAGTTCAATTTTATATTCTTATACAGTAAAATTTTATTTTAAAATATTGACAAAGTCTACAAAATTTTAATTAACAAAGTACAAAATTAATTGAAGCTAATTAATTGGGTTTCGTAACAGTATTAAACGCATATAGACAAATTTAAAAAATTTTAATATATTTATTTAGTTGTGTTTTTATCTTTGAAGTGCTAACATATCGAATAAAGATTATAGTGTTTTATTTAAATAAAATAAATTTTGGTAATAACGAATCATTAATAAAAATATTGGCTAAATTTTACTTTACTATCACCTGATGTATTTACTATTTACTTCAAACTTTAGTTATATTTTATATATCTATATATGTATGTTGTATGTATCAAAGTTTGTGGACTTGTAAAACTTTACTGTACCGCGAGTGTAATGCATAAATAATAGATAATATATAAACATTTTTAACTTTTATTTAAAAAAAGTGTTTTAATATCCGAATTTTCATGTTATTGTTTTAGGACAAAAATTATCAGTGTTGAAGTGTTCCAAATGGACAAAACAAAACTGCAATGGATTTGCATTAGACCTCAAGTAGAATACTAAAGGAGTAGCAGAGTTCGACAAAGGTAGGAATATTTTTTGAATTTATTTGGAAAATTTATAGTGTTTTCGGCAAACAAATTTTTAGTACATATTAAAAGTTGCTCTATGATTGAAAATGCAATTAGATTAAAACGTGAAAACAATATTGAATACAGAACAAAGTCTCATAGCTCAATTTTTGTTCATAATGCGGCTTATTTAAAAAATAAATAAATAAATAATAAAAACAAACATCGAACAAAGTATGAAAGTAAAATGTGTGTTACAAAGTAAATATTAAATATTTCAAAGAGATGTATGCAGAAATTAAGCATGAATTAATCGGGTTATACGAGGTATTATTGTATATACGTAGCTTTATAAATATTAAAATTATATTGTAAAAATATATTAATAATATTTAGGTTATTATTTGATGCATGATAAAAATAACACAAATTGCATTTGTTTTAATATTAAAAAAATCCGCTGTGGCCACCACAGAACGATCGTCAACTTATTAAATAAATTTATGGAACAGAAACATTTATATAACAACTACTGTAGTCATGGTAACTAAAAACAAAACTATCTTGGCATAAATATGCCACCTATTTACAGAATTATATATATATATATCATAAAAATATAAAAAATTGTTTAAAAAATATTTAACCGTATCGAAAAATGTTCCAATATAATATAAAACTCGTGTAGCAACTTTTGCTAAATAATTTTTTTCAAATATCTCTGTTGCGAAATATTCATAAAACACATAAAAGTGACATAAGTATATTACCACTTTTGGTCGGCAAACCTTTACCAAAAGTTGATTAAATTGAGATATTCACCTCAGAAGCTTAAATATGAAATTTATAACAATCCGTTCAGCCGAATTTGCTCTACACGTGTCCACAGACCAACGGGCGAATATCACACCAAAAACACTTGATTCTTGTTACTTAAACCTAATTCGTTTTAATCTGTAAAAATCTCAATATAAATCTCTTATTAAAAAATTAAAAAAAAAATATAATCAGAAATCTTAGAAATATTCATATTTATTTACATCCAATCTAAATTAGATTATTAAAATTAAAATTTTATCTTTATTGCTCTATAGATTCAAAAATGATTAAAACGATTATTTCCGTTTGTCAAAATAAAAAATTTCCTTTTATATTTATACCTTAAATATACTTCTAACCTATATTATGATAAATACATCTTTAATATTTCATATGATTTGATTAGCATGTAATATCTAAATTGAATTTCAATATGCTTCAAATCGTGTCTTTAATCTTGTCACAAATAAGTAAAGTAGCTCTAGGCAACATAGAAATAGCTCGCGATAGTCATCTTGTTCTATGATGATGGTAACAAGTTACTGCTAAGACATACGTTCCAAACGGCAGACCGCATCTTATACTGTCAGCTGTTTTAGTTTCATTTTATAAGGCAGTAAATTTGCATACAGCTGTGTTTTGCTACGGATTTACGAGCTATGTTTAATTAATATTTTTTTTCTGTTTGATTATTATTTCATGTGGTAATTTTATTGTAAATATGGATAAATTGGTTTATTGGAATTAATTATATATTTCGTAGAACATTTTATTTTTGTTGCTAATAAATTTATTTCAAAAACAAAACAACAATTTTTACCGACAGTCTCACAAAAATAACTTGAAATCATGTAAAAATATTTAAAACACAAAAACCTACAACAGCAATATATAATTTTATATAAAACTACAAAATTCTGTAATTATTTATTATAAAAATTTAAATAAGTAGCTATATTATAATAAGTAATCAATTTAATATTGCAAAATCTGAACACTAATCATAATTAACAACCAGTATTGCGCCAATAATAATTATGTAAGTATAAGCTTAACTATATATTTACTATAATGTTTATATCATTTGCAATTACAAATTTACATTTTTTCTCTCGAGAAATAACCAAAACGTATATGTAAAATAACATGTAAATGCCACGTGCTGCTGTAATATTGTTATTTGTCAGCAATTGAAATTCAAGGCTTTTTTGATACAAGCACAAATGTTTAATATATTTCATAAATAAAACTATGTAATATTCAATAAAACTAATTAAACACTTGTAGTATTATTTATTTAGTAAAAATTAACATATAAAGGCTCATTCAAATTACATGTATATCACAAAATTAGTGTTTATGTTTTAGCGCAGAACTAGTGGTTTTGGACCAAACTACTTTCTAACTTGTGAAAAAAAAACACATAAATACAGAATTATAGTATCAATTGTTATTAGTTTCGTTCTAATTGAAAACTCGAGATTATTATAACTATTTTATTGAAGTCAATTTAGAGAACTATTATATTAGTCAGTTAGGATGATTCGGTCATCTGAAGCTAATATCTAATGAATGTTTGGTTAAAGAAATATATGTGAGTGACACTAAAGATATACGACTGCGTCGAAGTGTATACACTGCTGTTTTGGTGGCTACATTAATGTAAGAATTTGAGAGTTGAATTTGACTGCAAAAGCATGAAAGGAAAATCGGGTACAAAATAGGTTAGTGTATGATATTGCAAAAATTGGTGTGTTAGTAAGTTTAGATATTTAAGAATATATGCGAGGTTTTATGAAAGTGGATGAATTAAAAGTAGCTAGTGTAAATAGGAATGTAAAAATCACTAATCAGATAATTTTTTATATATAGCCACGTTTTATAGAATACTTAACATTTTTTGAACACTGTAGTTATTAAATTCAAATATAAAACAACTTACTTTTGTTTAAGCGTTGTAAATCAGTTGAGATTATATCACATTTTTAAAGAAACTATCATCAAAAGTCAGTTTTAATTACAGAATTATTTCATAAAAATATCAATAGACCCAATAACATACCTTGAAAATTTAATATAATAGCTTTTTATACGACGTGAAAAATATTTTATCTTCAAATTATCTCATATTAAAGCAGATGTATCTTTATTAATCCAATTAATTAATACTTAGCTTTTTTATGAAGCAGAACAACGCGATCAAATCCGATGATCGAAACAAATGATAAGCATAAAAAAAATTTACTTGTTACATGTCAGACACTATAACTAATGATAGTATCTTTGCAAAAATATAAATGTATAATACATTTTTATAGTAATTCTCATAATTCTTGTCGGAATTAAGTTTTGCACGGGTCGCTGAACTCATATTGTCGCTGACAAATAATTTATTGTATATGAGATTCATTATGATAAAATTATTTTTTGTAGTTTGAAAAATACGTTGAATCTGCCAAGTACGACTTGAATAGCATTGAACATTGTAATTAGACTTGAATTTAGTTACAATTAGCACGCTACATCTAGATTCATTAGTTTATGATCACTTTTTTTATATTTTTATTTCATGTAATACTAATAAACGTATACAATTGTTTTGTTGATTTATACAATTTAATTACTGTTTTAAATTATATGTGTAATCAGTGCTAGTAAAAAAGTTTATTGCATTAATTACAATATTTGTAAATTTAGCTACAGGGTGTTCCATGAGAAATTGTTAAAAACTAATCAGCTGAAGAAATATATTTAGTGCAGGGATTAAATTTGTTATAGTTTAATAAAATTAGGTTAAAAGAAAAAAACCGTTATACTATTTTTTTAGCATACACCTAACCATCTCTACACAACACGTGCACCTGTTGAAAATCACCGATACGTCACGTGACGGATTATGACGTCAAAATGACGAACGGACACGGAAACGTAGAGATCCACTACGGCTGATTAAAATCAAAATACTCAAACACACACACACAATCCGCTAACATATTGAATGTGTACAGGCCAATTTATAATATACCTAGTACTACACAGATTTTTATCAAAATATACAATTCTCGTTCTGTGATATCAAAACTAGTTTCTAAATCGAGTAGTAATAAGGTTGAGTTTCGGACGATGATTGTTCCAGCTGATGCATTCGTTGTATCACATATAGATACAACACGACTGTGCTCTATGTTCGGGGTAATAGTATTTTTTTTGTTGTTGGCTGTTGTGTTATTCTCGTTTTAATTAAATATTATCTATGTGTGATCTCAATGGCAGATTCTTAATGAGGCGAGTGTAAATTGTGCGTATGCGTAACGCATTCGTTTAATTTATGCAAAAAAAAAATATAATACAAACGTACTTTGTGCTGTGGATCTGCTGTTTATTGTGTCGGCTGGATGATGTGTTTTTTACCTTGTTTCGTATTTTTTGTGGGTGTAATTTTATAGCAATTAATCATAAAATTGTTTTACCTTTTACATATATAACAATATTAAGTTACCTTAGAGTTCACTTGAAATAAACATATTTATCTTTTTTGAGATTGTTTTTAAAATTATGGCTGCTTGAATAATTTACATATGAAATTAATTAATTGTAAAATTTTATGTGTAATTAAAAAAATATTAAAATATTGGTATTTTGCTTTTATTTGTGTATGTAATAAACACAAAATTTTTAATTTAGTCGAAAATATTTAGGTCAAACCATTTAATTAATTTCTGTTTGATTAGACACAGATTGGTGATTATATGAATGTTTTTCATATTTACGAGTTTCTAATAAAATTAGATATAATATTATGTGTAAATTTTAATGTATTTATTTTTTTAATTTTATTACATTTAATAATGTAAATATTTACAAGTTAAATCAGAGTAAAAATATTAACTGATTCATTTTTTATATAGAATATTTTAAATAAATAGAATAGAATACTTTTAAAATTTTGATAAAAATTGGAAAATAATATTCTAATATACATACATACATACACAATCACGCCATGTACCCAAAATCATTCCTATCTAAACAAGCAACTTTCGCTTCATCCACATTCATAATTCTTCTCATACATGCTCTTTTATTCCTACTACTTGGAAACTTTTGCTCACGCAAAACACTCTCAATCATACCACTCCAACTACTATTTTATTCATAAATATTTTAGTTACGTTAAATATTTGAATTGAGAAAAATATCTTTTACAATTAACTTTTTCGCACGTTTAATTGAATTATTTTTTAACAATCGCTAAAGAATATTTTTATTTGATTTAATAATTCAAATATTCAAATTTGACTATTTAATAAATTACAAACAGTATCAACATTTAAATAACACATATACATTTATTTATCAATAAACGAACATATTAAATTACTGAATTTGATAACTACAAGCATAAGTCTTATTTGAGTCAACCTCGTTGCAAATAAATTAAATACTAATAAAAATTTATGTTTCATATTATCACTGAAACTGTAATAAATCACTAACTTATTCATATTCAACCGTGCAAGACGCTAACCGAGTTAATATCAGAGTCATATTTTGTTCTAAATGACGCAGGAAAAAAAACGAATGTCAAAGCAATTACGCAAATGACATTTGTCATCGAGAACAAAATAAAAAAGTAAATCAAATTAAATATACACGTATTGACGTTTAAAACTAATACTGAACAAGCCGATAGGTTAATAAGTGTATTATGTTAAACAAGAAATAAACAGCTAAGCAACATTATTTAAAACAGACACGAGGCACATATATAAGATAACGCCGCTAATATGGGTACCAGCTTATGATTGAGGTGACGAATAGTTGAAAAAAAAAAGGACTGCAATTGCAGAATAACACAATACAAGACATCTGATATGCGAAATATATACAATACGATGCGTGGGTATATCTACACGTACTGTATGTATATTGTAAAGTTTGAAGTGGTTGAATTCAGCGAGCCATAGACTAGAAGTATCGAAACGATATGAAGGTACCATGATGACAATGCAAAACTGTATATTCTTAGCAAAAAAAAAATTCTCTGTCAAATTTATTGATTGTAAAATGTTATCTAGTAATGTAAATTAAAATTTACTTTATTGATAGTTTACTTAAATATATTTTTTAACAAGTCTTTTAATAAAATATTAATTGTTATTGTAAAAATTCACATGTGTACTGTACATACAGAGTGGCTTACTGAAAACAGTATACGCAAGTTTTGGCCACTTAACATCATTTTTGCGAAAAATGTTCGAACACGTCAATTTTAGCATGCAGGAGGATATCTGAATCGATTACTACTATTTTTCTAACTTCAATCCTAAGAGGAGGATGGATTGCACCCCAAAAATTTTAAATGGAAAGGAGTATCAAACACGACACAGTTCTAAAGGCCTTTCAATTCGCTTTTTAACAGTTTTTTTATTTTTCAAATTCGATCATCCGATCAGGAAAATAGTACTAATCGATTCAGATATTCTACTTCATACTAAAATTGACGTGTTCGAGCGTTTTTCGCAAAAATGATGTTATGTGGCCAAAACTTGCGTATACTGTTTTCAGTGGGCCACTCTGTATATACTTGAATTATTCAATATATATATATATATGTTCCTAACAGAAAACCAGAGGTGTGGAATAGATAAAAAAATCTGTTGATTTCGTATAATTAATTAAATTAAAGTTAAAGTTAAACAGGACTAAAAAGTAGAAAAATAATTATTTTAATAAAAAAAATAATTTTATAACCCCATACAATAAACATGGGGCGTATGCAATAGATAATAATAAGGAGCGCAAGGAGTAGCTGTCGTGTTGCCTCACGTGTTTCTGTATGGTGTTATAAATCTGTATGGGACTAGAAAAAATTATTTTATACTTTTGTCCGTGTTAAAAACGTGGTATATTAATTTTGTTTAATAATTATTCAGTTGTGTTTAAAAAATACATACAAATTATATAACTAAATTTATAAATAAATCAAATAAATAAAGTAAATCAAAAAAAAAAAAAAATAATCAAGTAAATATATTTATTTATATATGTATATATAATAAAAAACTGTTTATTAGGAGTGTACAATAAAATTAATAGAAGCAAAAAGTAATGTCCAGCTTTTTTTCTACTTATTTTTTCTTTACCAGACAATTTGGCGATCAACGTAAATCTTTGAAACTATGCTTCTAGAAAGCAATACAATTTAGTAGTGTATTTACAACGTTTTTGTTAACCACAATATTTAGTATTATTATAGTATATCAATTTTCCTGTGACCATTTCAGCTTGAAAATGGTCGAATAAATCTTTATAAGTAACTGTTAAATTGTTTGTAGTATTTTACGGAAATTTCTCTATTTACAAAAAAAAACTAAAATTATACCTGCATTTTACACTGTACGTGTTAATTTTGATAAATTTGTCACTGGATTATATTGCACAACCCACATATATATATAATAATAATTCTACTAATATCATTCGCCATAAATAATATTTTTTTATTAAGTTGATTATATGACAAATGTGTTTTTGTGCACATACAAATATAATTATTTTACAGTAAAAAACTTAAATCGTTGTAAACGGATATTTTTTACGTTACCAACGAAAACTACTTGGACAGTTTGTAAACTTGTTTCTTCACTTGTTCTATTTGTTAACTGGCAAAGCTACAAGTCAAAAACCAAATTCTTTTTTTAATCATTCTTAAACAATAGCCAACTATTTTTTTCTAATCCATAACATTTTTTACGTGCATGAAATGGTCAAGTTAAAAAATTAGTTCACATATATACTTATATATACTTATACATATATACATATATATTTCTAAAGCTAAGCTTTCATCATTAGTAGCAAAAGTTAAAAGTCCTAATAAGTGATCTAACATTACACAGATACTCAACGTACCCAGTGATCAAAGAACACACAAATTTTAATTTATTATTTCTATCTAGACAAGCAACTTTAGCTTTATCCACATTTATGATACCTATCATAGATGATCTTCTATTTCTACTACTTGCAAACTTTCGCTCAAACAAAACACTACGAATATCACACCACATAATGAATACTATATTATATATTATAGTTTTATACCATCTTTTTAATTAATTTAATATATATATATATATATATATATATATATATATATATATATTCGTTTACAATTTACAGCTATTTAATTATATTCACATTATCATTACTTAAAACAATTTTTAAAAACATATAATCAATTCTAATACCTAGAAAATTTTTAATTACAAAATAATAAAAAAAGCATACATTTTTCATATTCTAATTTACAAATTTTTCCCAACACCTAACATAGCTATGCAGCTAAAACACAACTTATCACAATCTTAATAATTATTTGGGGTAATTTGTGTAACGAGTAATATATTTCTATATCTAATTCTTCAATCCCACGAACTTATAAAACTCTTATATAATTCCATTAAATTATAAACTCAACAATAGTTTTAATATAGTCAAAACGTTGATTTTTTAATTAAAATTTATACAAAACTTAATCCTAAAGCCTTTTTTATTTTAATAGGTATGTATAATGTTTCAAGAATTGTAGCATATGAGATATAAAGCAAACTAAGGTGATGGAAAAGTTTTGCATTGTATCATCAGATAGTGCAAACAACAATTAAAAAGAAATTAACGTCGACGCTGCATTTGTTTTGAGATTCGTGACGGTCATAGCCGCCTGTCCTTTTTAGTACAGAAATTTGAATATTTACGCAGTAGCGATATATTAAGTATACAGTAGGAATGGATGTTACTCGCGAATTTTTATGAGGTATTTTGCACTCAACGCATAATATGCTACTACTGACTGTTATTGCAGTGTACTTAATAATTTTGCATTCCTTTAACAAATAATACACGTCTTGTTGGGATGAATTATAAATGGTATTTTTCCTAATGAAAGCGGCGATAAAAGAGATACGCTAATTTTAATATCTAATGAAGTAATTATAGCGTTTCAACGAATCGGACACTCTTTTTCAATTGTAAATGAAATTAGCATTTAATGTTTTGCAATTATCTCAGCTGTAGTTAATTCTTAGGTAAAATAAAAAAAAGTGTAGGTATTATTTATTTTAAATTTTTTGATTATGTAAAAGTTCAAAGGTTGGATCTACAATAAATGTTGTTTATAAACATAAAAATATACTAAACTAAATATATGTTAACATAGTTAAAAAAAATTTAGAACTCATTATATTAATATAAAAAGGGTTTAGGATTTAGTTCTGTATAAATTTTAATTAAATATCGACGTTTCGACATTCTACGTACATCAACATCAGAAATAATGATATAAATAATATATATGTATATATATATATACATTATAATAGCAAGTAAAAAATAGTTTTAGCACATAAGTGAAAATTATATTTAAGATTTAATTTCTTTTAGTATCTATATAATAGTTTATAAAACTATGTTATTAGCATTATGCTTGTCTAGTTTCTTATTAAAGAAATAAATAAAAATATTTAACATATTTATTTAGTTTATACAAAGAAATAAAAATAAAATGTTATTTTTCAATAAAACATATAAAAATTTGTTTAATTTATTGAATTAATAAGTTATAAATGTATACAAGTAGATACTTATACAGCTATTATCTATCGCGTTTTTCTAATTCGTAATTTATAATATAAATTATAAATGACAAGAAGGAGAAAGGAATCGTAGTGCGCGCAGCTAAGTTAAAATTCAAAACACAAATATACATTTTCAGCAAAAAAAAGGCAATTTTATTATCGTGAAATATCACAAGCGTGCGTGTCTAATCCTATTTCAGCTCGCTTCGACTTTTTTTCCCGTCAATATTTTATTTTAAAGAAATTGAAAATCGATACGAGAATCGAAGGTGGCTATCTGCTACAGTAAAAATGAGAAATATTTAACGAACATGCAAGTCATTCCATACTATGGTGTGTATGTGTGTTTGTGTATGTGTGTGTGTGTGTGTGTGTTTAACAAATAAACAAAACTTACATACATATGTGCGCGCATTGGATAAATATTTTATATATATGCTGGATGTCTCAAGGAAAGTTGTTGAAACTAATCAGTTGTCATTTTTAAATATATGTTGTTATTGAGAAAATAAATAGTATGTAATTTTTAACTAATGTAGATAAAATTTAATAAAATGTTTGTAAAAAGTTTGCTAATTATCTATCTCATATTAAAGCAATGTTTTCCGCAATGACACTAATAGTTTTACAAATATTTAAATTTGCACTTAATTTATTATAAATAATACAATTTATTTAACTAATAAGTAATTTATTTATATAATAGCTATTAGTACTTTTATTAGACGATAGATATCTCATTCCTGAATATTTTTACATCCTATATTTCATATTGATTTTGTTCATGCAGTGAAATTACTTCGAAAACTTTTTAGACATACTGTGCAAAGCACACACATTTAGAGACAGTTGGTTGTACTGAATATATATATTTATAATTCATATAGGTATGTCCGACAGCTGTTATTCGATAATCGCTACAATGGATTTGCCAATTGGCGAAAAAAAAAACATTTGCTGCCAATTCGGGTTGTAATTGTTGCGGTTCTTTTGCCTGCATAAGTTGTATCTATACTACATCTTTTGCCACGATCTAAAATACATATGCTGCAAGTCGCACGATTCTGTTAATATAAGTGATATTTGTATTAGCAATTGGACACACGGTTTGCTCGAAAATATTATAATTATCTAAATGAAATAATAAGTAATTTATGTAAATGGAAACGTTACAAATAATAATGAAATTAATATTTTTTTTCAAATACTTTTACCACAATTGTTAAATATTTCTATAATTTTTTCGACATATTATTTAGCAAAATATTGATTTTTAACACGGCACAACATGTATGACTGATATCTGAATTTTTTCGTAATAAAGAAATCTTTCAGAACTTATTATGCTATAGGTTGAAGTTCTCTTTCATTTTATATTAAAATTCGACATTTTGATATACTAAACGTATATCTTCATCAGGAAAAAATAAAACTAATGTGTACGCAGAGGTATTAGAAACATCAAAATATCTAATATTTATCATTTAGGTTACGTATTATTATTATTAATGTTGTAGCAAAAGTTGGTGTTAATCAGTTAAGATGGTTCGAACATGTTGAGCGAATGTCTAATGAACGTTTGCTTAAAAAGATTTATTAGAATGATTTTGATGGTATACGTTTGCGTGGACGTCCGATGAGTAGTTGGAGTGATATGATTGAGAGTGTTTTGCGTGAGCGAAAGTTTTCAAGTAGTAGGAGCATGTTTGAGAGAAATTATGAATGTGGATGAAGCGAAAGTTGCTTGTTTGATAGGAGTGTTTGGAGGCGACTGATTTCGGAATAATGAAAAAAGTTTGTGCCACACCCTTTTGGGTACATGGCGTGATTGTGTATGTATGTATGTATGTAATTCATATTTATGTGTACAGTTTTTTTTAAATATCTTATTCAATTAAAGCAATAAACATTATTATTGAAGAATATTCAATTTTCAAATCAGATAAAAATAAATTGTCAAAATGTAAAATATCATTGCGCATGCGTCTGTATGTTTTATTCTATATAGTGTAAATCATGTAAATCTTGCATAGAAAAATGTATTGTGTAAAGCCAGCATGAGCTGACATTAAGATTACATTTCTCCAACGATTAGACACCGAAATTTATCAAAATTAATATTTCATAATCAATCCACCAAAAAAAATCTCATTCCTTGTAAGTTCAAGCACCACCTCAATGAGTCAAAACCGCGTCTAGTCACCGTCTCTCCACATTCACACATGCGGGGCCCATGTCTCACCCGACTAGCCAGCCGGTTCGCGGGTGTTTCACCGGTCCCCGTTCGCAGCTGACAGTGAGTGTCTCCAGATCGTGCGGTCGGCCCCCCCGGAACGCCGTCGGGAGTCCAGCGGCTGGCCGGGTACGCTCGTGCTCGATTCCGCCACTGTCACCCGCTTGGCTGATAGCTGGCTGGCTGGCTATTGCGAAATAAATG